>OW203721.1:703477-1235977 GCA_934045075.1 Yponomeuta sedellus | reverse complement strand
AGGTGAAGCCTGTGTTGTGGTGACCTTTTTCTTGTGATTTAAAAAAATAAAATATTATCATTAACAATACATGGATTCATTTAAGTAACAATAGTAGTATATATTAGCAGGTATTACATAATGTAACGTACCGTGGCCATTCGCTTATAACTCTTATAACTATGCAAAACGTGGGTTCATAATATATTTTTTTCTTTACATTACTGACTGCCGCACTCCGAGACGTCAATTAAATTTAATGTTCATTTAAATATCAATATCTTTCACTTATTATCAACGAAACAGAAAAGGACAACAGCATACCTAACGGAGATTAACTTTTAGTTGATGTTTCTGAGTGCGGCGGTGAGTGGCTTCTTCTTTACAATTCACGCTAAAGGCGATGTTGCTTAGTCACCTGAGCACTTAGAGTCCCCCAGGGTGACCAGCATGTGTTTGTCGAAGCACCACTGGCCGTCGGCCTGCCGCGCGAATATGGCGACCGTCCCGTCCGCTAGCGCCACCACGCAGCGCGACGCGCACGCAGTTATAGACAAGATGGCGTCGCGGAGCTTCACGCTGGAATTGGGATATTTTAATCAGCGTCATCATCAGCCCGCCGCTGCCCACTGGTATGGGCCTTCCTCCTACAAATGCCATGGATCCGTGGACGCAGTTATTTGTGGAGGAGATTATTTAATCCTACTTTATTTTATAAACCTGAAAGTCTGTGAAGATGTTTGGTACTCTATCACGCTAAAACACCGAAATGTGAAATTACAATATCATGTAATTTCACATGAAATTTGGCATACACGTGGACAACTAGCATTGCGGGAATTTTAAAATACTTGTGTAACGAGTTTAGTAATCCAGACACGCGTTATACGCAAGAAACTAAACCCGGCAAGATTCGTCCTTAACAGGTCGAACGCAGTTGTAATAAGAAGAGGAAAGATAGGATTAGAATCTTTACTGTTCGCGTTGACGGCGTCTGTTATTCCTGAGACATTAAACCGGGTATCTTTAAGTTCATAGCTAAGATGAAATCGTGTTTCATTCGGAAAGAATTCGGTGTAATATTAGCAAAAAAAAGATATGGGGTGACTTTAACTAGTGGCGTCACTATACCATCTGAGGCCCGTGGAAAACTCATGGGATGTAGGGCCCCCCCAGTAAAATCTTTGCATTACAACGTAGTTATTTAACCAATGGATGTTTTCTGAAACTGATTGATTTATTTTCTTATGAATGTGTTGAAATGTTAATAATATATTTTAATTTATAAACGATCTTTAGTTGTAGCATATGGTCTTACTGTAGGTACTTGTATAGAAAATACACAACTTTTACAAAATTTCGTTGACAATCTATGGTTATGTCTCAGCTCGGGCACTCGTGGACTGGGGGCCCCATAGGGTCCCAGCCCTGCCACCCTATAGTTACGCCACTTCAACGGTAGTAATATTTGGGTGAAAAGGTATTTTTGCTTTTTAAGAGGCATACGTTCAACAGTGGAGAAACATAATGCTGAAGAAGGAGAAGGTACCTACGCGAATTTTTGAGTCGCGTAAATACGCACATCAAATGATTTGGGTTAGGTTACAGAAGCGGTAGAGATACAGGGGTCATGTGTCCATTCTTCATTATAATTATTATACTATAGGGCACACGAAACCGTACACTGCATGGGAAATGCACCAAACCTAGAAGAGTAGCAGAGACAGTTGAGAGAGCAGTAAAAGCGGGTCTACGTAAGAAGTAAATAAAAGTAACAATTTCTTTATTAAATAAAAATGGTTACAATGGCAAATCACTAATGTTCACTGTGGTCACCACTGTGTTGTGGTGGCCTTCTATGTGTTGAAAATCAAGAATAGCTCATGTTTATTGCTTACGTGTACAAAATAAACTAAATAAGAAGTGACAGAAAAAGATAAGCTAGATAAGCGTCGACAGCACATCAACTTTTACAGTAGACTGCTAGTTACATCACAGCCTTCTTCGCAACAATTTAATTCCATTCACTTTACTTCAACGTAAAGAATTTATATTCTATTTGGTGAATGTCAATGTACAGTCTATTTATTCTTACTTGTCCAATTTAGTAAACAAGATTCTAACCTTCAAATTGAGATTAGATGCCTAAACTAGACATTTTCTCGCAAATTCATGAACTATGTTTATAAAATTGGCAGCGTGTTATCTAAAAGAGTGTTCCAGGTTACTTCATTTATGGAAATATGGCAGTTTTGGACTAAAAAGTCACAGTTTAAGGGTAGAATCTTGTTTACTAAATTGGTCAAGTAAGAATAAATAAACTGTACAGTACAATGTAACATGAAAGTGAAAGCCTGCTGATGAAAGCTGCCTTCGGGCCTAAGTGTACAGCAGAAAAAAGCAGCGGCAAAAAAAATCCACTCTGACCATCTCATCTCAAGTCATCTCAAACCTAATACATCAGTTTCCACTTATACGTACGATAAGATTCCATGATTGCCATCAATAACTAAAAATGCCAAAGCATTAGTTAATTGTTTTACAAACAAAACTGAAGGTTGTCCTGCCGTTGTAGAAGTTTTAGGTACATAACAGAGTGACCGTAAGACGAAGTACCCACCTGACAATGCAGCGACTGTAGTTAGCGACGGCCGAGTGCACGTAGAGCGCCCCGCTTTTAGTCCCGAGCCACATGGTGGCCATCACGGAGCTCATATCCCGCTGCAGCGCCCGCCCCGGCCGCAGTAGCGAGCTCATGTCCTCCTCTAGCGCCGCGTCCACGCCCGCCTCGGGGAAAGCGCCACCTGGCGGTGGAACTGAACGGTGATTTTGGTCAGCATGATTGGATCGATGATTTGAAGCATTTACTTCGAGGATGAAATTACGTTCCTCACATGAAAACATTTCGTATTTCATCGGTTGTATCACATAAATAAAGTAATATTTCTATAATATAAAAATGAATCGCTGAATGTGTTGGTAAGCGCAAATCTCGAGAGCAGCTGAACCGATTTCGCTAATTCTTTTTTTAAAATATTCCTTGAAGTACGAGCATGGTTCTTACGGAGAGAAAAATAAAAAAATAAAAAAGAATCGAGTGTTAGGCGGTACGAAGTTCGCTGGGTCAGCTAGTAGCACAGCAGGGCCTCGATAATCCGAACATCGAAAATTTATACCCTGTTCGGATGTACGAAGCGTTCGGATTATAGTATGTAGGCATTATTCGAAATAAAACATTTTTTTTTCATTGTAATGTATGTACATATATATTTAATGGCGAAACAGTGCGCGGCGGACGAACAAGCGATATGTGTACTACCTAAAACGCACTGCGTTGCACTGCGAGACAGAAACTGTGGGAGACGGCAGTGGCGCAGGCTTGAGGGGGGTCATTCGGATTATAGAGGCGTTCGGACTAGCTGGGGTACGGATTATCAAGGCCCTGCTGTAAATAAAATCCTCTTTCAGTATCGGAGAAATGTTATATTTTTGAGAATATTTTTTTTGATTGAATAGTTATTACAACTCATTATTTAAATAGTTTAAATAAAGCGATAAGTTTTTGAAAAGTACTAAGTAGTATATTATACTGTTCGGAAATATGATTGTCTGGACTGAAAGCCCTAAAACAAAAAAGGTCCGGCTGGCAGTATAAAACTTTTGTAGGTATATTTCTTATAAACTAATAACTTCTTTCTAAGAATACGAATATAATCTAAAGGTACCAAATTATCGCTATACATTGACATATATTCCTGGTCTGAAGACCTTCTAACAACGAAGGGTCCTGCTGGAAAACAATGTAAGTTTTTTGGCTAACTGTTAAGGTACTATCATTTGTCTTATACTATTCAGAAGGTATTAATTATTACCTAAGTGAAACTTGGTAGTTAATTGAATTGTCGACGAAGGTTAATTGAATTGTCGTTGCTGGGTATACGGACATTGGATGATGGCCAATGACAGAAAGAAGAGGCGTGACTTGGGGAAGGCCTATGTCCAGACTGGACAAATGGATGGATGAAATGGATGACTGGACTAATTGATTACCTTTAACAGGGGTGGAGTCCAGGGGCGGGCTGCCGTCCGTGGATTCAGGCAGTTCATGCGGCTCCTCGCCAGATGGCGCCTGGGGCGCCGTCGGCGTTGGCGGGGGCGT
Organism: Yponomeuta sedellus; assembly: GCA_934045075.1. NCBI lineage: Eukaryota > Metazoa > Arthropoda > Insecta > Lepidoptera > Yponomeutidae > Yponomeuta > Yponomeuta sedellus. The sequence goes on along the minus strand of OW203721.1, from coordinate 1,231,839 downwards.
CATCAGCACTGACTTTTCCTGTGAACGTCAGAGTCGTAAGCAAAGAGTAATAATGTTGAAGTCCACCCGTGACCGCGGCAACGACAACGTTCGAAATCAACCCTTGATGTCCCTACTGCTGGGGAACGGGTCTCTTCCTGCATTGCAGGAAGGGTTAGGCCGTACTCCACCACGGGGAGAAGTCCGGGTTGGTGGAAGATGGTAAGACAGTGGCGGGCCTTACTGTCAGAAATTATCAAGCTACCCATAAGGCCTCTGACAACGTTGCCACGGTCATAGTAAAATTAGAGTCCTGATAAATGCATAACTGTGTATGAGTAAAGAGACCGACCATAAAGTACTTGAGGTATTTTTACAAGAATTTAGACCCCCTCCTGCTTGACATCGCGTAAGATTTCTCACCATAATCTTTCGGTAACACAATGTCAAAAATTTCAAATATCAGGTGTGATATTTATTATATTCCATGAATTAAAATGTTGACACGACATTATCATTGAAATTACCACCTTCATCGCCCCTCCCCGATTATACCGGCTTCCCATGTAATTGCCGCCCCCAATGAGGTCACCCTCAAATGACCGGGGAGGACCAAACTGGTATGGAGATACTTTTCCTCGATTATATCACGATGATGTAACAAAGTGATGATCAACTTCTGAAAATTGGAGTTTTAGAGAAGTATTCGAAATACGAATGAATATTTCGGCTGTTCCATACCAAAGTTACAATAATATATTGCCACAATCATGACTACAGGTTTGTTTTGATATTTGGCGATTTCCTACAAAGTTGGCAATTTCCTACAAAGGATTTAGGATTCTGCTGACGTAACGTTTGCTCACCATTCTGATGGCACCGATAGGGACTTCATTGACAGCACTGTTAGCATCTGCGGCGATAGTACCAGTCTCGTCAGGCTTCGAGTTGGTCGGCGGCGCCTGAAGCTGAAAATTTTTTTTTATTACAGGTAAAATATCAAGTATCCCACTTCTGATATTGACATCAGAGGATGGATCGTTTTAGCTCACGCAAATCTGTTTGGACAGTTATTCATTCAGAAAATTCTGGAGTTATATTTGGCAAAAGAGTTTTTGGCCACTTTGTTCTCGAAGGCGTATATAGCACTTGTTTTTCGAGAAAGAGGGCTAAACTTACCAATAGTTTTTCTCGCTCCTCCTCGGCTAGCATTCTCTCTTCGTACTCGGCGTAGTCTTCGGCCTGCGCACCGGGCACTGAGGCGATACAGAGAACGTGCTTGTCGCTCACTGAAAACGACTCGATGATCTCGCCCGGGTTGTGGGCGTCAATGACCTGCGGGCGGTTGCAGGGTTAAAGGACGTGGTAACATAACATAAACATACATTGCTTCTAGTAAAGTCGCCTAAATGTAGTTTTGTGTGTACACGAGTTAAGTAAAAAATGTGCTGGTGTTAGGATGGCATCAACATAGAGGGGGTTGCAAAAAGGTTCGGTTGGCCGATGGACAACCAACAGTGATAGAATATGGACTAAAGGTAAAGTGGTCTACTGTGGACAGGACTGACCTATGATTGCTGGCCAAGGATGGCGGATGACAGAATGAAGTATAGTTCTGGGCTGATTGATAAGTTCGTTAGGCTCACCATAATAACTGCTTTGTTGGGGCGTGCGGTGGCGATCCAGACGAGTGACGTCATTCCTTTCTCGTTGACGGGGATGCTGGTTGATTGCAGTTGCCGGCTCAGCTGCTCCACTTCTGCCGAGTGCTCCGCCTGGGCCAGACCCATCTCCTCCGCTAAAGGGGTAAGGATCAGTTTTTAATTATGAACATGACGATCAGTGATCGGAAAGCGAGCGTCGTTTTTGAATAACGACCAGTGATCGAAATCAGTCGCTTTTCAATAAAAATTATGGCGATCGGAATGGCGATTTTTATCATTTAAATATGAGTCGTTTTTTAATGAAAATCAAGACGATCATTCAAGAGTCATATGTGAATGAAGAACATGATGTGATTAGTGATGGGAACTAAGAGTGGTGTGTGCATGAAGAAAAAATTATGTGATTAGTGATCGGAACTAAGAGTGACGTTTGAATGAAGAACATGATGTGATTAGTGATCGGAACGCGCGGTGGTAGCGGAGCGGTGTAGAACTCCGGCTTTTCAATCGGGAGGTCGTGGGTTTGAACCCCGGCATGTACCAATGACTTTGTTTTCTAAGTTATGTACATTTGTGAAATTATAGTAGCAATACTACTCGCTGACGGTGAAGGAAAACATCGTAAGGAAACCCTAGTGTCTGAGGTGTTAGCGTACCTCAGCGCTTGCTACGTACAATGGCCCAACTAAGAGGCTAAGTGCGGAAATCTCAGGTCTAACTAACTAGTGATCGGAACTAAGAGTCTTATTTGAATAAAAACCTCGATGATCATTGATTGTATTGGAAGAATCGTTTACTTATTATAAAAACATGAGGATGCGTGGTCGGAATTTGAGTCGTTTTTGATTGAAGAACACGAATATCATTGGTCGAACGAGAAAATCGTTTTTAATTAAGAACACGAGGATCAGTTATAATTTTTATATTATTTCTGTTACTGTAATTTCTGTGTAAAATAAAGAATATACTATTTATCAGTGGTAAAATAAAAAAGCGCTTTTAATGAAGAACATCAGGATTAGTGATCGAACTATAGAGGTTTTGAATGAAGAACACTGCGCTCTCTTCGACCATGGAACCCCAGTCCGCCTGCGCCAGTGAGACTCACCCAAGCTGACAGTGGTCTCCAGTTCGTCCCGGGCATAAAACACGCTGCCGCCGACCATGCAGCCGCCGTCAGCGGTCACGCCGCCCGCGTGAGAGACGCCAGCCGCGCACAGGAGCGTCATACGGGGCACGCTCTCCGCTACTGGCCTGCCAATCAATGAAGCACATCTAAAACTTAAACTCAATTTCGCGCAAAAAGATTTAGTACGAACCGGGCGCTTGGAATCAATCACTTGAGCCAAGCAATAACATGCGCGGTCAGGTGCGGGATGGGTGACCGTACTGTGACTACAGCTATTGGGATTTTTCCGAGCATTTGGCATTCTGGTATTGTCTGCCATGTAATTGCAGTACCGCCATTACTGCTATTACATGACTGTAATGACAATCGTTAAGCCGTGATAGAAGCCTTATGGGCGGCTTGATAACTTCTGACAGTAAGGCCCGCCACTGTCTTACAATCTTACACCAACCCGGACGTGACCGCCGTGGTGGAGTAAGACATAACCTTCCTGCGTTGCAGGATGAGACCCGTGCCCCAGCAGTGGGAACATATTAGGGTTGATATCGAATCAGGCCCCGGTCCCAAACTATAACTCAGTTTAGAACTAGACCAGTTGTGTGGAGATTGTTATTATGTGTTAAAAGTTTAAGATCGTTTTCAAACTCATAAATATAAGTATCATCGTGAAGGACGGGTTCGGCCGACGTTGGATTACTTATTTCCATTTTCGGAAAATGATACAATTTTTTAATTCCATCGTATGGCTAGTCGGACATTAAGGGCTGGGGTTCCCTCGCGATACAGACCTGCAGTATATCGGCACGGGCACGGGCACTCCGCTGGAGGACATGGAGGCCGAGGGGCTTGGTCCCTTGGCCTGGTTGCGGCCGGGCAGCGACCAGCCGTAGGCCTGCGTGCGCCCGTCTTCCTTGCGGACGTGAGCACGAACCTGGATGGGAAAGTACAGGGTTGTAGGTTTGCTGATGAAATCATAGCATTTTAATCAAAATAACGGAAACTGACTAAGTGAACGTTACAGTAAAACTTGAGTAAAACATTTAAAAATCTAGATGATTTTGGAGAAAAAATGGGCAAAATACTCCACACTTGGAGACTATTGCCGTCTTACTAAAAAAAAAAATAGACAGGCGTTGAGCAAGTGTTTCAAAATATGTTTATGTATACAAGTATAATTAAGCTATATTTGCTAAACCAGTAGAAATGAGGTCCTTGAGAAGTATGTGTTACCTTGAATGACAGGATACGCAATAGTCTGATTAGAGAACGTTCGGTGTACCTATATCTTGTAGGTATTCCTAATAAATAATATAACGCTGTCTAAATGTTCTATGATTACCTCACATGACGTCACATAGTTAGCAAAAAAAAAACGCCTGGGGCGTTTTACCATTTTCATCATCTAGGTTATATAGCCAATTATATATTTTCAGGTTGGTAAACCAAGTACAGGATTGTTTTTCTAATCACTTTACATGTGATTCAATATACGTATTAAATTAGGTACATGTGATTCAACTCACGTATTGAATTACGTAATTCCCACCCTAATGTTGAAGATAGACAGGCAACTGCACATACTAATATAAATTATAAAAAAAGTAATGCTGTACCATCTTTAATGTTTTATTAACTAACTTAGAACTCGCCATTCGGTACCTTTTTTCTGTGTATAACAATTACTTCATATAAAATTTCACTACAAAAAAAGTTTTCTTCAAACGTAACATCCTTCTGATTTTACCATACACTATGACTTGTTTTTGTTATCGCATTTGCCAACTGCAAACGATTGTGAACCCTATTTGCATGTTTTATTGCGTAGTGAAGTTTGATATTATGTTCTGTGCTTGTATGCAATACTCGTCACGTAGAGGACGGCGAATGCTACTCTGCCGCAACACGGTGTGAACTAGCGCGGAGGGTAGTCCAAGTCTTCTTTCTGCTGTTACTAAAATTGTTTATTTTATCCAACTACCTACATACAAATATTGTTGTTTTAACAGCTTTGTACAAATGCCTATGACAATAAAGTTTATGATTATGATTACTACAAAGAAATACTTTCTAGTGCGTAATGAAATTGCTTGAATTACAATTATTCCCACTGAGCTTATGTTCTGTGATTATTCCTCTACCTATGAAGTTGCAACAGAGGGTATCCACGTCATAGATTTGATGATGATTCAAAATGGTGTAGACAGACAGATCTCAGACAGTAGTATTTACGTCAAGCCAAGTAATTGGTTTTTTAGATACTTTAATAAAATTTATATTGAAATATATGGCTCTTGCACATAGTTTAAAAAATTGCCGCGTCTCGCTATGTCGCTGTATTTGCCAGAGTTAGAGTGTCGCAAGAATTGGTTAGTGATGGTCACTCTGTTCCTTTTCACCGCAGTGCTTGCAATAACTTAACATTCTTTGGGTGGCTCAATCACTCTTGGACAATTCTGGTCTCATCCGGCACACAAGTTTACTCCACTACTCGTTTATTTGAAAGTGTGTAAGGAAGAATATTTTGCATACTCTATCAAAAGCAATGCTCATGACTCTATCTACGTTACTAGGAGGGAGGGGCTTAAACAGAACACAACAAAGGACACACACAATAAACAAACATAAAATATATATGTATTTATTAAATTCATGCAAATAAAGTTATGTACAAGACAACACACAAATGGTAATACGAAACTTAAACAAATTTTCATACCATATGGTATTCTAGTAACATCAAGTCTGAAATTGTTCATATTCTATGGTTTTAATTTCAATTCGATTAATGTAATCGTCGTAATAAATACAAATAAAACTTCTAAGAAAAAAGTAACAAAAGATTAATCAAATCGCTGAAGATCCACTTAAATCTTATGGTGTACTAAAATTAGTAAAACACGTCTAATAGTATTGTAATGAATTACATAGATAGTCAACACATTTAAATATCACATTTCATCACATATTACATCTTCTATTTCTATTAAATTCGAAGTATTCTATTCCATATGGCGGACACACAACACAGAACTGTGCACAAAGTCGTATTCACACAAAACAAGGTGACTCCTCACTGTTTCCACTGTAACCAAAGAAACGGACAGGATTAGGGGAAGGGAGAGGATAAATCATATGAAACAGGAAGGAAAATAGACGTAAATATTGGATAGGAAAGACAGGTTTTCAATGTGGAGCCGCGAATCTTTAGATGTGGCGTCTGATATCTAGTAGACGTGCGGAACACTTCAGAAGAGTAATTTAGTTAATTTTATCTAAGCAGTTTACAGTACAGTGCCGTCCGGCAACTTAGGTGATTGATGATGAGTGAATAAGTATTCACCACTACCACTACTATCATCAACCCATTATGTCCCTACAGAGGGGCACAGGTTTCCTCCCTAAGGAAGGTATAGGCAATACTCCACCACGGGGGCCATTAATGATTATGGTATGATTATTATTATAAATGAAATGTTGTTAGTCAACATTTAACAAAATGAATGAATGAATTACTGAATACACGAACGAAAATCCTTTCGTTTATTCGAACGAAGATCGTTTAATTCCATTCAATATTTTTGTTACGGAACAAGTGCTATTATTATATTATATTGCGATTGTGCGTGGAAGGCTGGTAAGGGACGTTTCAGGAGGACATACATCGATGTATGTATGTATGTATGTATGTATGTATGTATGTATGTATGTATGTATGTATGTATGTATGTATGTATGTATGTATGTATGTATGTATGTATGTATGTATGTATGTATGTATGTATGTATGTATGTATGTATGTATGTATGTATGTATGTATGTATGTATGTATGTATGTATGTATGTATGTATGTATGTATGTATGTATGTATGTATGTATGTATGTGCATGTATGTATGTGCATGCATGCGTGTAATTTGTGTGGCAATTAGATTGCCAGGCTTATATCTTCGTGTGGAGTGCGAAATAAGTCCAGGGACGGTTCCCGTAGTGACAGTTTTTTTGTTGGGCGACGGATTGCCCGAAACAGTAAATATATTTGGAAACGCGGCGTCGTGAAAGTGCACTGCAGGTAGGTAGCTTTCTGGGGAAAGAGCTCTTGGGTGAAAGTGCACTGCAGGTAGGTAGCTAGCTCTTGGGGATAGACGGGGAAGTCTAGGGATCCCCAAACCTCAGTGCACCCATCCCGAACGGCGCCGGCTGCCAAGTCGAGAGGCGTCGGCGCGGACAGACTTTGTAAGTGTTAGCATTAGTTTTTAATTGGGTCCTTTACCCAACATTGGCTATGGCCCTTACCTACGTTCGTATCCCTCGCCTTGCCCAAGTCCGCTGCTGCGCGCCAACATTTTAGAGCGCCTAGAGCAAACGAGTGAGCGTTTACCTGCCGGAACTGATCGGCCCGCTCGTGCCGCCGCGGCGTGCTCTGGTCAGACAGCTGCGCCTCGAGGAAGTCGCCGGAAGTACGCGAGTGGCGGAGCGCAGGGGCGGGGGCAGCGACGGCGCGTAAATGGGGCGTCGAGAGCGGCCGCTGCGGGCTGTCGCCGGTGCTGCGGGCAAACGAGGCTTGGATATCGACGATATTTATTTTATGGCAATAAAGTGGCTTTTTCCGCACGCTGCGCGTACGTAAAAAGCCGCTTTCTGGCCAAGTGTAGACATAAAAAGATGTACACAACACGGGAGGTAATAAAGAAAGCTCTCGATCGCATATTTACGTCCCTCGCTTGCAGCTCGGGCCGCAAACTTCTGCGAGCTCGGCCTTTCTTTGTATTACCACCCTAGTTGTGTAATGTACTATTTTATTTTTTTCTTATTTTCATTTGATGACGACCTCTGTGGCGTAGCGGTGGCGCATCTACCTACCATGCAAAAGGTTCCGGGTTCGAATCCCGGCTGGAAACAAAAAAAAAACCCCAGGTCTTGGATGTTTACATGTTTGTGACGTCGTTGTTTCTGGTTCCCACGACACAGGGTATCCTAGTGTGGGGCCTGAAGCAATTTATGTGCCTGTATGTAAATGTTAAGTTATTTTAATACATCATTAACTCTATTTCAAATTGACATTCTATGTTATTACTCTGGAAAATTTTTATTTGAATTTGTTGACATTTTTGTATTATTGTTTCTAATGGTGGTGCCTTTTTTATAATTTGTACGCCTCAACAGGCAGAGCATGTACCTATAGAACTAATTATTTTTTTAATATAATAATATACATCCTATCAATGAACTCATGCTTCACAAATAAAAATCTTTGTCTTTGTACGTCCCCATTACTGGGGCACGGGTCATAGTGAGCCTTTTACAGTTTTCAAATTCATAGATGACGCTTATAGGGCGTGAACATAAAAGAACAGGGACACGTCCGTCAAATTTTGCTCAGCACAGTGATAGCCGTATTCCGGTTCTTCTGTAACCACGCCTGTAAGCGCCATCTGTGAATTGTTTTATGACGTGGTGAAAACGGCTTATTGATTCACTGACTCGAGCGGAGCGATTTAGTTGATTTTTTTTTGCGTTCGTAGTAGCCAGGACAGGTTTTAAATGATAGAATATTTTTGGCTGATAAGACAACGAGTGTTGACTCAGTTTACCTTAAGAGGTGCCATACGATAAATTTATAACAGGTTGCTGAAAACTATCATATTTTTATATTGCGTGTAGGTACACGCAACTTGTCAAGGTAAAAAATATGAAGACCTTGTAAATTGTTTACCTGACAGGTTGATGACAACATCCAAATTGTTTACCTGAACAGGTTGCTAAAGAAACCCAAATTTTAAAAACCGATTTAGAGGCTATAAATTCCACCCATGCCGGAATTCAAACCCGCGACCTCTAGCTATCCGTGCCAGCGATCTTTCCAACTGAGCTAATGGGCGACTCACCGGCATCAGTGAAATCCAAATTGTTTACCTGAACAGGTTGCTTATGAACATTCCAACAGTTAACTTAAACGGATTGCTGACGAACTTCTAAATTTTCGAACTACACAACCGCCAAGAAATCTATCCGATTCGAAAATCAAATCAAATACGGATTTAAGTCGATAACTTCGGATAAGATAAGATAAGTTAAGAATATTCTTTATTGTACACTGGAAAAACCACAAACACAAAACAATTGCAAATGTACATAGTACAATTGGCGGCCTTATTGATAAAAGCAATTTCTTCCAGACAACCTTACGATGGAAAGTTGCTGACGGAAATTAGAAAGACGGGTAGCCAGTGCAAATTTGAATATTGATACATACTTATACTCAATAATAATACACTTACATACCGTTACTTATATAAACTTTTATAGTTTACCTGAACAGGTTGCTAAAGAACTTCCAAATGCCCCGCTTCTTGTCGATGGTGGCATCGCCGCGGCTCGCGCGCACCATCTCCGTCCAGCGCACTGCATCCTGCAGCTCGATCAGGCGCTCCTGCAACCGCCATACACTACTTACAAACCGGTCGAACTTCAGACTTCATATTTCAACATTTTATAAAGCCTATAAACGTCCCACTACAGGTTGTTAGGCTTTCTCTTAGAGAGAGAGTTTATGGGCTTAATTACGACGCGTGCCCACGGTCAATTACTATATTACTACAATGTATATTTGATTTCATTCTTTTGATGTTTAGTGTCACAGAGTTTTCTGATTGTCACCTGTTGTACTCACTTAATAAAATAAAACCATGTCTTAATCGATCAAATTGGGTATGTATTCGCGAAGGGCATGATAAAAAACACCTGAAAGCGGCTACGTTCATCCACCGGCTTATAAATGTTGATAAAGCGATAGAGATCTATCAGGATCGTGGCAGATCTCTGAACATCATATCTGAATATATATTGATATTCTATTTTAACTTAATGATTTTACTTTCTGTTTGCTGAATGTCAATGCAGGAAGAGACCCGTGCCCCAGCAGTGGGGACATGCGAGGGTTGACATCGAATGTAAAATGTAAGTCGCTACCATCGGGCCGTAGTGTGGTGGACAAAAGATCAACGGGGAAAAGACTTCACTATAACCACCTTTTCTAAACTGACCTTAAATTGATACTTCGATTAGCCCTATATGATACGATTCCATGATTGCTATCAATTAAGTCGAAATATTTGTTATTTTTTTTACAAAAGTAGGGAAAACATCGGTACTGCAGCCAGACAAATAAACATCACTCGTTCACAACCATAAGGAAGAGGTCAACCGTCACCAGTCTCAACCGTTTTAGAGGGGAATAGGTGATTTCACCACCACGCCACCATTATTCAACTATGATATGGTGGCGCCATCATATCCCCTCGTCAGAACAGAAAGTAAATTCTTTACGTTGAAATAAATTTTTGATTACTGTACCGTTTTTTCCGAGCGCTTCCGTGCTCCGCAAGGCACGTTAAGCCGTTGGTGCCGGCTGCCATGTAATGGCAGTCGTTAAGCCGTGTCGGAGGCCTTATGGGGCGGCTTGATAATTTCTTACAGTAAGACCCGCCACTGTCTTACAATCCTCCACCAACCTGGACTTGGCCCCCGTGGTGGAGTATGGCCTAATCTTGCTCCAATGCAGGAAGAGACCTGTGCCCCAGCAGTGGGGACATACAAGGGTTGATTACGAACGAAAAAATAAATTATTGATTTCTGTACCTTATACTGGTTTCGCTCCATGAGGACCCGCGCCATCTCAACGCGCGTGAAGCGACGTCGCTGCGCCATCGGTACGTCGGCGTCGTCCTCATTTTCACCGCCCGCGTTATTGCTCATCGTCTCCTGCGGAAAAATGGACTTATGAAGAAAGAAGTAGCCAAGCGGGTGTCCAAAGTCCGCTTTCCTCTCCTTCGTGTGAACCGGCGTGAGGCGCGGCGACCAACCTCGCCACCTTCGGTTTCTTTAAAAGACTCCATCTTGTAGTACCCGGAACCGGCGTGCGTGCATGCAACGACCTATGAACGTTTGATGAAGCGAAGGTGATCTGTCAGGATCGTGGCAAGTGGCAGTCCCTGATCTCTGCCTACCCCTCTGGGTTACAGGCGTATGTAAGAAGTAGTAAACACATTTATCACAGCAACAGAAGCGCCCGTGACCTAGTGGAACCAAGTGATTGGAATGAATGACTTGGGTTAAGCAACAGGCTGGACGGGTGACCATCGCGTGATTACCACTAGCGGCATTTTTTCCGAGCGCTTCCGTGCTTCGCAAGGCACGCTAGGCCGTTGGTGACGGCTGCCATGTAATGATAGTCGTTAAATCATGTAAGAGGCCTCATGGGCGGCTTTATAACTTCTGACAGTAAGGCCCGCCACTGTCTTACAATCCACCACCAACCCGGACTTGGCCCCCGTGGTGGAGTATGGCCTAACTTTCCTGCGATGCAGAAAGGGACCCGGCCCCAGCAGTGGGGACTATATAGATATCATCATCACCATCATAGCAACAGTTACACAAAACATTAAAGCTATGTATTAATGTATATTTCTCTATTTATTAATATTGTTATCTATGAATCATCTATATTTATACTAATTATTATTTATTATAAAATAATATAAATATCTATCTCATATGCAGCACTTGATTTAAATATTTTTTTTTTTTGCAATTTGCTGTAATTTTAATTTTAGTCACTACATGTTATGTTTTTCATTATTTTTCTTGATGGAAACAACTAGGTACTCTGTTTGTAACACACAGGACCGTCTTTAATTGTATTTTTGCTACAAATGAGAAAAACTGATGTCTGTATCACAGGTTCTTACCTAGCATAGACATCAGAGTTGCACTTAGTGTAAGTAAGCTAACTCCTAATCTTAGACTCAAACAATCAGTTGAGTCAAACTAGAATGCTTAACAATACATTTACAAACAATGGTCACAGTGTGTCTCTGCTGCTGCAAAAGGCAACTGACTCAGCATACCACTGAAGGCATTACTCCTCAGCACTGATTTTCAGTCAGCGCCTCTCTCAAAGGGCTGTAGACAATATTATTTTGTACTATAATGTAAATTTTTAATGCATTACCTTTTTGACCAAATAAGTATAATAAAATGATACGCATTGAATGTCTTATATAGTTAAATAAAGGGTAAAAGATCCGCCCTTGAGTAGAGACAGACTGTATAAAATATCCGAGCTTATCCAAGTTGTTTGGAACAGATCACTTTTAGTGACAAGGCCGCCGCCTTTACTCGCAAGTTAAGGATTATATGTGTAATTTCCTTTTTTATGTACTAGCGATGCCCCGCGGTTTATTGCTTTTCCCATGGGAAAAATATATTTTCCCGCAGTAAAACGTAGCCTATGTGTTTACAGGGTGTCAGCTAACTCTACACTATTTTTTATAAAAACCGCTTCAGCCGTTTAGATGTGAAGAAGAAACAAACATCACATCACTCACAAACTTTCGCTTTTGTAATATTGGTGTGATGTGATTGTATTGTACATAAAAAAGGAATTTACACAGAGGAGAACTGCTCTACTGTATCTATTTATCAATCTTGTCGTCGTACCTTCAGCGACCTTAACTCGTCCTCAAGACTGGCCACTCGCTCCCGAAGCTTCTCCCGCGTGTTGTTGAGGTTGGAGACTTCCTCACGGAGTATTTCCTGCTCGCCGGTGAGCTCATCCACCTTCACGATCAGGTCGTCCTTAACCACGTTCAGGGCATTTCTGGATGGATGTGGACACGCGATTTTTATACGTGATCATTTAACGTTGAGTTTTAAGTATACAGCTAATACTAAGATATATACTCGTACAATTGAATTCCTTCACCGTTACTTAAGGGGTGATTGTAATATTAATTTAGAAACATAAAAAACGTCGCTTAAAATATATTTCTTGCGATCTGGAATTACTTCACTCTTCTTCTACAGGCTATATTAGTCCACTGCTGGACATGGCCCTCCCCTAATAAGCGCCATAGCGGAAGGTTGTGTCATCATTGGGGGGGTAATGCCCATAATCCCCACGCTTGGCATGCGGGTTGGGGATCGCAGTTGGGTGGAATTGTACTGCAGGGGGAGCTGCTGCCCACCCCCCGGTTTGTGTCCCATAGTCGCCTTTTACGACACCCGCGGGAAGAATTTGGGTTGGTGCTATTCTCTAGGCCGACACCACACAGCAAAGCATAAATAAACAATAATCGGACTAACACTAATAAAAATCGAAAAAAAAAAAAAACTATGAGACCAACATCTTTTGGTCGGCGCCGTCTACTTAAATGTTCTGCACTTGTTAATGCATGTCGGACGTAATCATAAACATTCGATATAACTGGTGTACTAAGAATCAACCAATCTGTTTCTTTTTTAATCTTATTTCTGCTCTACATTCAAATACAACACAAATTATCATAGCTCGAGCAGGTCAGAGCTAATACGCGTAACATATACGCTGAATATATCACTGAATTTATGTGACTGTCCAATCTATTTTACTTATTTCACAGTTCAATAAACGAGATGCAGTGAACTGTTAACTAACGATAATGTCAAAACTCGGACTAACTTCCGAGTTTTCATCAAGCTGTGTGCTGCACTGCAAAAAAGTAGTAGTAATAAGGACTTACTTCGTGGCCAAGAGCTCGTTGTTTTCGAGTATTAAGTTTTCCACCTCTTTCCCCATACCTGTACAACAGAAAGGACCGAATAAGTAACGGTGTTTTGTACGAGGGGCGGCTGAAAAATTTTGAGCCTAAGTACTTCTAAGAATCACTAATGACTCGCAATGTGCATCACTAATTGCGCGTATTCTAAGGAGTATAAATACCAAGTTTCATGTCATTATCATCATTACGCTTCTAGTAATTGAACATTAAACAACACCATGTCTGAGTCATCCGCGCTTTGCACGAAATTGGAGTACAGAGCTGTCATAAAATTCCTCACCAAGAAGAACAAAACGCCGACAAAAATATTTGAAGAAATGTCTGCAGTTTATGGGGATTCTGCATCTTCATTTGCCACCGTAAAACGTTGAACACGTGAATTCAAACACGGCAGGGAGTCGCTCGAAGATGATCCCAGGTCATGACGTCCAAACACCGCCGTTACCGAAGAAAATATTGAAAAAGTGAAAAACCTTGTTCTCGAAGATCGGCGAATCAAGATGTGGCAGATAGCTGAATCTATAGGCATCAGCAAGGAGCGAATTGGTGACATTTTGCACAATCATTTGCACATGAAAAAGGTGTGCGCGCGATGGGTGCCAAAAATGCTCACGCCACTGGACAGACAGCGTCGAGTCACAACTTCGAAGGAGTTTTTGGACATCTGTGGCGATAATCCTGACGATGTTTTTTCTCGCCTCGTCACTGTCGATGAAACATGGATCCGGCAGTACGATCCGGAGTCAAAACAAGAGTCAATGCAATGGATAGCAAAGGGAGAAAAGCCGCCACGGAAATTCAAAGTGGAAAGATCGGCTTCCAAGCTCATGGCCACTGTTTTTTGGGATTGCGAAGGAATTTTGTTCATCGACTACCTTCCCAAAAATACTACAATGAACGGAGACTATTACGCCGTATTGTTGACAAAAGTCCGTCAAGTGGTTGTCGAGAAAAGGAGAGGCAAACTGGCGAAAGGAGTCCTGTTTTTGCAGGACAATGCGCCCGTGCACACTGCCCGAGTTGCGAGACGTGCCCTCGCCGAAACAGGATTTGAAGAAATCAACCACCCACCCTACAGTCCAGACCTGGCTCCTAGTGATTATTTCCTTTTTTCAAATTTGAAAAAGGACCTCCGAGGACGAAGATTTTCCAGTGACGAAGAAATGAAGGCGGCCGTAAACGAGCATTTTGAAGGCAAAGACGGCGAATATTTTTTTACCGGGTTAAAAGCTCTTTTGAACAAATGTAAGAAGTGTATTGAAATAGAGGGAGATTACATTGAAAAATAATTTTTTTATACATTTCTATCAGCATTTTTAATACCTTAGGCTCAAAACTTTTCAGCCGCCCCTCGTATATGATGGCGCATCACCTAACTTTAGATATACCGATTTATCCAGAAAAGCACGAAGATAAACGGCCGTCACCCATTTTACTTAGCGTATGAACAATGATGTATGATGTGAATACAAGATTTCGGAGATTGGTGCATAAAACTATGTATAAATTCGTTCCAATGCTTGGAATGTAATTCTTGGAATATCCTTATAAACGAAGCTACAAATAGCCATAAGTGAGCTTTGAGTGAAAGTAAGCCGTAAAGTTATATTCAATTTGATCCTGCATTCATTTTAAAAGGTTAAAAAAATGTTTAAAATGACTCCAGTGGCATATCAACGTAAAGTTTCTTGTTTTTTTGTTTTTTTTTTTTAAACAACAATAAAGTTTTTGTTGTAAGTCGACAATAACAGAATGCCCACAAGCAAAGGTACCCTTTCTTGCCTCTTTGCTCTCCATTACAAATAGGATAGAAGCAACAAAAAAAGATGACTATAAAATAATAATATTGTGGCGAGCAAATGTATGCTCCGCATGCGCACTATAACTCCAATATTCCTGCATCACATGATCTACAATATAAAAATGAATCCCCGAATGTGTTGGTAAGCTCAAATCTCGAGAGTGGCTGAACCGATTTCGCTGATTCTTTTTTTAGAATATTCCTTGAAGTACGAGGATAGTTCTTACGGAGGTAAAAAAAAAAAAAAGAATCGACTGTTATGCGGTACGAAGTTCGCTGGGTCAGCTTGTTTAGCATAAATATAACGTCTGACGAACAACAGTCAGGCCGGCCGCGGCCGCATACGATCTTCCTGGCGGGAAATTCCTCTTAATAATGGAAGAACTCAATAACCCGCTCTTCCCTATAATATCAATAACTTCCACACAACACAATCATCTGTCCTGGTCCCAAACTAGGATACCCTGTGCTATGGTAACCAGGCAGGGTGTAAGGAAATACACCCAGACTCAGACTATGTGTATAAATGACCAGCGGCCCCCAATGTCAATGTAACCCACTCGCTGCAGAATGGCAATCAGACGCGATACAGCTCTACACGTATCGCGGTCTACCGACCATAGTTAAAGTGGCTTTGCTTGCCTGGACACGCCACTTAGAAACCATTGCCCCGTAGGATATGTTTATTGTATAGAAATCACTTATTAAAATAAAGCGATCGCTTCCATCGCATACACCAATAGGTTTTCGAACGTAGCTAAATAGTTATAAGAAAACAGAAATCAAAATATCTATATCAACGAAAAGAATTTATATTGTTGCACGTCAATGTTTGCCACATAGACAATAATGTTGTTTTATCTTCTATACCTAATGTAAAAATAAATCTCTGAATGGGTTGGTAAGCGCAAATTCGAGCGTCTTAACCGATTTCGCTAATGCATTCGGTTTTTTTCGGTTCGGTTCGGTTTCGGTTTGTTTTTTTCGGCTGGCAACTCCAGACCGAACAGCTGCTTTCAAAAGCGGCTCAGTAGATTTTGTTTAATTAATTAGTGTTATTAGTGTATTTCGAGTCAAATTAAACGTAAATTCATTAAACAATACATAGTAGTGACATGCAAATAAAAGTTACTGGTGAAAAATCAAACAAATACAAATTATTGTACTGAAAAATTACAACGGGCGGCCGAACTGTCAAACGGTTCAAATTGCAACGACTTATCCGGGGAAGTATTGTTTTAATCCTGTAATTTTCGCTTCATCCTACAGTTTTCCTACATAAACAAACTGTACATAATCTCATGTACATGAGACACGTCCCATACAAACATTCCGGCTCAGTTCTGGCTCTCTTTACTTGACGCGTAGTGGAAGCAAAGTTGAGACAAAACAACTAGCCTCAGTCAACATAACACGCTCACTCAACATCTATAACGTACCACCAACTCTTTATCAGCCAATAACATTTTAAGTGGTCACACACTGACACCGATTCCCGGTTATTTTCCAGGTGACACCAGTATGTTCACCCGAAGCAAGGTGACTGTGCGAGACATGGAGCTGAAACTGAAAGCCACGCTGCTTGAGCTCAAAAAGACCAAAGAGTTGTGCGACACACTTCTACAAGAACGAGAGGAAAGTGAAGAGGAGATTCATAAACAGAATAAAACCAACTCAGCGCTTAAAGCAGAGCTCAGTGAATTGGACATACAATGCCAAGATCTAAGTGCCCAACGGGATGAGCTGCAACAGCAAGTCAACTCGTTCAACCAGTGCCATGATGTCCATGGTGTAGCACTGCAACGAATACGCTCGCTTGAACACCAGCTTGCTGAGGCGCACCAGGAGCTTCAGCAAATCAGTGAACAAGAACAACAAAAAGATAGCGCTAGAACCATGGATTTGTATAGTGAAGTGATGAGTGAAGCCGGAATACTAACAGTCGACCTAACCACAGCCAGCGATAAGTCCTGCGCTATGGGGAATACCAGTAGTATCAAAATGAACAGCGTGAAAACCATAAAGAAGTATATTAAAACAAATAAATACATTCAGAAGGTACAGAAATTGATAAAACGAAACAGAAAAAGTATAGAAAGTGTACCAATTCTTCGTCAAAAACTACAGTTAGAAACGGAAATGGCCGAATGCCAGAAAGAATTATTTGCTAGTAATGTGGACCATGAGCTAGCGATGGCTGAACTGCAATTACAAGTGGAAGATTTGCAGTTTCAATTACTAGACATCACCTGCAAGTACTCGGCTATGCAAACTCAGTACAATGACTGCATTTCAACTGTGAATGGGTTGATTTCTCTTGGCAAAAGCAACCTGGAACGTGTTGAGTCCACCTTCATCCATGAATCAGAAGACTCAGAAGACAAACCAAGCTGGTTACCCCTGCAGCCACCGAATAATGTGCTTGAAGACCCAGCCCTTCCACAGCTGAACTCAACAGGCAGTCAGAAGCCATGCTTGTCACCGCCGTGCAGCTTGCCCAACACACCAGCCCCTTTACCGCTGGATCGGGCACAACAGCATGAAGGCGAGCCAAACAGACAGCCTGCACCATCAAATGCGATAGCGGAGACCAGTGCGCCATCGACCCGGAATGCAGTACTGGACAGACAACCGACAACCAGGCCAACGAGCAGTTCAGTTCCATTCAATGGTGCCCCTTACAAGACAATAATTTTCTCAGACAAAATAGGTGTAGGTCTAGGAACCAGGCTGCAGATCCATTTAAAACAGCATGTAGAAAACATATGTATGCCAAATGCCTCTTACATGCAATTAATCAACGCTCTGCTCAGCAAACAGTATGATAGAAATACTACTATTGTATTATTAATGGGGAACAGCACAGGGATTCAAGAAAGTGAATTGATAAATTACTATGAGTCCATAATAGCTTTAAATGTAAGGAAAATCATTATCTGTGCTTTTCCCTATTCAAAAACATTGTCAGAGACACAGAATGCACGGATAGGTAAACTTAACCGTCTGTTATATAACATGACATTTGGTCATAGAGATCAAGTTTTTTATTTTGATACGAATAACTTTATTCGAAATTTTATATTGACTAGGGACACAATGTATGTGCCCCTTCGTTCAAAACGACAGATTGCCAAATTGTTGGCATTCAATATTTATGACCCTATTATTGTTACGACAATAAAACAGGTACCATTAGTAAATAAAAACTGTAGAAAAAGTTCTACTAGTAAACCTCTGTACTCAGAGGCTTTAAAAAAACCTAACATAAATAAGTTAAGCTTGACTGCTGATTTAAACTGTCAGCGCAGACCACAGAAAAGCCCCTCTTAAAAAAAATCACTTTAGCTAATCAGAACATACAGGGTGGTTTTTCTGGAAAGCTACTAGAGTTAGAATTGTTCTTAGAGCAACATGAGATTGACATACTTTGTGTTACGGAGCACTGGCTATTAGAATCTCATATGAATTTTTCTGTACATAATTATCAGTTAGCCAGTTGCTACAATAGAAAGTTAGCATTGCATGGGGGATCTTTAATACTAGTAAAGGATGGTTTAAAATTTAAAGAAAGGAAAGATATTTGCAGGCTTTCTGTTGAAAAAATAATTGAACTATCTTGTGTTGAATTATCGTCACACATTGTAGTAAGCGTATACAGGCCCCCCACCAGTGATTACAGTGTATTCGAATCTGTATTAGAGGATGTATTAAAAGTAGCCTGCAGTAATAATAAGAAGGTTATAGTCTGTGGTGATTTTAATGTAAACCTGCTTGTAGATTCCCCTTCGAGTGCTAAATTAAAACTTATTTTTAAGTCTTTTAATTTGATGAATATTTTCTTAGAGCCCACCAGGATTACCGAAACCACCGCCACCTGCCTTGACAACGTATACTGTGACTGTGAATTTTCCCATTATTCTACAGTGAATTGTCTTAAATCAGACCACAGTGGTCAAATTGTACATTTTAAAGCAGATTTAAAAAAAATAGAGCAAGATGTACTCTGCAGGGTGATAACAAATAAAAAACTAGAATTGTTTAAACTTGACTTAAAAAAAAGATTACCTATTCAAAAAAATAAAACTCAAGATGCTAATGTTCTCTATCGAGATTTCTTCAAGGCTGTTTCAGATAGTTTTGAAAAAGTTTTTAAATTAAAACAGATATCCTGCAAACAAAATAAATTACAATTTAGTGAATGGGCCACTGCCGGCATCCGAAAAAGTAGGGACACACTTTATTCACTGTATGAGAAAAAAACATATACATACAACCCCAGTTTTATACAGTATGTAAAACTATATTCAAAATTATTTAAGGCCGTCTGCCACAAAGCAAAATGCGAGTATATAAAATCAAAAATCCTTCAATCTTCTAATAAATCTAAAACAATTTGGGCTATTATAAATAAGGAAACTGGTAAATCCAAATTGGGAGATCGCGAATTTGCACTTAAAATAAATAATAAATTAATAACCTCAAATGAAGACATTGCTGCGGCTTTTGAACAGTTCTTTACAAATGTTCCAATTATAACGACAGCTCCTTTAGACTCTTCTCCAGCTCTTGCAGAAACTATTTTGAAAGACAATGTCCCCCTATGCGATCACGATTTTTCGTTTGATTATATTGAAGCTCATACCGTGATTAAATCGTTTAAAAAGCTAAAGCTTAAAAAAACTGAAGATTTGTGGGGTATGTCAGTAACAGTAGTTAGCTCAGTAATCGACACCCTAGCACCCTATTTAGCCAGAATCTTTAACAAATGTCTAGATGAGGGTATATTCCCAGATCTAATGAAATATAGTAGGCTCGTTCCTTTATTTAAAAGTGGTGATAAGCAAGATCCTTCAAATTTCAGACCAGTCTCGGTTCTACCCGTTTTGAGTAAAATATTCGAGAAGATAGTTCTAGGTCAACTGCTTACACACTTCAATGACTATCAACTTCTCCATGGTCAGCAATTCGGCTTTACGCAAGGGCGCTCTACAACGGACGCCGGCGTCATGTTAGTTAAACATATATTTAGTGCATGGGAAGATCGCAAGGATGCTATAGGCGTATTCTGTGACTTGTCAAAAGCATTTGATTGCGTTGACCATAAAACACTTCTTTTAAAATTAAAGCACTATGGTATAAACGGGAATAGCCTAAAACTTATGACATCATATTTAGAAGGAAGAATTCAAAGAGCTGATATAAATAGAACTAAATCTTCAGGGTCAGAGGTCAGGATAGGAGTACCACAGGGATCGATTTTGGGGCCGTTCCTCTTCCTCGTATATGTAAATGATTTGCCGTTCATGGTTCAAAATATGTCAGAGATAGTACTATTTGCAGATGACACGTCACTTATTTTCAAAATTAAGAGACAAGAAGATGACCTTGACAATACTAATGCTGCTCTCTCTCAGGTACTAAACTGGTTTACGTCTAATAACTTATTGTTAAATTCAAAAAAGACAAAATGTATAAAGTTCACTCTACCAAATGTCAAAGTAGTTGACAGCAAAGTTATATTGGGAAGGGACAAACTAGACCTTGTCGAAGAAACTGTATTTTTAGGTATCACAATTGATGCAAAGCTTCAATGGGGTCCTCATATAGAAAAATTGGCAAATAGGCTTAGCTCTGCAGCATATGCTGTTAAAAGAATTAGGGAACTAACTGACGTCGCAACTGCCAGGCTCGTTTATTTTAGTTACTTCCATAGTATCATGTCCTACGGCATACTACTGTGGGGACGGGCAGCGGACATTGAGACCATCTTCGTCTTGCAGAAAAGAGCGATCAGATTCATCTATAAGCTAGGCAGTAGAGACTCGTTAAGAGAATTCTTTAAAGAAACAAACATCCTGACAGTTGCCAGTCAGTATATCTATGAAAATATTATGTATGTCAGGAAAAATATTAGCAACTTTAAAACTGCAGGTAGCCAACATAATGTAAATACTAGAAATAAACATAAACTTTTGATCCCAAGATTTAGGCTGGCAAAAGTTAATACATCCTTCATGGGGCATTGTATACGCTTCTACAATAAAATCCCTGAAGATATATTAAGTTTGACTGAAGCGCGGTTCAAAAAATGTGTAAAGTACACTTTGTGCCAAAAGAGCTACTATAATATTAAGGATTATTTAGATGACAATGATGTCTGGAATTCAAGCATGTAAAATTCACGAGTTTTGTAGTATCTGTGTAAATTCTGTTAATTAAGGAATTTGAAAAGACTAAGTTTGGAGTTTTTTTGTCCATTTTTTCTCCAAAATGATCCAGATTTTGAAATGGACACCTAGTTTAACTTGTAACGTTCATTAAGCCGCAGTATCTGCGCTACTTTGAATAAAACCTTTTCATTTCATTTCATTTCATTTCATTTCATTTCATTTCATTTCATTTCATTTCATTTCATTTCATTTCATTTCATTTCATTTCATTTCATTTCATTTCATTTTATTAAATTTTCCTTGACGTACGAGGATGGTTCTTACGGAGAGAAAAAAATATTAAAGAATCGACTTTTAGGCGGTACGAAGTTCGCTGGGTCAGCTAGTTGTTCGTTATCAACCCTTGTATCTTCTTTTCCTGCTTAGCAGGAAGGTTAGGCCATACTCCAACCACGGGGGCCAAGTCCGGGTTGGTGGAGGATTGTAAGACAGTGGCGGACCTTACTGTCAGAAGTTATAAAGCCGCCCATAAGGCCTCTGACATGGCTTAACGACTGCAATTATATGACAGCCGGCACCAACGGCTTAACGTGCCTTGCGAAGCACGGAAGCGCTCCGAAAAATGCCACTAGCGGTAGTCACGGGACGCTAACCCATCCCGTACCTGACCGCGCCTGTTGTTGCTTAACCAACAGGTAGTTGGAAAGAAATTTTAATATTCATGTGTTTTTTATTGTTTCCTTTATGTCTGTGCATTGTTTTAATGCAATGGTGTTATTTTTATTCTTCTTTAAATATTGTACATCGTGATTATTTTTTCGAGTTTTTGTACATGTGTGTGTGGAATTTGTCGATTTGTGTGGAGTTGGAATTCGATAAAATTTGTCATCTATCTCAAAGTACAAGAGCCAAATTCGTAGCGGAGAACAAAGAACATGTAAATTACTTATTCGATAATAAAAATTGTACTAACTAACTGCTGATGCAGCCTGTCGACTGTCGAAACGCGACCTTAATTTTAACGAAACTGAATTTTTCACGTTATTACTTCCGGAATATTGAAAGAGTCAGAGGTGCAATAAGAGAGGAAATACTTTAGTAATTAATAAAATGGTTACTCACCGAAATAGTTATCGTTAACTGTGACAGCGGCAATATGGGTTAGAGCGCGCATGAAAACGAAAACGTCAATGTTAGTAGCGGTACACAACGCACAGGGGGCTATTTTCTGGATTGAGAATTTCGCTAAGTAAATAGATAATACATAAAATAACATTTACATACAAGAACATACATTGCTTCTGGCCCCACACTAGGATACCCTGTGTCGTGGGAACCAGAAACAACGACATGACAAACATGTAAACATCAAAGACCTGGGCTTTTTTCTTTGTTCGCAGCCGGGATTCGAACCCGGGACCTTTTGCATGGTAGGCAGACGCGCTACCGCTACACCACAGAGGTCGGCAGATACAGTGCCTTCTCTTCGAATTTCTCAGAAAAGAGCGTGACAGAACGTCACTTAAGTGTTTACTTAGTGATACTCTCAGTTCAGAAACCGGCCCAGAATGTGGTATGCACAACTGCACACAGCACAAAACAACGTCCAGCATCGGACAATGTCCCATTTCTGGGCTTAGGCCTTATCTATTGACAAGAGAGAGGGAAAGACATAAAGAGACATTGTTGGGTTATCATCTTCATAAATATAATATATAAATACACTACACATTATTGATTGCAATCGGAATCAGAGACGAGCAACCGACAACGCGAGCTCCGTCACTATTCACCATGATTAAGCTCTGCGAATCAGAGCGAAACCTCGCCCTGGAGTTTAATCTTACATAGTTTTTCAATTGAGTGATATAAGCACTACAATGGTTGTTATTTGCCTCAATTTGGTAGTCTACAAAGAAATAGCAGTACAATGTCATTCCAGGGGTATAACCCGCGCAAATTAAATAGGCAACTCTCGCGAAGAAGATCGAGTCGCGCGAGGCGCCGAATTATGTAGCACGGATTATAATTATGCAATGCGATTGGTTACTAGACGACCGATAACGTGAATGAAATTACCATTACCGGACAAATGTGACTGTGTTGAACAACTATGCATTTTAGAGACTCGCCTCCCGTGACGGACTCTTCCGAGAAAAAAAATCAAGTAAGTTTATCCGGTTGCAGTCAATAATTAAAATTTCGTAGGTACAACGTAAACTAAAGAGGGCGGTTTAAATCAATAAAGAAATAAATTCTTTTATTATATCATGAAAAAAGGTTGCGTTGAACTGAATTCAGACTTTAGGAGGCTAAAAATTCCACCCATGCCGGGATTCGAACCCGCGACCTCTGGCTATCCGTGCCGGAATTGTCCTCAGCACGGGTTAGTGCATTAAAAATAAAAATAGTGAATTCAGACTTTTAGTTTATAATTTTAGAGGGGGGACGCAATACATCGATGCGTTAATTTACAATACGATGGAGGCTACTGAGGATATTTCAATTTCGTAATGCATGGTAAGATAGAAATTCGTGAACTTACCCGAACTCGCGTATTCGCCCGGGTGGACCCAGTTACCTGTTGGACGAAGCACAGAAGCTGTTATTAGTTAAAGTGTGACAGTTTTTCGTCTCGTTTGCTGTAGTTATGGTCTAACGACAAATGGTGAAATTACGTCAAAATTCGATTGGAGTGGCATTGCTTTTATACATAGAAAACATAGAAAAATCAGCATAAATACTGATGAAAAACTCTGCAGGATTGGAATCTCAAGTGCCCGTTTCAGCACGTATTCGATGTCAATCCTTGTATATCCCCATTGTTGGGGAACAGTCTCTTCAGCCCGGGTTGGTGGAGGACTGTATTACAGCGCCGCGCCTTACTGTCAGAAGCTTTTTTTTAATTAATGGCAACTCAAATCGGTCCTAGTTTGGACGACTATTTCTGCCAATGACGAGTCTGTCATGGGAGTGAATCTTCGACTTTGGTAATAATCCACCCATAAGACCACTGACATGGCTTGACAACTGCCATTACATGACAGCTGCATGACATTCACAAATTTAGTCGGAACAGAAGCCAGGTCGGTCTCTTACGACAAAATTTCGATTAAATAAATAAACACTTGCCCGTGACCCCTTCTTCGTCGTCCGCGGCCGCTTCCGCCTCAGTGAATGACAGCTCTTGGTACAGGGTGTTGCCGCTCCGCTTCTCGCTCGTCGTCTGAGACTTGCCTAAACTCGCGGCGAGTGGGGACGTAGCCTGTGGAGCACCCTCATATTAAATTCTATTCTATTATTGGAACAACAAACAACTACATAATTAAAATATTACCTAGAATAGAGAAATTTTAGGATAAATAAACACGTAGTCCACAACGTTATCCACATTTTACTCATAAGTAAGTTGTGAGCTAAACTTTATCTTCTATAATATAAAAATGAATCGCTGAATGTGTTGGTAAGCGCAAATCTCGAGAGCAGCTGAACCGATTTTGCTAATTATTTTTTTAGAATATTCCTTGAAGTACAAGGATGGTTTTTACGGAGAGAAAAATATTAAAAAATAAGAATCGACTGTTAGGCGGTACGTAGTTCGCTGGGTCAGCTAGTTTTATAATAAAGTAACATTACAAATAACATAATCATGCTGTAGTAGCCAATGTGGGCCGACGCCTAGTAGACGCATCTGCTAACGTTGTCTTATCTGTAATTTACCTGCTTGATATTTGTCATGTTTTTGTATATTTACATGGTAAGTACATACGAAATCAGTAAGTGCAGTCGAAAATGCGTCAGCACTCACATTCTGCTCGGCTAGAAACACAAAACAAATACCTATAGGGGAAAAAATAGTCTTTTATTATACCTACTAAACCGATTTTTAAGCGTGCTCGCAGAAAACGAAAACATATGGATTCAAAGTGCGTTTTATACCTTGCATTAGCGTTCGTTATATTTTTTTTTAGCAACACTATAGATCTCTGTTTTATACGAAATAAATTAATAGACATAGACATCATTTATTGATAATATTAATTACACGTCAGACTCCGTACATAATAACAATCCAATTTAGAAATAACAATCAAATTTACAAATCGCACCCTAAGAACGAAAGAGGCCTAAGTAAAAAAATAGTGAAATTGAGTTAAAATCATACAGAGACATAAAAAGGTATGCCGTGGACGGAAGATTCGCTATGCTCTTTTTTACAATAAGTGCCTTTGCTTTACTATTCATCAGATAGAGCATACTTTTTTATGTCTCTCTATGATTGTAACTCAATTTCACTATTTTTTTACTTAGGCCTCTTTCGTTCTCAGGGTGCGAAATGTCAAAAAGAAAATATTACATGTCAATATCATAATTATGCAATCGGTCAGGTCAATCAATTATAGACAAAATAATAATACATATGTTGAGTAATTTACCTAATTGTTATTAATTAATTAATTATTTAAATATTATTATATTGTAGAAAAGAACACTTTGTAACTGGCCTTTTTTTGAAAACGAAACTGAATCATAAGTTTATGACAACCTGACGGACCTACAACTTTTTAAAACACAGACAAAAACCGCCACGCTTATGTCACGTTTGACAAATGTCTTGATATGTGTCTTGTAAACAAACAACAAAAACATCAAGTGAACTGCGTCCGCAAAACAAACTGTACTACTCAGAAACAATGAAGCTAAGACAGTGCGCGCTGCCCATCGCCGTCCTCATAGCTTACATCGCGCTCTCGGCAGCGATAAAGTGCTACCAATGCTCGTCAACAGAACACGCGGGCTGTTTCGGCTACCACCTTAACACCACACATTTAAAGGAGTGTCCGCAACTACGCGACGGCAGCGAACCAGTCTGCCGGGTGATCTCACAACTCCAGCACTTCAGTCCCACAGGCGACGTGACCGTCATTCGAGAGTGTGCATACAAGTACGGGCTGCGTGCTGGCCTGGGATGTAACGTGTCCAAGTGGACGGAGATCCACTATTCCCAGGTCTGCGAGTGCGACCAAGATGGGTGTAACAGATCAAGGAAGGCGGGTTGGACCGTGTGGCCGGTTTTGATGTTTTGGTCGGTTGTTTTGGGCGCGGATCGGCTAGGCTACTGAGTTGAGTATGTGGGCATCTGGAACATATGAAGACGCCAGGGAAAAAGACAAACTAGTCAAGTAACAAACATTTGGAGATATTGCATTGCATTTGAAAGTTTAACTTATACCACTTTTTCCTTCTATGCGTCAATAACTCTGAGACTAATTTGTTTTTGGTTTACTCTATCTTAGATTAACGGAAATTCCCCACAAAACTGCATTCACAGATTAGTTTCCAAAAAAGTGACTAGATCGTTTTTTCCCCTGGAGTCTTCATATTTTTTATACACTCCAAACTTTGCTGAGTGATCGTGTCACACAAACGTTAGGGGGAGTAAAAGAGATAAATTGTATTATAAGTTAGCCTAGCGGTGTAGTAAGTGAATGTTTCATTTTGTTAATCCGTTCAGTTGAATAAATAATAAACCTCTAACGTTGTTTATATCGAGTCGGTCTCGAGTCGCACTCACAACTTCGGGTGCTTTGGGTGGAGTGGCATATCCCCTTCAACTTAGAACCTGTTAGCTATGCGCGTTTCCGAGCGTAGCGTTGTGATTCGAGTGGGTGTTTTAAGGCAAATGTAGCAGGCAATAGGCCAACGCGGTGGCGAGGCAAAGTCAACCCATCCAATGTCTGCAATGTCAATTAGCTCCCAGCGTGGGGATTATGGGCATTACCCCCCCAATGAGGGCACAATCTTGCGCTATGGCGCTCATTAGGGGAGGGCTATGTCCAGCAGTGGACTAATATAGCCTGAAGAAGAAGAAGAAGAAAGAAAGAAAACATTTATTGCAACAACAGTTAACAGTACACACAAATAAATTAAAGTACAAAGACAAAGAAAGTATTGACCGTAAAAATAACTAAAAAACACATTACAAACTTTGTCGCGGTGTGTCTCTGCTGCTGCAAATGGCAACTGACTCAGCATAGTGCTGGGGGCATGAACCCTCAGCGCTGATTTTCAGTCTGTACCGAAAGCCTTAAGTGCTCTAGAGCGCGGCGTGGCCTGTTGCAAAGTAATAAATAAAACAATATAATAAATACCATCAACTTAACAGTAAAAACAGTCATCATAATAATAAACGTGTGTAAACAAAATAAACATATTGCTTTATAGTTAGGCCAACTTAGCGAAATATGTCAATTAATAAACAATACATATCTGTGCATATTCATATAAAAGAAAATAAACGTGGATAGAAAAAGAAAGAAAGAAAAGAAAGAAAAATATATTTATTTGACAACACAATACTCAAAAACACAAAATCACGCAACATAATACAACAATCAGCAGAAAACACAAAACGGGTGACGGTGGAAATGAAATGAAAAGGTTTTATTCAAAGTAGCACAGAAACTGCGGCTTAATAAACGTTACAATTCAAACTAGGTGTCCATTTCAAAATCTAGATCATTTAGGAGAAAAAATGGACAAAAAAACTCCTAACTTAGTCTTTTCAAAAGTCCTTAATTAACATAGTTTACATAATTATTTTGAACATAGAACTCATACATTGTACTGGCTTTCATTCCAGACCTCATTGTCATCTAAATAATCCTTTATGTTATAGTAGCCCTTTTGGCACAAAGTGTGCTTAACATATTTTTTGAACCGCGATTCAGGCAAGCTTAATATATCTTCAGGGATTTTATTATAGAAGCGTATACAATGCCCCATGAAGGATGTATTAACCTTTGCCAGCCTAAATAGTGGGAACAAAAGTTTATGTTTATTTCTAGTATTTACATTGTGTTGGCTACCTAAAGTTTTAAAGTTACTGATATTTTTCCTAACGTACATAATGTTTTCATATATATACTGACTGGCAACTGTCAGGATGTTAGTTTCTTTAAAGAAATCTCTTAACGAATCTCTACTACCCAGCCTATAAATGAATCTGATCGCTCTCTTCTGCAAGACGAAGATGGTCTCAATGTCTGCTGCCCGTCCCCACAGTAGTATGCCATAGGACATAAGACTATGGAAGTAACTAAAATAAACAAGCCTAGCAGTTGCGACGTCAGTTAGTTCCCTAATTCTTTTGACTGCATATGCTGCTGAACTAAGCCTATTTGCTAATTTTTCTACATGAGGACCCCATTGAAGCTTTGCATCAATTGTGATACCTAGGAATACAGTTTCATTCACAAGGTCTAATTTGTCATTCCCCAGTAAAACATTGCTGTCTACCGTTTTGACATTTGGAAGAGTGAACTTTATACATTTCGTCTTTTTTGAATTTAACAATAAGTTATTAGAAGTAAACCAATTTAGTACCCGAGAGAGAGCATTATTTGTATTGTCAAGGTCATTTTCTTGTCTCTTAATTTTAAAAATAAGAGACGTGTCATCTGCAAATAATACTATCTCTGACATATTTTGAACCATGAACGGCAAATCATTTACATATACGAGGAAGAGGAACGGCCCCAAAATCGATCCCTGTGGCACTCCTATCCTGACCTCTGACCCTGAAGATTTAGTTCTATTTATATCAGCTCTTTGAACTCTCCCTTCTAAATATGATGTTATAAGTTTTAGGCTATTCCCGTTTATACCATAGTGCTTTAATTTTAAAAGAAGTGTTTTATGGTCAACGCAATCAAATGCTTTCGACAAGTCACAGAATACGCCTATAGCATCCTTGCGCTCTTCCCATGCACTAAATATATGTTTAACTAACATGACGCCGGCGTCCGTTGTAGAGCGCCCTTGCGTAAAGCCGAATTGCTGACCATGGAGAAGTTGATAGTCATTGAAATGTGTAAGCAGCTGACCTAGAACTATCTTCTCGAATATTTTACTCAAAACGGGTAGAACTGAGACTGGTCTGAAATTTGTGGGATCTTGCTTATCACCGCTTTTAAATAAAGGAACGAGCCTACTATATTTCATTAGATCAGGGAATATACCCTCATCTAAACATTTGTTAAAGATTTTGGCTAAATGGGGTGCTAGGGTATCGATTACTGAGCTAACTACTATTACTGACATACCCCATAAGTCCTCAGTTTTTTTAAGCTTTAGCTTTTTAAACGATTTAATCACGGTATGGGCTTCAATATAGTCGAACGAAAAATCGTGATGGCATGGGGGGACATTGTCTTTCAAAATACTTTCAGCAAGAGCTGGAGAAGAGTCTAAAGGAGCTGTCGTTACAATTGGAACATTTGTAAAGAACTGTTCAAAAGCCGTAGCAATGTCTTCATTTGAGGTTATTAATTTATCATCTATTTTAAGTGAAAGTTCGCGATCTCCTGATTTGGATTTACCGGTTTCCTTATTTATAATAGCCCAAATTGTTCTGGATTTATTAGACGATTGAAGGATTTTTGATTTTATATGCTCACATTTTGCTTTGTGGCAGACGGCCTTAAATAATTTTGAATATAGTTTAACATACTGTATAAAACTGGGGTCATATGTGTATGTTTTTTTCTCATATAGCGCATATAGTGTGTCCCTGCTTTTTCGGATGCCGGCAGTAGCCCATTCACTAAATGCTACTTTATTTCTTTTTGATGATAACTTTTTTAATTTAAAAACTTTTTCAAAACTACCTGAAACAACTTTGAATAAATCTCCATAATGAGCATTTGCATTAAGGGTCTTATTATTTTGTGTAGGTAAGCTACTTTGTATGTAATTTCTAAATAATTCCATCTTTTTTGCTGTAATGGGCCGATAAATTATAGCTTGCTCCTTTTTTTTAAAATCTGCTTCAAAGTGGACAATTTGACCATTGTGGTCTGACTTTAAGCAAGTTACTGTAGAACAATGCGAAAATTCACAGTCGCAGAATACATTGTCAAGACAGGTGGCTGTGTTTTCGGTAATCCTCTAAGAAAATATTAACTAAATTAAAAGACTTGAAAATAAGTTTTAATTTGTTATTTAAAACGGAGTCTACCAGCAAGTCTATATTAAAATCTCCACATACTATAACTTTCTTGCTACTACTTGAAGCTACCTTTAAAACATCCTCTAGTACGGATTCAAATAAACTGTAGTCACTGGCGGGGGGCCTGTATACGCTTACTACAATATGCTTAGCCAGTTCAACACATGATAGTTCTACAACTTTTTCAACAGAAAGTCTGCTAATATCTTTTCGTTCTTTATACTTCAAACTACTATTTACTATTATTAAAGATCCACCATGCAATGCAGACTTTCTATTAAAGCAACTGGCTATTTCATAATTATTTACAGAAAAATTCATTTGGGACTCTAGTAGCCAGTGCTCAGTGACACAGAGTACATCTACTCTATGTTGTTCTAGAAATAACTCTAATTCTAGTAATTTACCAGAAAAACCGCCCTGTAAATTTTGATTAGCTAAGATAAGTTTTTTTAAGGGGGGCTTTTCTGTTGTCTGCGCTGATAGTTTAAATCAGCAGTCAAGCTTAACCTACTTATACTAGGTTTTTTCAAAACCTCAGAATACAGAGGTTTGAGTGTAGAATAGGAAATACAAGTAGTTAACAGTTAACACAAAGACAAACATAAAGAAATCTAAATATCTAACAAAATGTCAGGAAGTTTTAAGTATTGAGTCCCCAAAATGGGCCCGACTCAGCATAATGTTGCAACCGAGAGATCAGTTGCAACGCTGATTTTCAGTCGGGTCCATACTGCGGTTAGTAATGTACGTGTATTTGATTTATTAATTTGCGCCTAATGTGAATAAGAAGGAAATACCATATTATATTTACTTAGATACTATAAGATGTGCAGTGGTAGTGAGAGTAATAAATACCTATTATTATCGGATAAAAAGAATAAATAATAAGTAATATTAATACACAAATAAGATTATATTGAGTGTGCCCGGACAAACGAAGAAAAACATCGATGGATCGATGAAATTATTTGTGTGTGGAATGGTGACCTACGGATGGACCTACCCTCCGTTCAAAATTGATCCACAATGCGTGCGCCGTTAGTACGCTTTACCCAGGACCAGACACACGACAAGAAACTGAGGTGCGAGGCATCTGCCAGCGGTATAAAGGTATGCAACCACATTCCCATTGGCGTATCTAGGGTTATTTTATAGGGGGGCCCCGGCTCCAAAACTTGATGACCTGCTAAATTAATACCCAACCTATAGAGGCGGCAACAAATCAATCAAACATAATCAATATTGCATTAAATTATATTATTATTAATTAGAAAGGAATTATCATCAATAATGCAATTAAAATTTGAAAATGAAAATTTGAAATATAAATATTACATCAAATTAGATTATACATAATACACACATACGTACACACACATATATAAACATATGTTCAAAAATTAATAATGAACTTGTAAAATTGATTAATAAAAAAATATTAATTAATAAATAAAATTATTGATTAATTAAAAAATTAATTAATAAAAAATTATAATGTACTTGTATTTAAATATGAAATATTAATTATATATACATATATGGTAAAGATAGAATAAATACGCAGTAAATACGCATCCTCGATGCGATCACCTACTCGTAGTTACGTCAATTAGTCGTAGTGTTAGGTCTGCGGCGCGAAGTTTGATCGGGATATGAAAGTCTCTGCTGTTCAAGCAGATATGCCTTGAGCTTGCGCCCAAAGGCAAATCTACTGGACGCTTCACGGACTGGGGGAGAAATGTCATTCCAGCACTTGAACGCCGCATACCTAAAGCTGCCCCGAAATGTCTTCGTGCGATGCGCAGGAATACGAATTCTCTCTTTGTGTACCTGTCGCTCTCGAGATGACCATTCTAATTTGTTAAATAGGTATTTAGCAGTTTTATTGCGAATCACACCAAACAACATGGTTGCTAGATGCAGGCGTCGTCGAGATTCCATGTTCAGGAGCTTTGCGGCGTTCAAGTACGTAGTGACATGGGATCTAGGGGGGATTTTAAAACAAAACCGAGCACATGCGTTTTGCACTCGCTGTATTAGTCTCTTTGTCCGACCAAGTATACAGCCACCATCGCAGTAGTTTAAACTAGATAATATCAACGATTCACTCAGCCTAACACGCAAATCAGTGCTAAGGTAATCGCGTATATTATATAGAATTTTCAGGCGGTAGAAGCAGTTGCTGACCACGTTTCTAATATGGTTTTCAAAACGTAGCTCCCGTCAATCAGCACACCGAGATTTTTGGCTTCAACCACCCTTTTTACTGGTTCACCCATGATAGCTATATCATGGCCGTTGAGAGCTTGCACCGTATTATGGATTTGATTTTCAGTACCAAGCTCCAAGTACTTGGACTTGCTAGGGTTCAGCACCAAACAGCTCCTATCAGACCAAGACGCAATGCGATCTAAATCGCTGTTGACCAAGTTCACGGCTACAGCTGCATCTGACGGTGCAGTAGACAGATATAACTGTGTATCGTCAGCATACAGATGGCGCTTGCTGCTCTTTATTTCAGATATTATATCAGCACTATACATAAGAAACAGCAAATGTCCTAGTATGGATCCCTGCGGAACTCCTCTAGTCAGCCATTTTGTTGCAGAAAGCTGCGTCGTGTCATTGCTTTTTGGCAACGTGACTATTTGCGCCCGGTCCGACAGGTAGCTGTCGAACCACCGAACCGTAGCATTATCAAATCCATAATAATAGAAGAGTCATGTTATTGAAGGTCAGACTTGCGGGATATTGTTGAAAAGGCGTCTTGTGTATTGTACTGGGTCGAGAAGATGTTACACACTTCTTGGACAGTAAATTTGTGTGTGTGAGGTATCATCGCACTGTAACCCCCCCAAAAAAACTATTCTTAATTTCGGAAAGAGCTTTAGAAAATAAGCACTCGGCATACTAAAAACGTGTCTAATGCATCTATGGCATTGAACGAAGAGACCCAAAGCTATCCCAAACAAATCAACGAGTTCGGGTCAGCCAAAGACACACCGTCCAGTCATCATAACCCTGGCGTCTTTCCTTTGCAACAAACGACAACAATAAACCTAATCAGCCGCTTTACGATCCATCCATAAAGTCGCAAGCGAGACGAAGCGATACCACTAATTAATCAGAAATTCACTTGTGCCTTTTCCACCATCGACATGTACCGTCTTTCATTACCTGTGTCAGCCATTCTTATCATTTTCTTATTGGACTTAACTGAAGCACAGTTGCGGATAATCGGTGGGTCGGACGCCAACATCGAAGACTGGCCGTTTATGGTATTCTTGGTGTTTGCCAACAAAAGCCAGATGGGCCCAGCGTGCGGCGCCTCCTTAATCAGCTCCCAGACCATTCTGACCGCGGCTCATTGCTTAGACGACGTGACCAATAATAAGAAGGACTTCAAAGGTGCGTAGATGTGTTGCAAATACCGAATCCCCCAAGGAGTTGTAAAGTGGTACAAAAGTTATATTAAGATTGCCTGAAACGCGGTTCAAAAAATGTGTTAAGCACACCTTGTGCCAAAAGGACTACTATAACATAAGGGATTATGTAGATGACAATGATGTCTGGAATTAAAGACAGCACAACGCATGAGTTCTATGTTTTATAATAATTATGTAAACTCCGTTAATTAAGGACTAAGTTAAGAACTAATTTAAGAAGACTAAGTTTGGAGATTTTTGTCCATTTTTTCTCTAATGTGATCTAGATTTTGAAATAAACACCTAGTTTTAATTGTAACGTTCATTAAGCCGCAGTTTCTGCGCTACTTTGAATAAAACCATTTCATTTCAAAGACTGACAGCAAAATCTTCAGAATAATTTTGGATATCGGCAGCTGGTCTTGAGAGCTTGTAGATGTACTATGCTACGCTTTCTAATGCTCTACTTGAGAACCTCGCAAGGTGCCTTGGCTGGATGAGCATGGCTGAGGAGAGAGAGAAGTGCCGTGGCTTAAGTCTAGCAGTGTATGAGTACGACGTCGCCGATTTCTGTTGCACCTCGCATGAAAACATCACTTTCGTTATCTGATATTCTCTTCATTCATTCATTCATACATACATAACCTCATACCTGTATCCAGAGGGGTAGGCAGAGACCAGGGACTGCCACTTGCCACAATCCTGACAGATCACCTTCGCTTCATCAACGTTCATAAGTCGTTTCATGCACGCAAACCGGTTCCGGGTACTTTTTATCTTGCCCTTCGCTAAAACATCCCCTATTTGGTCGATGTATTAGCGATATTCTCTTCAATCTAGCGTAAATCTGCCATATACCTTTTTACCATAAACATGTGAATGAAAGAATAATTATTATTTTTGTGTGGTAAATAAAACTTTTTCACTTTCATTTTCATTTTCATATCCCACAGACTACCTCGTGATGGCTTACATGGGGGACGCAAGAATCTTCAAGAGCCCGCTGAAGCGACGGGTCATCGACTATACGACGCACCCCGATTACAGCCGTGGAACCTTGGGTCATGACATCGGGGTCGCGTTCCTAGCGAAGCCCGTAACCTTCTCCGCTAGGGTGAAGAAGGTTATCTTGAGGTCCACGCCTCTGGACGAGGAGGATCGGACGCTCATGGCGGCTGGTTGGGGCGCTTGGAAGGTAATATGGTTTGTGCTGGTAACATCTGAGCTAAGTGTTGGATTATGATACCCTATATCTGTTGGATTAGGTACCCGACCTGTGCCGACATTGACCCGAACGTCCCGGCACTATTTGCATAGCAAAGCGTGATTGTTTAAGTATCAACTTTGATGAAAAAATGGTTGTTAGGGAACACATTTTCTTTTCAACAGTCAACAAGATGTCTTATATTTGCCAGAAAGGGCCATCCTAGTGTATAGAGTATCGGCAGCTCGTTGCTTGTTGATTTCCATGATCCAGTGGATAAAAATAGGTTTATGAGGAACAGATAAGAAGAGGTTTGTGTGTAAATATGGATAAAAAAGGTTTGTTAGCACTAACACTTCCTTTTCAAGAGCCAATGAGAAATGTTATATTTGCAAGCAAGAGCCACCCTAAGGGTTCTATCAGACAGGGAGCGGTTAGGCGTTCAAGCGTTCCGAGTTCCGGCGCCTCCCGTGTGATCCTGTGGTATATCTATGTAACGTAATACAGTACAGATAAAGCAAAACTGACCTCTCGAACGCTTGAACGCCTGACCGTACTCTGTCTACATCCTTAATGGGGCATCGTATACGCTTCTATAATAAAATCCCTGAAGATATATTAAGCTTGCCTGAAACGCGGTTGATAAAAATGTGTTAAGTACAGTTTGTGCCAAAAGTGGAATTAAAACTAGTATAATACATGAGTTCTATGTTATATAATAATTATTTAAACTCTGTTACTTAAGGACTATAAAAGACTAAGTTTGGAGTTTTTTTGGTCCATTTTTCTCCACAACGATCTAGATTTTTAAATGGACACCTAGTTTGAAATGTAACGCTCATTAAGCCACAGTTTCTGCGCTACTCTGAATAAAACCTTTTCATTTGATTTCTAATGAACCCTTAGGTATAAAGATTCGCTGCATGTGGTTTTTCAGAACCCAGTGGACGAGAAGCGCCCCGTCAGCACCCGACTGAAGTTCATCGAGCAGGAGCGGGTGCCTGACGCGGAATGCTTCGCGGCATTCCCTTCCCTCCAACACGGATATCTGTGCGCTGGGACTCGAGGCGCCAACCAATACGTCTTCACGTGAGTACAGTGCAGCTATCAGCTCTCCATAAATCACTCGTCAACGGAGGCCTC
The DNA here is from genome assembly GCA_934045075.1 of Yponomeuta sedellus. Taxonomy (NCBI): domain Eukaryota; kingdom Metazoa; phylum Arthropoda; class Insecta; order Lepidoptera; family Yponomeutidae; genus Yponomeuta; species Yponomeuta sedellus. Next base: position 1,195,712 of record OW203721.1, on the reverse strand, counting down.
TGTCAGACATTTTTCTATCACGACTTCCTTCTTTTACTTATACGTCACTTCCAATCAACCACACCATCATAGTTACCTACTTGAAGAAGTCGGTACCTGCCGGAATGATGCCGTAGGTAATGCAGCGTACACGAGGAAATCCTCGCGGCATGAGCGCCAGCGCGCACTGAAGGCGCCGTTGGGCTCGTCGCATATATATTTATGCAGGGCGCATAAGACCTTTTGCCACGCAAAGAAGCTACGCTGCCTACGCTAGATTGGCTGTACAAACTAGCTGTAAACTGTTGTGCGTCGGGAAGGTAATAAAACGAGCGTAGTGAACTATATGATTTGCTGATCTATTGAATAAAGTGTATTTTTAAAAACCTTTTATTAAGAGGCTAAAAATTCGAACTCGCGACCTCTGGCTATCCGCGCCAGCGCTCTTTCCAACTGAGCTAATGGGCGACTCACCGTCATCAGTGCAATTTCGAACCTCTTTACAATTCTATGTATTACGTACAATGTTTATTTTTATACAAGCTGCATCTGTGTAATTGAAAAGTCCGAAAATAGTTTGTTCAGAATCGCGAGTAGAGTACATTAAAGTAATTTTAGGCACATTTAAAAAATAATGGTTTTTACTTGTTCAAATCTAAATCTTGCTTAAGCTTGTGGTCAGAAGTTTGGCACAACTTTGCATGTCACTTTTGAATAACATTACCATTGGTATTCACAGGAATACTACACCGACTTCATTGTGGATTTGAATTACTCCTTAGCTTAGTTTGATTGTATTGTTTGCATCAAGTTTACACGATTAAATGGTTCGTAGAACACATAGGAATCAATTTCATAATAATTTGCGTCTTCCACAGTTCTATGGTAAACAGCCCGTCTATTTTTTATTCAGTTTGTCTTGTAATCTAGGTGTCCCGTAACCCTGATAACAATTAACGAATATTACACAATAACAATGAATTATTGTAGTCTTGCTCAGTCGAGTTTACTTTTTGAAATGACGTAATTGGTTTACTTTTGAATTAGTGACAGATTAATTTTAAAAAGAGTTTAAGTCTATGGTTTTAGGATACTCTTGCGGTATGACTTAGGTAACGGAACAAGGAGTGAATAAACATCTATATATTATTTGTATGTATCTGTTGATAATTTTATTTATACAAACTGTTATTTAGGCATGTGTTTATTTAGGTACCCCTGAAATTATCATTTTTCATGTTTTTTTGTACATCTACTTCCTTCTCTAGTGTACATCCAAAGGTTGTCTGGAAGACATCACTTTTAGTGATAAGGCCGCCGTCTGTACTCTTAGGTTAAGAAATATCTGTGTAATTTCCATTTTTATATACAATAAAGTGTTCTCTATCTATCTATCTATATCTCAAAGTTATCTCAGAGAAAGATAATGGTCTTTTAAACGGTTCTTAAATGCACCAACCGTGGGACAAGCTCATATTTTCTGTAGCAGTGCGATTTTTCGTTATCCTTCGATATCAGATGCCTTCGGCTTGTTGCAGGTGGCTCGCAGAGCCAAACTTCACAACCACCTTTAGTTTCTGCTTTCTACTGTTTCACAGCGGGGACTCCGGCGGGCCGCTGGTGACGCGAAATTACCAGCAAGTCGGCCTCGTGTCGTACAAGTTCCGAGAAGATAACGGCCTTACTATTTACACGCACGTCCCAGACTACATAGATTGGCTCGCCCAAGCGTCTGAACAACTGTTCAGATACAACTGCAATGGAAAGGCTGGCAATACAACCGTTAATAACACTTTTAGTTATTAAAATCAAAATCAATCAGAGTGTTTTTATTCAAAACTTGATGACGATGAATGTCGTATTTTATTATGTTGTAATTTTTACCGTCCGCCTAATAACAGATTCTTTAATTTTTTTTTATATTCCTCCGTAAGAACCATCCTCGTACTTCAAGAAATATTCTAAAAAAAGAATTAGCGAAATCTGTTGAGCTGTTCTCGAGATTTGCGCTTACCAACATACTCGTATTCAGCGATTCATTTTTATTTTATAGACTAGCTGACCCAGCGAACTTCGTACCGCCTAACAGACGATGAGAGATGGCACGGTCGCCCATCCTGCACCTGACCACGACTATTGTTGCTTAGCTCAAATGATTGATTCCAATTACTCGGTTCGACTAGGCCACGAGCGCTTCTCTCTGTAGTGCTCTTATGTTTGTGTTTAGTGCCATTTCAAATTATTGCAATAATTTAAACATTTACATAATTTTGAAAGTTCGCTCTCAGAGAGAAGCATCATTATTCTTTCTCTGGTTATAGTATAGTCATACAATGGGACGTAGACGAGCGGGCGGCACAATCCGCTACTTGACTCCCTTTTCAAGTAAGTCTTAAATGGTATATATCTCTTCCATTGGACCAAAAAATATTTTTGTATATCTTTTCAGGACCTAAAAGCAACAAAAAAAATTATTTTAAAACTTTGCTTTGCTAAACAGCCAAAAAGGCGGTCAGCCATTTTTTTCTATGGTTTAAAGACCTGAAGACTTGTAAACAAAGTTTGACATTCAAAATCTGTGTGATCTGTGAGCATAGTGAAATAACAACAACGCAACCATGATTTCATCGAGCTTTCATGCAAAATATAGCAAATATCATTATTGCATTGTCCGAGAATGCAAAAACATTCAATAAAGACCCCCGGAAAGTTGTGGATTCTTGTACCCAGTGAAATAAACATACGAAAAAATTGGCTCAAACTTGTCAAAAGAGACCGCGATACTTTATCGACTGAAACTCGGGTGTATTTATGTGAAGATCACTTTGATGCAAGTCCTATAATAATCAATGTCCACTGGCTCTGGCTGAAAGATGTTTGTTTACATACTTTAGATGGTTTCAAGATGGCGGATAGCGTTTTCGCCGTTACGAATTAAACAAAGAAAAAATTTTTTTACTTTGCTAATTTTGCAGCCATCCTGCATACTTACTTAGCAAAATCAATATATTTCGGTTTCTTACGTTAAATACTATAGGAAATATTTATTTATCGCGTCAAATTTGATACGTGTCAAATAGCGGATTCTATATAGGTGTCCATTTCAAAATCTAGATCATTTTGGAGAAAAAATGGCCAACAAAACTCCAAATTTAAGTCTGTTCAAAGTCTTTAATTAACAGAGTTTAAACAATTATTATAAAACATAGAACTCATTTTACTGACCTTAACTCCAGATATCATTGTCATCTAAATAATCCTTTATGTTATAGTAGCTTTTATTGGCACAAAGTGTACTTAACATATTTTTTGAACCGTGTTTCAGGCAAGGTGGGATTTTATTGATGCCAAGGTGGCATCTTTGGTTTGTAAACAAACGTTTACCAACCAAAGATGCTTTCAATATTGCGGATAGCGTTTTCACCGTTCCGAATTGAAAGCGGATTTTTTTTTTTTAATTTGAACATTTTTCAGCCACCCTACTACTTATGTTTCTGTTTCTTACGTTAAATACTACAGGAAATATTCTTTTATCGCGTCAAATTTGATACGAGTCAAGTAGCGGATTCTGCTCAACAAGAATCCTTGTGTATAACGTAACCATCCGAGGCGTTTGAAGTCGGACGTGTCGGACATTATTGTATGGTACCCGACTGTCTTCGATTCCATATATCTCACATGTTCTCTTCACGATTATTTTGCGTTTTCCTCTTATATTTCGTGTATTTTGCTTGGTCACCTACTTGTTTATCTTATGGTCTGTGGCAATTTGATTAAATTCCTTCTTTCTTTCTTTAAATCCTCATGAACTTAAAGACTACTATACAAGGGCAAATAAAGCCCGGCCGCACGTAGCCGGACTTTTTAACCCAGCACTTGAAGTCTCCAACCTCTAAAGTATCGTTTCACAAGCAAGCATTCCCGCTCGTGATGCGGATAAGTTCTGAAAACAGTCCCTCACCTGACTCTGCTGCCGCACGGGGTCCGTCTGGTGAGCGCGCTCCACCGTCTGCACGGCTGCCAGCTCCGAGTCGATGGTCGGTGGCGACGAGGAAGTGGACACCGGGCTGCCGGGCATGCTCTCAGATTGGTCCACCACGTGGACGGAGGTCTCCAGCGATCGGAAGCCGAAGCTCACGGCGCCTGCGGGCGGACCAATCAGGCAATCGATCAATGACAATAATAACATCCACACGATACAATCACTTACCCAGGCCTTAGAGTCTAAAGCTGGGTACTCACCAATGTTACGAGGTGTAATGTAACATGTTACACGGCGAGCATTCGTGTGTGAGCAGTTTGAGAGCTCCACCCGGCTCTCAGCGAATGATAATATAATAATGATAATAAAATAAAAAAAAAAAAGTAACTAACAAACCAATAAAGAATAAATGGCTAAGTAGGAGTATTAAAAGATGCTGTATAAATAAAAGACGTCTTTATCTTAATTACCGACTACGTCCAGATAATAAAAAACAAAACCTAAAACAGTATAAAACATACACAAGAATATTAAAAAAATGTATGCAAACCGCTCAACAAATAGAAAATACAAACTATCTAATAAAAGCCAAAAATAAATGCAAAGCATCGTGGGATATTATCAAAGGCAATCGGCAACTAAATAATGATATACATAATATTATATTTGACGATAAGTCCTATACCGATCTTAAACAAATTAATGAAATATTTAATAATTTTTTCATAGACCTAACCAATAAAAATATAACAAACTGTCTTGCAAATGACAATAAATTTACAAAAAATATAGGTTTTAACTCAAAAAGTATATTTTTAAGTCCTGTAAATGAACAGGATATACTACTTATAATAAAAGCAGTTGCGGAATACAAATTCTTCAGGCTTCGATGTCATAAATACAAGGATAATAAAAAGTGTCGCTGTATACCTTGCAGAACCCTTATCCCACATTATCAATCTGTCTCTTGTAGAAGGCCAATTTCCTGCTCGCCTTAAGCAATCGGTCGTAAAGCCTTTGTTTAAAAAGGGAGCAAAAGAAGATATAAATAACTATCGACCCATAGCCCTTATCCCAATATTCTCCAAAATATTCGAAAGAGTAATGTACAATAAAATATACAGCTTCATATGCACTAATGAACTACTTAAAAAACAACAATTTGGGTTTCGTAAACATAGTTCAACCACATTAGCTTGTTTCAATTTAATCAAAAATGTCACTGATTGTCTTAATAATAAAATATATCCTGTCTCAATTTTTTTAGATATGAGCAAAGCTTTTGACTTTGTCTGCCATAGAACACTGTTAGAAAAACTTGACAAATATGGAATACGTGGACCGGCACTTGATTGGCTAAAAAATTACCTTTCTGGGCGGCGTCAGTGTGTTGAAGTAACAAGTACTACTGATCATAGCAAGATGTCATATCGATCAACATATCGTAACAATGCATACGGTGTACCGCAGGGCAGTGTCCTTGGACCGTTACTTTTTCTCTTGTATATTAACGACCTACCAGATGCTACTCGTCATGACTCTATACTATTTGCCGATGATACTACATTAATTATCAAATGCAAAAAGCAGGAAGAATATGAAGCTGAAGTAAATACAACCTTGCACACTATTGTTGACTGGCTTAAAAGTAACAACTTACATATTAATATCGGCAAAACTAAATTAATACAATTCCAAACAAATAGTAAGAATAATAATTTAATTAAATTGAATATTGAATATAATGGTATAAAAATTGAAGAAGTTGACTCCCTCTTATTTTTAGGCTTAAATATCGACAAAAACTGCAACTGGAAACAACATGTAAGTGCATTATGTACAAAGATTGACAAGTTTGTTTATGCCTTGCGAAGAACTAGAGATGTGGCATCTGAAAAAGCGGCACTTTTAGCTTATCATGGTTATGTTTCATCATTACTGCGCTATTGCATAATTTTATGGGGAAACTCTGTTGAAGTCGACAGAGTATTTAAAGTACAAAAAAAATGCATAAGATCGGTCTGCGGAGCAGGATTCATTGATAGCTGTAAACCACTCTTCAAAAAATGTAATATTTTACCATTACCTTGCCTTTATATTTACGAAATAAGCTTATTCGTACAAAAACATCCAGACCTCTTTAAAAAAAATTGTGATGTTATAAGTCGATCGACTAGATATAAGAATAAGCTCTATATGCGTTTTCAACGACTAACTTTGTACAAGAACAACACATTCTGTATGGCAATTCGAATTTATAATCATGTACCTGATAGCTTTAAGCAATTATCATTACCAATTTTTAGAAAGAAATTGTTTCAACTTTTACTAAACAAAATGTATTACAATATAAATGATTTCATTAATGATAAGTTATAATTCAGCATAATTTTTAATATAATTTTGACATAACTTTATTTACAATTTTATGAACTTTTATTTATACGTGTTGACATTTAATTTAATTTTACATTGAATGTTTTAATTTCAATTGGTCTGTTGTATTGTGATATGTTATGTTCACTTTAATGTTTTATTAATTAGATTCAATTTTTTTGTCATTAATTTTAATATATTATATTTTAAATTAGGCGATCCAGCAACAATATTTGCACACCGAAAGGTAGAACATGAAGGATCTTAAGAATAAATTTAAAACATGATAATATGTACCCGTGTTCTAGCAAATAAATTATTTTTACTTTACTTTACTTAATAATAATTCTTTGTTTTAAATACCAAAATTTTTTACATGTAAATAAATGACTACAATAGTTTGGTGCTAAATCTATTGTACAATATTCTTGTCGTTGCATCCTGTCTCCTAAACTAGGCGAAAAACTTGTATCTTAGGAGAAGGTGAAATTAAATTAAAGCATAAAACATGTGCGATATACATTACACCTCGTAACGTTAGTCAGTACCCAGCTTAATACATACACAGTTTTTGAATAGAATGATATAAGCACTACCATGCTTGTTACTTGCCTCAATTCGGTAGTCTAGTAGTACAATGTCATTCCAGGGTATAACCCGCGCAAATTAAATAGACATCTCTCGCGAAGAAGATCGAATCGCCCGAGGTGCCCAGTTAAGTAGCACGGGTTATACCATTGCAATGCGATTGGTTACTAGACTACCGATAGTGTGAATGTATGTGACGTCCTTGTCTCGTTACCATAGTACAGGGTATCCTAGTTTAGGACCAGGACCAGTCTCTAAAATGCATAGTTGTTCAATAGAGTCATATTAGTCCGGTAACGGTCGTTTTATTCACACTATCGGTAGTCTGGTAATAAATCGCATTGCAATGGTATAACCCGTGCTACTTAACTCGGCGCCTCGCGCGATTCGACCTCCTTCGCGAGAGATGGCTGTTTAATTTGCGCGTGTTATACCCCTGGGATGAAATTGTATTGCTATTGCTTTGTAGACTACCAAATTGAGGCAAATAACAGCCACTGTCGTGCTTATATCATTATATTGAAAAACTATGTAAGTATTAGACTTTAGAGTCTGGGAGCCGATTCTCGCCCATGCGAATTGAAAGCGCAGACGCAAAATATTCGAAGGATTAGACATTTGTCGCATCAAAATAAGATAACTCGACAGAGTCGTTAGAAAATTATTTTCTCATCGAATTCACTGTGGCATGGCGTTCTGAGTGCTTAGTGCGAGTTTGACAGACCCAATCGAATAACTTTACTACCGCGTTAATCGAGCATTGGGTAGTGAGTATGAGTAAGTTAACCGTTCGAACTGGCAAAACGCTGTCACAGTACAACTCGCACTCGCGTTTATTCGTGTTTTGGCTGGTAAACGTGTTCACTTCTCAACGTAAACCATTACAACTCGCACTCAGCAATTTTAATTTCCATACTTGTCCCTAGGTGGCGCTTCCTCGATGCCATAGAAATATGAGTTTACGTTAACGCGATCGAGTAGTTAAAAAACTCGCACTAAGCCCTCAGAATAAAGATTTTGGCTGTCGCTCGACTTTTTATGTAGAATTCCAAGTTCGTATACGACTCTAAGGCTTATGCCTTAGAGTCGTATACGAATTATTTGCTAATGAAGTGAGAATTGGTTCCCAGGTCGGCGTCCGCAGCTGCGTTAGCCAGTTCGTGGTCTCCACCTTTATTATATTCTTTTTATTGCACTAATCTGTGCTAAGGACAGTTTTTAAAAACCTATTTAGAGGCTAAAAATTCCACCCATGCCGGGACTCGGACCCGCGACCTCTGGCTAACCGTGCCAGCGCTCTCCCAACTGAGCTAGTGGGAGATTAACGGGATCAAAGAAATTTCAAACCGCTTTACAATACTCTCTGTATTACGTACAGGCAGCTATATCTGACTGAAGTAATTTGCATCACTTGCAGCCCCGAGTACCTACTTTGCAGTTAGGTTTCATCGGAATGGTATCGCTGTACCCACGTGATTATTCAGCCAGATATCGCTGTTTGTACGTAATACGGAGTATTGTAAAGAGGTTCGAAATTTCATTGATGCCGGTAGCTGGCACGGTTAGCCAGAGGTCGCGGCTTCGGGTCCCGGCATGGGTAGAACTTTTAGCCTCTAAATAGGTTTTTTAAAACTCCACATTTGTGCCAGATCTTCTATAATTTATTTTAACTTGCTAAAGTTATAGTTGCCAATAGATAGATATACTCACCGCTGGACCGGCCCACAGGTGCTAGGCCAAGTCGGCCGCGGACCTCGCTGCGGTCTCCAGAAGTATTCAGCAGCAGCTTCGTCCGCTCCATGTAATCCATGTGGGTTTTGAACAGGTCCGTGTACCGCTCGTGAAGCTTCAAGTACTCCTGGAAGCGGGCCACAACAATATTCATTGGTTAGACCTCCCGAGAATAGTCAGTCTCCCACACTATTTTTTTAATGACAGGCTCACACCTGAACTATATCACACACACCAGACAGTAATCGTTTGGCGGCGAGTCCTAGCCTTTTGAGATAACTAGAGATAAAAAAAAATGTTTATTCTATAAAAAGTAGGTACATACATGAAACTTTTACATTCAATCGTTTCCGCCAAACTAAATGATAGTTTGTTGGCAGACTTAATCTCACTCTAAAACTAAGTTACGCAAAATACCTAACAAATTACTTAAATTAAGTTTACATAGAAAAGTAAAACAAGATACTTAACAATAGGATTAATATTTCGTGATACTGGTAACAAACTGGTCCATCAATTCAGAGCTACAAACATTTTATAAAGCTTTTTACGGATGAGCTAGGCCTACAATCAACAAAGCAGCATCTAGAGACCACAGTTTGATTTCCAGATTGAACCTATGCTATTGTTTAGATTTCTATCCACTTTACAATAAGCTGGTAGCTGGTATTAAACCCTTGGTACTTAAACCCTAGGGAGTATAGGGCCTCAACCATACATTTCCACTTCTGACGGTGGTTCGCGGCTGCTTCCAATTAGGGCCAGCTGTGGCGATCGACTTGGTCTCTTGATCTTTTCCAAGTGGTCCTTGGCCGCCCCCTCTTTCGGTTGCCCAAGGGGGTGTACGTAAGTGCTTGTCTGGTCAAGCATCTCCTGTCGCGGCGTATTGTACGTCCTATCCAGCGACAAATTCTATCTAGGATTTCTAGATGGACTGGTATCTGATTGGTACACTTCTAAACTATGATACCAGCGCAAAAAATCCCCGCTTCATTACACCGGGTGGACTCTACTTAAGGATTTTTTTTTGACTTGCTGTGTCCCGCGGTTTTTCGATTTCTCATGGGTATAAGATATTTTGCCGCAGTAAAACGTAGCCTATGTGTTAATCCAGGATGTCAGCTAACTCCATACCAAATTTTATTTAAATAGCTTCAGCCGTTTAGACGTGAAAATGTAACAAACATACACACTCACAAACTTTCGCCTTTATTATATTAGTTTTAGATTGAAATTGTGCAGCCGGCCCGTTTAGTTGTACCGTGGTTAGGCACGGATAGGATAGGTAATTTTGGAGCCAAAGTAAAAAGAAAACATGGCGTGGACTTATAGTTGAGCTGTGTGCTTCTCGTTCTTAAAATAAAGCTTGAGTGTCTTTAAGTAAGGGAAGGTATGCGGAGTGACGAAGCCTCTAGTGAAATTTTTCTCTCTTCCTCTCTCTCTGTCTCATGTACTTAGCAGTAGGATGCGGCTAGGCCGATTACGTGTGCGGATCAGCCGTAGACCGCTAAGCAAAGCAAGTCCGACACTAGAACCATAAATATCAAGTCTATGACGTAGATAGAGTCCCGCTAGCTAAGACTACACATTCTGACAAGAGCCTTTTCACACAATATGTGTAATAGTCAAATTACAAATGGGACATTTTGTATGGAAAGTTTGTGACTTCATGAATCCCACGCAAACACGCAAACGAAGTCACGGACCCAGCTAGTTTCAGCAGTTCGGCTGAAACCAACTTCTGTACTTTTTTGTATTTTTATTTGGATTAACATCTTCAAAAAAACCTATTTAGAAGCTAAAAATTCCACCCATGTTGGGGCTCGAACCCGCGACTACCGGACATCAGTGAAATTTCGAACCTCTTTACAATACTCTCTGTATTACGTACAGGCAGCAACATCTGGCTGAAGTAATTTGCATCACTCGCAGCCCCGAGTACCTACTTTACAGTTAGGTTTTGTATCGAAATGGTGTCGCTGTACTCACATGATTCTATTCTTTTTAATGCACTAACCCGTGCTAAGGACAATTAAAAAAAAATAGGATTAAAATAGCCTCTAAATAGGTTTTTCAAAATTGTCCTTAGTACGGGTTAGTGCATTAAAAAGAGTATAAAAATCTTCAATCAACCAATCAATCCATCAATAACTGGCTGGTTGAAATCACATCGAACAACACTTTATAAACATTTTTTTCTATGTAGTCTAGATACGTCCCGCTGCAGGGCACACCTTTGAGAAGAAGTATGGTTTAATTACCACGCGTGCCCAACGCGGAAGGGTAGAGTCCCGTGAACACCTCAGGCGCTCAGGTTTACTCACGATGTTTTGCTTCGCCGTCGTAGCAACAGCGAGTGGTGTTGCTACTTTAACAAAATCATAAGACGAGAATAACTTAAGTCCTAATACGTCATTATTGAGTCACACATTTGGTGATCATGTGTGTGCGGCAGATAAATGACGCATTCCCATCGTGACTTTGAAATAGTAATTGAAACTGCTTGCTTTGTGGCATAGATAGAGGTAACTGGTTTGGTTTATAGCTAACGCATCATAAATTAACCCAAACTAGGATACCCTATAATATATAATACCAGATAAGGTTGTAGTGTTGTAGAACTTTTATAAATATTTAAAACTGGAACGACATTAACTTTGTGCTTTATTTGTACTGTTTTATTTATTTTATATTTATAATAAAAACAGAAATCTGGATAAAAACGGAATAAGCCGTATGAATAGTCAGGTCTAGTCAAGATGGAAAGTAGTAATCATAGTTATACTCGTAATGATGAAAATGAGATAAATCTCGTAAAAGTGTGACATAATTTTAAATATTTGTAAATGATAGATAGAAAAGCATATATAAAAAATGGTGTAGAGGTTGGCACCGTTACAAGGTTGTCTTAAGAATGAAGATAACAACCAGTCTGAGACCATTTTGTACGAAGTACGGTGGCCCCCAACGTGAATCGAACCCACCATCTCCGGCATGGCAGTGACACGAATTACCGCTAGGCCAATGATTTTTCGTGATACCAAAATGTCTTCAACTGGCTTTTTTCTACTGCCCAGCCCGGCACCGGATTTTTCCTTCCACAGCCGGTCGCGTGCCGGTGCCAAAGCCGGGCCGGCCAGTGGAAAGCCGCCCAAATAGTGCGTATTTGGAATGACCCTTTGACGGTTCAACGAGCGCGCAGCCTGACCGAGTTCGCAGATACACATATACACACTCGCAGGGCTTACACTATACACACCGGCGCAAGACATCGATTATTGGATTACTCCATGCGATTAAGGAGGATCAGCTGCGACAATTGTCAACGGTATGAGTTCGTTTCTATGTTACTATATTGCTTTTGCGATGATAGATGATAATGGAATTAAAGGAATTAAACTGGAATTAAAGCCAGTACAATGATTGAGTTCTGTTTTATAATACTTATGGGAACTCTGTTAATAAATAAATAAATAAATAGAAATAATAATAATCAAAAAACAATAATTATTATAACTAAGGACTTTGAAAAGACTAAGTTTGCAGTTTCTGCGCTACTTTGAATAAAACCTTTTCATTTCATTTCTTTTGTTGGATTGTCGCCATGTCTAATTTTCCATAGCCCAAATTGGTAATTTTGTGATTAACAAATCGAATCGGACCACTTGTGTCCGATTCGATTTGTTAATCACAAGTGTTAGTTAATTTTTGCGCTGGGGCGCAAACCGAAAACCAGCGCTGTGCGTATCGGCTTTACCTACGTCAGTTATTTTTGTCAATTAAAATTTTATTAATAACTAGCTGACCTAGCGAACTTCGTACCGCTTAGCAGTCGATTCTTTATTTTTATTTTTCTCTCCGTGAGAACCATCCTGGCACGTCAAAGAATATTTAAAAAAAAAGATTAAGAAAAGGAATATTAGAAAAGGAGATTCGCGCTTAGCAACATATTCAGCGATTTAGCTTTATATTAATAAAATAATTATTTAAGTGCAAGGTTGTATAACTGCTACTAACTAACTAATAACTGGTTGAATACATACATAACCTCACGCCTGTATCTAAGAGGGGTAGGCAGAGACCAGGGACTGCCACTTGCCACGATCCTGACAGACCTTCGCTTACTCAAAGGTCATCATAAGTCGTTGCATGCACACACGGCGGTTCCGGGTACTGACATTTTTATTAATGGTAATAAACGCTTTCAATTTCAATTTTTACGGTCATCGAGGGCCATAGTATTGAACTGCTACTAAGGAACACATCGTGAGAAAACCGGCTTACCATTGCAGTCGTTTTGTCTGCATTTACCACAGAGATAACATGCCTATTAGTCTTCTATTGAGCAAGCGAAGACAAAAGCCGCTTACACATATTGGTAATAATGACTTCCACACGACACAATAACTTGACGTGGTCCCAAACTAGGATACCCTGTGCTATGGGCATCAGGCAAGGGCGTCACAAATATGAAAATACAACCAGACTGAGGCCACTTGTACAAATGTAGCGGCCCTAATAGGAATCAAACCCACGACCACCAGATCTTCAACGCTGGCCACTTCAGATCATTCTCTGACGTCTCATTAACACGATTTATAGACTACTAGCTGACCCAGCGAACTTCGTACCGCCTAAAAGTCGTATCTTAATATTTTTTTCTCCGTAAGAACCATCCTCGTACTTCAAGGAATATTCTAAAAAAAGAATTATCGAAATCGGTTCAGCTACTCTCGAGATTTGCGCTTACCAACACATACGGGGATTCATTTTTATATTATAGATTAATAAATAAATAAATAAATAAGGCTGTTACTGTAATTGAACAGTGAAAAACAAAGAAAATAAACTAAACCATAATATAGTGTCATTCGCAGGCAGCGGCGGCGCATCGTCTAATGAGTCAAGTTAAAATTGTAATCGCAATGCGGCAATGACAGCGGTATTTCTCATTGATTACATTAACAACAGTTTTTACATTTACACACAGGCACATACATTGCTTCTGGCCCCACACTAGGATACCCTGTGTCGTGGGAACCAGAAACAACGACATCACAAAAAACCTGGGGTTTTTTTATCCCCAGCCGGGGTTCGAACCCGGGGCCTCTCGCATGGTAGGAAGACGTACTACCGCTACGGCACAGAGGTCGTCCATATACATAGATACCTACTTGGTAGCGGACAGTGGTGGTAGCTGAGAGGTCGTCAATTATTAGAACACATTCACTTATGCTAGTCCAAGACGAGAATAGCCGGCGATACGGTAACCGGACAGAGACGAAAAACACTCACGGTAACCTCAGACTGGGGCCATTTGTACAAAGTGTAGGGGCCCCAAGCAGGTATCGAACCCACCCCCAACACAGCGTGAACAGCCTTGTAACATACGCTGCTGAATGTAGGCTCTTTGATGTTGACCTAATTATTGTGCAGGGCATTTCATTTGACATGACTGCTGAGTAATAATAATATTGGCCTTTTTGCATCTACTTAATGAGATGATTTATACAGCGTCCAGTGGTATCTTCACTCACACTAGATGGGTGAAGGGACCACTCCGACGCTGTAGTGCCTGGGACATGGTTTTATAGATGGTGTAGGCTTGCCCAGCACCTATACCACCCTGACAGCTTAGTCGGCCTAGCCCACAGGAAAGACTAGTCAATACGTGCGGAGCCAACCAAGCCGCGGGTTTCCTCCTTCACCGTTAGCGTGTGGTATTGCGACTACAAATTCGCAAATGTACGTAAATTTGAAATTAAACAAAGTCATTGGTACATGCCCGCACTCGGGATCGAACCCTGGGGCTCTCGCTTGCCAGTCTATGGTTCTACCCACTGAGCTACCACCGCTCACTGCTAAGTACATACATACATCACCTCACGCCTGAATCCCAGAAGGGTAGGCAGAGACCAGGGACTGCCACTTCCCACGATCCTGACAGATCACATTCGCTTCATCAACATTCATAAGTCGTTGCATACCCGCACGCCGGTTTCGGGTACTTTTTATCTTCCCCTTTGCTAATACAGGGCTGAATCTTGAATCAAACACTAGCCCCAGTCTCAATCTGCAGACACAATCTATACTGTTTACAGAAAATATTTACGCTCCCAAGATTACACTATGTAATTACTATGTTGTTGACACTTGGCAGATGCGCAAACAATGAACGCGGCCAATAAATAAGGCAACGAGATTCGCAATAAAAATATAATAGCTAGATTTCTTACTCTGCCTTTGTCAGCGCCCTGTCAAGAGAAATGCATAAGAAATTCTTATTAATACAAAAAATCGAGAAAAACGTGCACTAAAATAAGTGTTCAACAATGTTCTCCTGTATTTCAACATGAAACTTACGACTTCGATATCAGCCCTTGTATGTCCCCACTGCTGGGCCAAGGGTCTCTTCCTCCAAACTTATGTCTGAACACAATTAAACATTCGAGAGTATAAACAACGTGGTAACTAATTATTGTTGAACTTATAACAGCGAGTTCCTTACGCTGATTTGCTGAGTTTACCATCGCCATAAATAAGATCTATTATTAAATCGAACTACATTATCAGTCACATTAACTTGAAACGTTCAACAAGTCACAGGTATTGTGTAATTTTGAATAAAATACTTAGATTTATTGTTGTTCTCTCTCTCCTTTTCATATTTCTCGCTCTAGCTGCTCAGTGATTGAGAACTTCAATAAAGTTTCCTGCAGGATTTAGCTTCTTCAGACATTAATTTCGCGGTTTCCAGGTTTTGCGCGCAGTGGTCCTTATGGATCTCCTGGCCACACGAGATCCTTGAAGACAGTCCACAGAAATTCGCATAAAAATCGCTTAGCGGTCAGCTACAAAACCTGTGGCACACACCTTCAAGTTACCTCATGTACTTTTGTTCTCTATTATGTTAGCAACACATAATTATATCCGATAATCGCAGCTGTGTCTCACGCAATAGGCACCTGGCCACTGCTCCGAATATTTGCTAGCAAACCCTAAAAAGATACGACGCAGATGTATGATTTCGTTTGTCTTAGTTGCAATTCAAATATTTATTTCACTTAAAGTATTTAATAAGTGTTACAAATGTTATTATGAATACTCGGACACGATTAAACCATTTGTGTAGTTTTAACATTGATAAATACATTCATTGCGAACCAGCAAGTATTCTGTAAATTATATATAACCGAACGAGAACCTACGGCACATCATCCTACACATCCATACACTCTGCTCGGCGGTGTTATGGGCGACTTTGCTACTAAAATGTATAGGGTGATGTGTTGTCGACTGTACTCTTACTATATAGCATTGACACTAAAAACGGCCGTTTGTATCTTAAATGCTATCAGTCCCAAATCTTTGAATCCAGATTCTGAGTCGTGCGCTCTAACAATAGCTATTTAATTGCACATAGACGATAGGATAGAAATACACTTTTTTGAAAAATATCTGCAAAAGAAGGTATGACTTCTTTTCATTAGTAGCGCTATTGTTTCCCATGGATAATACAACTAAATATAATGATTGATTGATTGGAGACACTTAACCCTACTGATAGGACTTGAGCATGTAAGGCGCATTCTGGTGAATGTTCAGGTCCACAAAATAAACAGAGACTCCGCGTCCCACTGAGCATTTTGGCTTAACGACAGTAATTTTGCTTCAAGCTTTTTGCCGAGACGACCAATTATGTCATTACAACGCCGTCTGACATAATAAGGCTATTCTTACGCGGAGCGTGCTGTCTCGCTCGCTTACCATTTGACATTTTTAAGTATTACAATAATTTTATTCCAATAATTAAAAATTATAATTGTATGAGAGTGACAGTACAGTCAGCTGCTGGATGCGGCAAGCTGAAGTCAGGGCGCTATATGGCGCTCATTAGGGGAGGGCCATGTCGAGCAGTGGACTGGTACAGACTGATGATGATGTAGATGATGAAGATTGTTACTTGTTTTACATGCCTAATAAACCAAAATCAATCAAATCAATTTATTTCAAAGTACAAAATTTACATTCAGTTCTGTTTATGACAATGTACAATGTAAGCCGCTGCCTTCGGGCCGTGTTGCAGTGGAGAAAAGGGCAGCGGAAAAAAAACTCCATCTTTGGTTAAAACTCCATCGTTTAAGTCCTCTTAAACGAAATACAGCAGTTGCCACCTAAACGTATAACTAATAAGATTTCATGATTGCCATTAATATTGCTATATTGAGGATTAAAAATAAAATAAAAGCCTTGAAGGGAACCAACTTGTGATGTTGTATATCTTTTATAAATAATTAGAATTGGAACGACTTCAGGTGTTGTTTTATTTGTAGATAGATATTTTATAATAAAACAGAAAAACTGGATAAAAACGGATAACCAGGTAAAATAGTCAGATCGGGTCGAAGGGTAAAGTAGTAATGACCAAAGAGTATATAACCACTACGTTTTAGTAATGATGACAAATGAGGGAAATCGAAAAATGTGTGACGTAATTTAAATATTTGAAAATGATAGATAGAAAAAGAAATAAAAATGGTGCAAAGAGGTTTGCACCGTTACAAACTGACCTTCTTCAGCTCATTTTCCCGCTCCTCGAGGCGGCTGACGTGGTCGACGGCGTTCTTATTCTTCAGCTCCAGCATCCTGATGATGTTGTCGGCCGTCTCCAGCCGGGAGTACAGCTCCTTGCGCTCGCCCTCATTGCTGTCCTCAGTCTCCAGCAGCTGAGGGTTAACGAGGGATGTAAGATTTTTGCTTGTGGTAGCCCAGGGGGTAGAGCAATGGAATAGCAAGCGGGAGACCCAGGTTCGATCCCTGTGCGGGCATGTACCAACGTCTTGGTTTAATTTCCAAGATACATACATTTGCGAATTTGCAGTCGCAATACCACACGCTAACGGTGAAAGAAAACATCGCGAGGAAACCCGTGGCTTACTTGGCTCCGCACGTTTTGACTAGTCTTTCCTGTGGTCTATGCCGACTAAGCTGTCAGGATGGGATAGGTGCTGGGCAGGTCTCCACCATCTAAAAACCAGTCCCAGGCACTGCGGCATCCGAGTGTGAGTGAAGATGCCGCTGGACGCTGTATAAATCATCTCGTTGCGTAGATGCAGTGGCCAAAGTCAAGATGTTTGCTTGATTGCCAAAGGAGGTATAAACTACAGTAGAGTCAGTCAGGCCCACACAATGAACGATGCTAGGGATATGACTGCTTATGGCCATCCTCTCCAAGTTGTGAGGGTGATGGAGACGTGAGTATAGTAGATACTGTGTAAACTATGGAAAAATCACGTTGGAGGGTCCACTTCTAATAATATGTACTTATGATAAGCAGTTTTTTAGACAATAAAATTAAGACCTTTTTATACATTTCTGGCGAGCACATGTCAACTCTGCGCGCGCACTACAAAGTCCAACATTCCTGCATGGCGCAATCAAAGTGTTTCACATGACATACCATAAATATAACGTCCGACTAACAACAGTTGGACCGGCGGCCCCCAGGCGTACGTATAGAGATCTGTCTTGCGGGTAATTTCCCTTTATCGTGGAAGAGCACGATCACCCGCTCTTCCCTATGCAATCTAGTTATCCCAAACATAAATTTTGATTACTAAAACGTTATGAACATTCTACGCATGGAGATATGAATACATTTGATATGGGGTATATATAAGTCAATACGTGCAGAGGCATCTAAGGCATCGGTTTCCGCATGATGTGTTTCTTTACCGTTAGAGAGCGCTATTGTTCATTGATTGTGGCATTGCTTGCTACAAATATGTGTAATCAGAACACGGGACTTCGCTAGTCCTACGCCTTTTGGCTAAGCGCTGCAATACCATCGTTTTAAATAAGGTAAAAAGCACCATCAATCGCCGCACAAACCAGTCTGTTCTACACTTCAGATAAAGACAAGGCGTTCCACATTCCGTACCCAACGCATCGCGAAGCTCTTAGGTCATACCGTCGACGTCGACGTAGATAACCCGGAGTATGTTATCATCACCCGTCGCGTAAACGCCCATAAGGCCTATGACATGATCTAACGACTGCCATAACATGACATCCGGCACCAACGGCTAAACGTGCCTTGCGAAGCACGGAAGCGCTCGGAAAAAATGCCATTGGCGGTAGTCACCCGACGGCCCATCCTGCACCTGACCGCGCCTGTTGCTGCTAACCCTAGTGATTCATTCCAATCACTCGGTTCGACTAGGCCACGAGCGCCACGGACCATATGACAAAGCTATCGTTTAGCACCACAGGGCTGCCGTGTTTTCGGTTTAACTATGCAAATATGTCACTCTGGTTAGCCATTCAGCCTTGGTGATTAGATAACACTCTTCTAACAGAGAACACCTGACGGCTCGGTGTCCCCAGTTCCGTACTAATTACTTCAATAGTGAGGTCACCAAAATGGCGTAAACTTAAATAGAAGTATGTTTGGTTAGGATCATAAATAGATGTATGTTTTAATGGAGCTAGAAAAAATGTGCATTTGTCTATATTGATGAGTTAATGTTTCTTGAATTTGATTGATGAATGAATGAATTAACTATACCAAACGGCTTGCTTTCTGTACTTCACGATTTCTATAAACGATTTGTTGAAATTCAGAAAAGAACTGAATGAAATGAAATATACGAAGGATTTCTGTGAAGTATGGTTTTTGTATTGAAGTCTTAAGAGAATATTGAACTTCAGCGAAAATCACGTGTAAGTTCTTTACTAAAGGTCCTTTCCTTTTACAGTTACCTAACTAATATTTACTTGACTGAAGCATATTCCACTCAGTACCTACTTAACCTCTTACTACATGCGTATCAATACGATCTGCCCTGAATACATTAAACAGAAATATCGCTTTGTTAAGTCGATTCCGACCTTCTAACACGAACAAAGGAGGCAAGGTCTTGCAAATTTTAGTTTATTTTATTTCCTTAACACTCCGACGGATCTGCACCGCGAGGAAGTGTACGGCAATGACCTGGATTGCACAGTGGGCAGAAGTCTCGCTACGAGCGACATAAGGTGGACCACACAGTGCCGATGGCTTCTCTTCCAAGCATCAGCTCTCTTCCCTTGTTTTTTGTTTCGCGGACAACATAATACAAGCAAACAAGCATTAGCCTTTTGCATCTACGTAATGAGATGATTTATAGAGCGTCCAGTGGCATTTTCACTCACACTGGATGGGCAAAGGGACCACTCGGATGCTGTAGTGCTTGGGACAGGTTTTATAGATAGTGTAGGCTTGCCCAGCACCTATACCATCCTGACAGCTTAGTCGGCCTAGCCCACAGGAAAGACTAGTCAATACGTGCGGAGCCAACCAAGCCGCGGGTTTCCTCACGATGTTTTCCTTCACAATTAGCGTAAACATAATACAAGTGCAAAAAATACCCATTCCCGTGACATCTACAACAAGATTCGTCAAGATGTATTAGAGTTGCCTCAGCCATGGTTTAAAAAATGTGTTAAGCACAATCTGTGCAAAAAAGTTTCATTTTCATCTTCTTTGGCTTTTCATTTATCTCTGTTCGAGGCTACGGATGGTAGCTCCAGCCAAGCAGAAAAGCTTACCTATTATCCTATAACCTATAGACAAAGATGTCTGGTATTAAACAGTACAAAAATATTAAAAGACATTTTGAGACATTCTTGAGTAATAATTTTTAATTTGAAAAGTCTGTTAATTAAGTTTTGTTTGAAGAGAACAAATGTGGGGTTTCTTTGTTACCGTCTTCTCAATATAATCTATTAATTGTGAAACTAACAAAATTGATGTTCATTTTGTTTTTACAATGAATAAAAAAGCTGATTTGTTTTTACGAGCTCGTCCGTCACCCGCGGGGTGTGTTTACGCTAGTATTTTAGTCCCTAAACTGTAAGTACTTAAGGTTCATCTTAGTTTGCATCGTTGCGCCCGCACATCACCGGCCCTTTGTAATGTTGATATTCCATTAGGTGGTAGGGGCGATGAATGAGACCTGCATCAGACCAACGACCTCTTTCTGCAACACAGTCCATCTTGGCTACAACTTGTTATAACATTTCTTGATGAATGTTTTTCTGCAAGGATACCTTCCGGCGGCTTTGCCAGCCAAGCCAGTCTGGAGACCAACGGACCTATAATTTCTAAGTCATTACCCAAAGCAGCATAAAGGGAAAACAGCATTGCAGTGCAGTACAGGACTCTCTGAGAGAGATTATGCCCATATTATTCTCCACATTCTTTCCTCAATAGTTCAACTACCGACTTTGGCTCTTATTAAGTAAACATGTACGGTTTTAACTATAAAAAGACAGTCGTTTAAAAAACTCAAAAAACGCTGATTAAAATAGTCAGTGACTTAAAGGACAAGTGTTTCATTTTGATTTTGAAATATTTCATTTTGATTTAGAATGTATTATGATAGATGCTAGCATTTCGAACTTACGAACCTTTCTTTCGGATGTGAGTCAAGCGTTCTTCAAGCGACACGGCGAATACGGAAGCTACTTTTCCATAAAGTGAAATCAAGTAGATATAGATAGATAGAAATCAAGTAAGGGGAGGGTGTCGATAAGTTTAGAAAGTGTAATATTATTTCAGGATTGTAAAGAAATTATTATTAATGGATCTATAAGTATATTATAAGCATGAGACGCATTGAATGTCAGGTTGACGATAACCGACCTATATGACGTCACAGCACAAGTGTTTCTCTTATGTTTTTTATTTGTTTATTATTTAGGTGCATTTGCAAAATGTACATTAATGTTCTAAGGCAGGTGCAGCAATAATTGCTGTGTGGTGTCGGCCTAGAGAATAGCACCAACCCAAATTCTTCCCGCGGGTGTCGTAAAAGGCGACTATGGGACACAAACCGGGGGGTGGGCAGCAGCTCCCCCTGCAGTACAATCCCACCAATCTGCGAGCCCCAACCCGCATGCCCAGCGTGGGGATTATGGGCATTACCCCCCAATGATGGCACAACCTTGTGCTATGGCGCTCATTAGCGGAGGGCTATGTCCAGCAGTGGACTAATATAGCCTGAAGAAGAAGAAGAAGAAGATTCCAATCAATAAATTTATTTGCTATGTGACCACATACTCTTACAATAATGTTTAGCAATGGAGAAATAAATATCTCAGTATTCTTGTCGCTGCTTTAAATCGGTATTATCTCCGTAACTAGGTGCTTCTGACGAATGAAAGATGTTTTATTGCAGTGAACATCTCAAATGCATGAGTATTCTCGAGTTACTTTTCAATTCAATTCTTGTTTATGGCACCCTCTAGGATTCTGGCAATGTCGAGTTTGTGGAGATGGCACTTTTTTTTTCCACTAGTCGCGCACCTCACAAATTGCAGTAGATAGGTTGAGGAACTTATAGTAACCAAAAATTATTAAACATAATAAAATAGTACATAAGTAAATATTATGAAACGACTAAATAATATATATCTACAGTTTCGAGTTACTTTTAAAAGCTAGTTTTCTGATGTTCGACACTACAATAGATTTAAATAGTATGTGGTAAAGGGAAAAATGTAACCACAGAAAACAAACTACCTCTGAGGAGTGTTTTGGAGGAGTTTTATACATTACACAATGTAAGTTTGTATATAAGAGCTAATCTCTCGGGCCACCTACCTTCTTATATATCAAAAGGAAAGCCCCTTTTAATAAATGAGATGGTGATTATTTAATAGGTAAACTGTAGGAAAAAAGCAAATGAAAATAATAACGTATTAAGTAATAAATAATCGCGATTATCGAACCATTAAGATAAATAGTTAGATAGATAGAGAACACTTTATTGTACATCTATGCGTATCTATCTGTCTATTAGATCCATTACATACGAAAAAAAACAAAAATTTTATTTTTAATATAACCTATGAGATGAATTTAAATATAATTATTTTTTAATAATTGACATTGTAATTAATAATAACGTTATAATCGACTTTTTAATATTTTGAATTTTGTGTATCAATCTGTGACATGTGTTATTTTTGTGTCTCAATAAAATTATTTGTGTGAATGTGTAGAGCTCGGTCTGAAATAAAAACGTTTCATTTCATAAATATGTATGAGCATTCCAAGCCATTAATACCACCCACCTTCTGTTCAGCGAGTTTCCTCGCCGCCTTCTCCCGCTCATACTGCGTCACCAGTTGCTCATTGTCTTCCCTCAGGAGCTCCAGTTCCACATCGTGCTCCTGGTTGGTCTGATATGCCGAGTCCAGACTCTCCAGGATGTTTACAAGCAGCGGCATCAGCGTCTTGACCACATCACGGTCATACTTCGCTATCATGTGCTCGAACTCCTTGTATATACTCCCGGCAAGAGAGGACACCTTTTCGGACATCACCTGTGGGTTTTAACAGCCTTAAGATGGAAATTTCGGAGCACAGACAAGTGAAGCGGCTTGAAGGCGAAACTGGACTGTTTGTACAGTATGTTAAATGGATTCTGCATGCAGCTTGCCATTGACATGAATGCAGTTGTTAGTAAGCATGCAATGAATCCAATCGCTTTGCAATTTAATGCTAATTGTAATTATCGGTTCGTTGGATTTTGTGTCTTTTTGCGAGTAAATTAAGAACAATATTGTGTGGTAGTTTACACTGAACCAGGTTTGATTTTTCTGTTTTGGCTATGTCAAATGAAATATATCTTAGCGGAAAACTGGGATCAGACTTCTGCAGGGAAATGAAGTTTACCCTAATATATCAGGACCTTGCAATGAAAACATAACAAACATGTCTGTAACCCAGAGGGGTAGATATAGACCACTGACTGCCACTTGTCACAATGCTGATAGATCACCTTCGCTACCTACAACATGGCAAGTTTCATTGATCGACATTAATTTCAGCATTTGATAAACATACTGGACATTGAGAAAAAAAAACAATCTGAAGCCTCTTTTGGTTATATTGTAGGAAACATATAGATTTGGATTATGATAATTTTTGTGAAATCACAGCCTGTCAGAAACCAATTTCAGTTTTTGTAAATTTAAGTCGCCTATCATCCACAAATTGTTTGCTCACTATGTTGGCTTGTTTGTTGTTGTCGTCGTCGTCAGGCTGTACAAGTCCACTGCTGGACATAGCCCTCCCCTAATGAGCGCCATAGCGCCCTGTCTCCAGCTTGCTGCATCCAGCATCTGCCTGCAGTTTTTCGCAGGCTTGTCTGTGCTTAGTTTTATTTATTTAGAAATGATTTTGTTCTAGTGCCATATGATTTTGCTTTGTGTTATTTGTGCCATTTTTACTGTCATTTGTGTGTATGCAGATGTTAATAAATGTATTAATCTGGAACAAATTTGATTTTGAAAAAGCTAATAACCAAATTAGCTCTATCTGTTACGCTCAGTGCAAAGTGAGTCTGAATTAACCTAACCTTTATTAAAAATTAGAGGAATCAATTGAACACCATTACATCCACTCTATATGTATATTTATATCATACTTAATACATTACATTGGCAAACCATCACGCTCAATTTCAATGCGGGTTATACGACATGGGTAGTCTTTTTCTTACAATTAATAATAATAACGTCCACACAAAACAATCCCTTGACCTCATCCCAAACAAGGATATCGTGTACTATGGTACGCAGGTCAGGACATCACAAACATGAAAACACACCCAGACTGAGGCCAGTAGGAATCGAAACCACAACATCTGTCTTGGTACCCAAGCGCCTTAAAGGCTAGACCAACAAGGTCAATGAATTGAAATTAATTTATGAATGTATCAAGTGACATGAAGTTAGTTTATGTTCTCTTTTCAAGTGCGTTAAAAGTGATTTAGATTATGTGTGTATCACACCAAATCTAGGTGCTGCATGTTCAAACAGAGCGAAAACTATTTAGTGTTATTTATTATGTATATTATTATGTATATTTTCCATCTCAGGTTTGATGTATTCTAATTTTACTTACCAATCAATTTGTGAATAAGACACAAATGATGATGATGAGAAGGTAAATAGTTGTGACAATTTTGTGTTACATATTGTCACACAACACAAACATTAATAGCGATGTAAGTCTTTGTTGGCAGCTAAAGGTCAGTCAGTCAGCTATAGGGTTATTTGAATGCAAATAGACTTGAAAGAAACCCATAGGCCAGGACCAAGGTCCTCAAGTTTTAAAAAAAGCTCAACAAACTATACACCTTAGAGCCATGGTCTCTGAGTCGTATATCTATTGACTTTTCCGCCCTTCGGTAATTCGCTTGTTACAAGAACAAGGAACTCACCTGATGAGACTCCTCATGCGTGCCGTACACCGTCTCCACCGTGGAGTACCCGCTGCTCTCCCCGTAGCTCATTTTGATGTAGTTGTATTCGATACAGTTAGATCAAGAGAAGAAATTTAGTGGATGTGCTAAGCAATGCCAGAAGGTGGCAGACTATCGAATCACCATTTCTTTTCGAAAACCGTTTAGGACGAACGGTAACGTCGATGATATACTTATAACTATAGTTTGCTTTTGTTTTGTTTGGGTTTAAAACAAGCACGGAACAATCACACACAAAACCAGCTCATGGTTACATTTCATGTTCATGAAGTTGTGTTTTTTGACGAATTTTGACGATTCGCTTGCCTGTCTTTCCACAGCCAGCCAACCATAGACAAATGATAAAACATAGAATACAATAATGCGCAGAAGCTAGGGTAAATATACTTTAGCCGACCATCCTTTTATTTTTTTTGATTTTATTGAATTTTCTTGTTATAACGGCAGCAAATAAGTCCTCTTACGATCTTTTCTCGTCTTTATTTACTTGAGTATTGGTTTTAGCCTTGGGTAACGCAAGAGCCAGATATGAGTGGACACACAACTCCCTCACCGTCAAGTGTGTCCCATTCATATCGCAGAGATGTCAACTATATCTGACTCCCTCACACATACTCCCAACTCAGTACGGTAGTCATCTCCTGCTACTTTATCCAGGTTTTTTCTGCTCGTTGTGGTATTGGTTATCGCACGTGTTACGAATTCTTCCAAATTATTTTACGTTTTCCTGGTTTGTTGAGCCTCCTCGACAACTTGGTGGTGGTATTTGTGCCGTACCGGTAAGTGTGTGCTGTTTGCATGGGTTCTAGGGAGCCGCCCGACCCGGGCGGCGGTTCCTGCAATGCTAACTTAAACTCCTCTCCTCCTCTTTTCTCTCAGTCCATGGATTCATTATCATACATTGGAATTTGCCGTAAACGTGGATTGAGCCAAGAGGATGTTGGTACCCCAATTTCAACCAAAAAGACTGTAATAGATACATCTGCCAGCCAGACTCAATATGACAAGGACTCATCAACAAATACCTCTCTTTATGTCAACCCTGTGTTTACACAGATGAAGAAGTATGGTCCAGCTGACCTAGGTCCTTTCATAGTTCATGTGACGGTGGAAGAGTCAGACCCAAAATCCGGTACATCAATCAGACCAATTAAATTCGGTCAATTCTTATCCTATAATAAAGTCACAAATGTAGTTCTCGATGGAGTGAAAAGTGTTGGCAGGAACCGAATTTCAGTTGAGTTTAAGAGTTCAGATGACGCAAATCGCTTTCTGGTACACCCAGCTCTGGCAGGTGGCAGACATCTGGCATCAATCCCTACATACAATGTCACACGTATTGGTGTTGTCAGACACATTCCCTGTGAGTGGTCAATGCAGGAATTGGTAGAGGCAGTGGAACTCCCACATGGGTGTGGCCCGATCATTAAAGCTCGACGTATAAACAGAAAAATACATCAGGATGGGTCTTCAACTTGGATACCCACCCAGACGGTAGTGTTGACATTTTCAGGACAGGTTCTCCCACCGCATGTTTACTGCTTTTATAACTCAATTAAGGTAGATCCATACATCTTCCCCACAATTCAATGCAGAAACTGCTGTCGCTTTGGTCACATCAAGAGCCAATGCAGATCCAAACCGCGTTGCTCTCGGTGCGCCCAACCACATGATGGTGACAATTGTGATAAAACACCTCTCTGCCTTCATTGTTCTGGCAACCACACAGCTATAGATGATAAATGTCCTGAACAGGCACGCCAAAAAAACATAAAGATGATTATGTCCCAGGAAGCTATCTCATTCAGGGAGGCCTCAGCTAGGTTTCCTCCTACTCGCAGATCATTTGCGGATGTGTCAATGGCAGACAAATATGTAACATCTTCTTCCCCTCTCTCTGGTTCCCCTTCTACTCTCCATGAAACATCATCAACATCATTTAGGAAAACTGTTCAAATCCCACGTAGCCCCAAAGCCCCTGCAGCTGTAGGCGGCTATGATAGACAAGCTCACCACTCCATAACTAGCTCCCCAGCCCCTTCCCTTGGCAATGGGTGTGCTCTTAATAATGACGACTCATCTGCCAAAAATGAAAATCTCCTGGACATTCTAATGTCCCTCCTTCTGAACATTTTACTTAAATATGATGATTGCCCATTACCGCCCAACGTTGCTCAAAAACTTTCGCAAGTCGCTGAAATATTTAATAATAAAAATGATCGAATTAATACAATGGAACTGTCATAGCATTAACAATAAAAAAGCTGATTTAATACACTTGATTAATAAATATAAACCCGTCATATTGGCTGTTTCGGAAATGTGGCTTAAGCCGGAATCCCAATTCAGGATTTCAGGTTTTGCATGCTTCCGGGACGACCGAGATGATGGGTATGCAGGTGCTGCATTACTAATTAAAAAAAATATAACTTTTTCCAAACTTAACATTCCTCCCCACAATGATAATTTTAACTTAGTTGCAGTTAGGTGTCTTGATACCTCCTTCATATCTCTTTATATCCCTCACCCCTCTACTTCTATAATTCAAGAAATTGATTCTATTCTATCATCTATCCCAGGTCCCCTAGTTATAATGGGCGATCTTAATTGCCATAATAACCTTTGGGGTTGTCACAAAAATGACTCTGTGTCCTACGATCTTTTGGATCTCATGGATCACTACAACCTATGTGTACTGAACGACGGCTCTCCTACTCATAGGGTCTTTCCCAACCAAGATCCACGTTCAGCCGTTGACCTTTCACTCTGCTCCTCATCTCTGGCTTCTGCCTTAACTTGGCAAGTCTTACCTTCTACATACGGCAGCGACCACTTCCCGTCTTTAGTTTCTTTTCCTTCCAAATGTATCCCAGTGCAAACATACTCACCCCTTCTCAAGTATAATCTCACTAACGCCGACTGGGACAAGTTCTCTTCACTGACAGAACAAAGGACTATGTTACTTCCCTCTATCTCCTCAGAAAATGCTCTTACTTCATACAACAGTTTTGTTGAGGCCCTTGACGTATCAGCTAAATCCAGTTTCCCTTTAAAAAAGACTCCCAGAAGAAACTTGTCCTCGCCTCCGTGGTGGGACTGTGATTGCACTAACTCAGTTAAAAGAAGAAAGGAAGCAGAGAAATTATATAACAGAGCTATGACCGACCAAAATTTTATGAACTACCAAAAAATTGCTGCTGAAACTAAAAGGCTCTTAGCCGAAAAGAAGAAGCAGGGTTGGGTTAGTTTCTGCGAAAATCTTTCTCCTAGGACTCCATCAGCCTTAGTCTGGAAGGGTATCAGAAGATTTCGTGGTTCTCTGAATATTCCCAATATAGATTCCAACGATCCTTCCACATGGCTTGAAGGTTTTGCTAAGATATTGGCCCCACCGACAGCGCCTGCGAGAGATTGCTTCCCCCATCCTTGTTCGACTATTAGGTTGCACAGGATGGATGAGGTTTTTTCTTTCGCTGAGTTATCTTGCGCTTTGGATTCGCTTGTTGACTCTTCTCCTGGAGTGGATGGAATACCATATTCCTTCCTAAAACAGTCAAGCAATGTTACAAAACAATACTTCTTGGATCTGATTAATAACTTTTTTATTCTAGGGTCCCCCCCAGAAATCTGGAAGACACAAATAGTGGTCCCTATTTTAAAACCGGGTAAAAAACCTAACGATCCCTCCAGTTACCGTCCCATTGCCCTCTCTTCTACACTGGCGAAAGTCATGGAACATCTTATTAAGAATCGACTCGAATGGCTAGTGGAGAGGAGGGGACTCTTGGCTAGTTCCCAGTACGGCTTCAGAAAAGGCTCAAGCACAATGGACAGTCTAAGTATACTCACTTCAGAGATCCGATTAGCCTTCTCAAAAAATGAATCTGTGGTAGGGGTCTTCCTCGATATCACTGCTGCATATGACAATGTTCTACTTCCAGTGCTCAGAAACAAATTGTTACTGCTGAGTATCCCAGTGAGGATAGTTAACTTTATATGCAGCTTATTGATGTCCAGAACCATCCTCATACGTAACTACGAAGGTTTTTTACCCCCTAGATTGGTCTGGAAGGGTCTTCCGCAAGGATCAGTACTCAGTCCGCTTTTGTATAGTTTGTACACATATGACTTGGAACAGTCGGTAACTTCGTTTTGTAGTATTCTGCAATATGCTGATGATGTGGCTTTATATTTCCCTTCGAAAGATTTTGAAGAAGCCTCAGACCGTCTTAACTCTGCGATGCTTTATCTCGACGACTGGCTTTCCAACCACGGCCTCCACCTTTCAGTTCAGAAGAGCAGCGTAGTGGCCTTCTCTAGAAAAAGAAATGTTCCCGACATTAATATTTTAATAAACGGTCAACCTATACCAGTTGAAAAAGAAGTGAAGTTTTTGGGAGTAATTTTAGACTCAAAAATGACAGGCATTCCTCACCTTAATTATATAATAAAAAAATGTGACAAGGGCTTGAACACTCTTCGTTGTTTGGCAGGTGTATGGTGGGGTGCTCACCCCTACTCCCTTAAATTAGTGTACAACGCAATCATACGTAGCCATTTTGATTATGGTTCGTTTCTTCTGGAACCATGTAGTAAATTGGCTCTCAAAAAATTAGATAAGGTCCAATATAAATGTTTGCGTATTATACTCGGAGCCATGAAGTCCTCTCCTGTAAATGCTTTGCAGGTAGAGTGTTTGGATCCTCCCCTTAGTCTTCGCCGCCAATATCTATCCGACAGATTTTTCTGCAACGTTGTGCAATTTTTAGACCACCCTCTTTTCAAAACACTTGCTTCTCTATCTAGATTCACTTCCTCATCTGGCTACTGGACACATAAGGATCTACCTTGCTTGGTTAAAAGTTATTTAAAATTCAGCAGCCTTGAAGCCCCTATACTCCAATCCGAAACACATCCTCTTTTCTCTATAGATTTTGATGCCCTTATTTTCTCACCCAAAATCCTTCTCTCTTTTGATATAAGCAAACATTCTCCAGAAGCTGATAGTAGGTTTAAGGAAAAGATGGCACAACACTGGTCAGAGTGGGTTCCCATGTTCTGCGATGCATCCAAATTGACAGACGATGGTTGCGTCGGAGCAGCTATCTGGATTCCAAAATTCAACGTTATACTCAGTTACAAGTGCCCTCCATCCTCATCTGTTTTCACAGGAGAAGCCGTGGCAATTTTGGAAGCCATCTTATTTGTTCAGGCACATAAAAACTCATTCCAAAAAGCCATCATATTTTCCGACTCTCTCAGCTGTTTACAATCGATCCTTGCCAACCCATTTCGATCAAAAAATAAATTTCCTATTATCTTTAAAATTAGGGAAGCTCTTTACTTGTGTGATCAACAAAACATAGAAATTGTACTTGCCTGGATTCCGGGTCATACTGGGATACAAGGTAACGAATTTGTAGACACATGCGCTAAAAATGCCGTTCAATCTGGCTCAGACTCTCATTCTCACATCTACCCACATGATCTTCGCACAACAGCTATGAAAGACCTAAATAATTCATGGAATACCCAGTGGAAATCTTCTCTCAGCATCAAAGGTTCCAAATATGGAAATATACAACCTGAAATTCCCTCCAGGCCATGGTTTTTCCAGTACCGTGTTGCTGATAGAAAAGTCACATCCACAATTTGTCGGCTTCGTTTGGGTCATGCTTGCACCCCTGTTTTCCTTGCGAAAATACGGGCGAGGGACCACTCCTTATGTGAGTGTGGTCTTGACGAGGGCTCACTGGACCATATCTTTTTCAACTGCCCAAAACTGTCTTCTTCACTTTATAATTATCTACCTTCAAACTTCCCTCTCCCAACTAACTTTCGTTCTGTGTTACCTTTAGTGTTTACACCATTTATTAATATTTTATGTAACTTTATAAAAAATAACAATATAAGATTATAAAAACATTTTTTTTTACATTGTAATATATTAACAGATATGCGACGTATTTATATCTATTTTGTGCTGTTTTGTTCTAGGTATCTCAACCACCGACATCACCGGTTAAAAAAAAAACAGTCTTTAAAAAAAAAAAAAAAGATGCCATCTCCAAAACTCGACATTGGCAGAATCCTAGGGTAGCCATAAAATAAGAATTGATTGATTGATTGATTACTTTATCCAGCTCACACACAATGCGCGAGAGCGAGATCAACATCGTCTGACATCGGTTACATTCGGCCGCATTTCTCATCGTAACCAACAAGCGATGAGAGAAAGTTCACAAAAAAAAAAAACGGGATCTGGATAAAGTAGGGAATAGGTAGACTAGACTGACTCACCACTTGTGTCTCTTGTTTCCACACGCACATAGTTGATTGGACTTCGTATGAGCTAGGACACAAGTGGTGAGCGAGATATGACTGAGATATAGTGTGTCTCGGTGAGCAAAGATATGAGATATAACAACTCCCTCTAAGGACACACTTTGCCCAAGTCTAATTGGTTTACCGTGTTGATTGAGATATAAGTATATTTTCCGAAACCATTTCTGTCCGGATTAAACATTTCAATCCGGATAGGTCCCATCACTAGAATGCATAACTGGATCAAATTACGTAGTCTCATTTTACCATTGCTTTTTTACAACGGGTGCACCACGGGAGGCACGATATTTTTGACTTTTTAATTTGGCACTACTACGTTCACGTTCAACCAATCACAGAGACGCATGTCAGTTGTCTGTCAATTGAAACTGAATTGAAACGTCACACAATTTACCGCTGTACTCAGACAGAAAAGTTGTGTACGATAAATTATTTTGTACGAAATTATACTTTTACAAATTATTATTGTTATATTCAGTGTTTGAACATAACTATCTGGTAAACGTACATCAGCAATTACTTATTTACGTAGGTAAATATCACAGTTTTGATTGTGCAGAGGTAGGTGGAGTAAAAAAACTTCTCACGGAAATTACTCTTACGGTTGTACTATTAAAAACTACTAAAAATTTACCAGTAGGAAACCGTAGCGATGACTGCGACCAACCAGGGACAGAAGAGCGTCCTCGTGACCTACATTTTGTGGTTGCTTGGTGGCATTTTCGGCGTGCACCATTTCTATTTGCGGAGGGATCGGCACGCCTTCGTTTGGTGGAGCACCCTCGGCGGATTCGGAGTAGGATGGCTGGGAGAGGTGTTCAAGATCCCCGGCTACGTGCGGGACGCCAACTGGAGCCCTGACCACATCGCCGAGCTCGTGGGGAGGATGCAGCGCAATAAAAAGGTGAGTGAAACACTGGAATTCAGGTCAGTGAGGTGAATTTAGGGTGTTTCCATGCTACATTTAAAACACCAATTGAAGCATTTATTGTCCTTACCTGAAGCTGCCGACAGTATCAAACAATGAGATGCCATGTTTGTTCTATTATACATTGATGTACAGCCTATATTTATCTTTGCAAATGTTCTTATATTTAATTTGGTTTGTTCAAATAGTGTGCTTCTTGTTTGTTAGGTATTAATGCAAGAATGATATAAAAACACATCTTGATTTCAAGATCTTATAGTCTATTTTATTTGAATACAGAAAAGCAAAAATATGTTTCCAAACAATTCATAGGTAATGGTTTCAAAACAGAGTGGGCTTCCTCTTTCGTAGTAAAAAAATTAATTGCCTTTAGTCATTGTAAAAAAGTAATAGAACTCTTTAAATTCAACTTCATAGAAAAATTTTATGCATGGTTTGTCTATCTAAGAATTCTTTACAATGAGTTATTATGCTTTAAGTAACAACTTGTATTGAGGTCATCTATTTTCCTTCATGTGTGTGTCATTAGACTCATTAGTTGCCTATTGATAAATATTATGAATTTTCTGACAATAGCAGTCTGTTATTCCAGGCAATTATTATTATAAATATAAACTCACACCTGTATCCCAGAGGGGATATTCTGTAGGTTTACCTATAGAATATTTGACTTTCTGTTATTACTGAAAGGTAAAAATCTTGCTTGAGAATGAGTACCACAAATCTAGCACATAGAATTGTTGAAACAATCAGTAGGAAATTAAATTCGGACAGATATAGCTGAGCCATCCTTCAAAGATTCCGTAAAGTAACTGCTTTACAATTTATTTACTGGTGCCTTTTAGTTGTTGTATTTTCTTATGTATGTTGATCGGTATCTAATCTGCTTTTTCAATTTTATATTTAAACACTGTTTAAAACTTTACAATACTGTTTGAAGCATGCTAACCCTGCTCTGTGTATGTAACCAAATACAGGTCACAGACAATAATTCTCTTCTATAATATTATGCATCAAAACCTCTCTACAGTCTATTTATTCTTACTTGTCCAATTTAGTAAACAAGATTCTAACCTTAAAATTGAGATTAGATGCATAAACTAGACATTTTCTCGCAAATTCACGAACTATCATGAACTATGATTATAAAATTGGCAGCGTGTTATCTAAAAGAGTGTTCCAAGTTATTTCATGGAAAAATGGCAGTTTTGGACTAAAAAGTTTCAGTTTACGGGTAGAATCTTGTTTACTAAATTGGACAAGTAAGAATAAATAGACTGTAGAAAGATATATTGGCTGGTAAAAATAGCTATCTTTTTAAAAATATATTTTTTTTAAATAGCTTTCTTAACTTTCTAATTCAATCTGGTTTCACAGTATTACCTCGAAAATGCGCAATTCCTGAGAACCCCAAATGCAATATTATTCTTCGACTTTTTTCTCTGTGTTACATTTTGGATATCACTTTCCATATTATATTAAATTCCCACTTAACTGACTGTATTGATAATTCAGCCTCAAATCATTATTCTATACAGAATAATGTCCATTTCGTGTAAAACTGAACGTAATATTAAGTTGGAAAGCAATACTGCTGGAAGCTGAAAAATCTGAAAGAATAAGGAACCTTTGAACAACGGGAAATATTAAAAAACAATTCAAATGCAGCACAAAAGTGAATAATTGCGCATTTTTGAGGTAACCCTGTGCTATGTTAACCCAGGTCTGGGGATGCTTCTCCATGCTAACAATGGGAAAACCTTTCTGTTTCAAGCTTCTTCTGGTGTGATGGGACTTCTTAAGGTGAGGTATCTAATATGATCATACTTTATTCTTAGATTATAAGTCCTTCGGCAAATACAATATTAAACTAGATAGCTTGAAATTATTCTCTCTGGGAGAGTATGGGCTTAATTACCATGCATGCCCTCCGTGGAAAAATAATACAGTATTATTGGAACTTTATCCAAATTGAATGTTTTTATGAGCAGATTTTTACTAACATGGGTGAACACTTTTTTGTTTATTAATAAAATTTAGCAATCTTTTAAAACTGTGTGAAAATAAATGATGCACTTAGCTACAAGAACAGAATATCTACATCAACTCGTCTAAGTTACATTACAAGCGACCTTGAGGCAAAAATGTCATTGCATTGCTGATTAACATTGTGATAATGAACCATGAACGGTTGTTTTATGAAATGCGGCTCAGCAATTCAGGTGACATGTTATGCCATTTGTATCTATTAAATAATATGACTTGACATTGCAATGGGTAATTTTATGAATTATGCATGGGCTATAATTTTGGATTATCGTTATGAAGATTATCCTTTTGTTATCTAAGTAACAAAGGAATAGAAGAAAAAATATGGTTTCCGTGTTCAAGACAAACCAATTTTTTCAATTAATCTTAAATTTTGATTATAAATTTTTACACGGGTCACAATAATGATGCCAGAAAGAATTTATTATGATCAATGATAAGCCAAATTCATTAAATTATTGTTCTTAACATATAAGAGAAAATTAGTAGCTTTCTTATTTTTTGTAAGAACACAAATAATAGGGGTTAAAGTATGAAATTGCCGTTTTATTGCAATAGGTTCTTTGAATTGACATAGAATCTTCATGGTTTGAGGTTTTCGAATGAAACTTTTTTCAAATGGTTTCTATGATGTCGTGTTCCTATGATTCGACTTAAAGAACGAGCCACGAGGAAGACCGCCCGTGGCTCGTTCTTTAAGTCAAAATTTCCATCACGAAAGCGTTTAAACCAAAATCACACGGTGCGTTCATTAGTAGACCCCTCTCCAAACGCAGCATTAATATCAATGCTGCGTTTGGAGAGGGGTCGGGCTGTTTCTGCCGCGTTAGTTCCGCGTCGGAACTCGTATTCAAAAATCACTCGAATTTTCGCAGTATCCATCTTTCTTGTCTAAATTGAATAACAAAAACAATTGAAAGTCGATATTCAAATGTTTCACATTTTTAAAAAAAGAACATCATAGAAACCATTTGAAAAAAGTTTCATTCGAAAACCTCAAACCATGAAGATTCTATGTCAATTCAAAGAACCTATTGCAATAAAACGGCTATTTCATACTTTAACCCCTAAT
This sequence comes from Yponomeuta sedellus, assembly GCA_934045075.1. Lineage (NCBI taxonomy): Eukaryota > Metazoa > Arthropoda > Insecta > Lepidoptera > Yponomeutidae > Yponomeuta > Yponomeuta sedellus. The sequence goes on along the minus strand of OW203721.1, from coordinate 1,160,346 downwards.
ATTATTCATTCATTGTTCCATGACAGCTCTCCGTTAAAGATATTAAGTTTCCTTCACTGCCTCAAAAAATTGTGTTTTGGACGTAAGATATGAACCATCCCCCGACCCTAGAATTTCCTGAATATTTAAATATTTTTGTACATCTGAGTCTTGAAACGAATGTGGGATCGAGAGCAACATTGTGTAGTACAATAACAAACGAGAATTCACACTTAGGTTAGGTGGTATATAATGCAAGTAGCATCAACCTCGCCTAGGTGCAAAAAAATGCAATAAAGATTTTTTGATAATAATAAAACGCCCACTACTTTTCCAGCTTCAAAAAAAAAATTGCTCATTTCGTGTCATGACTTGACTTTGGCAGAATTTGTCGACATCGGCTGGTTGCCATATCAATAAGAAATAATAACTTTTGAATTTCTCTCAACTGAGTGGTCATGATTAAAGTGGGGTTGCAACCTGTCATATTTATTTTGAAAATGGGAGAAAATTCCAAAATCTCAGTTCGATCGAGATTGCTGGTAAGGATTCGAGGGCCCCCTGAGCTTGAAGGGGGCACTGCCCTGCCTAGCCCCTAGGTAGCTACGCCACTGTCCGCGGCCTTGTTTTCAAAGCAACTAAACATAATGGGAAGTGAGAAGTACCCTAATAAACTTGACTATCTCCCTGGCAGCCCCCGTTCTCGATGAACCGGTTCACTGGCATGCTGATGGTGGGCTACTCCTGGGGGCAGATGATGATGCTCGCCGTGCCCTCTGATGAGGTATGGGGCTTCAACTTCCGGTACCTCAACTACCTTATACCATTCGTGGCTGCTCTAGGTGAGTGATCAACGAGTGAACTGATGTATAAGTTTAAGTTATGTCCGTTATAAGTTTAAGTTATGGTTCTGTACCCTTATAATGCCGACGTAACTCCCTTAGTATGCTATCCATTATGGGTCAAATACGGGCTCCTAATGAGGCATTATTTCTTCGTGGCTCTAGCATTAGAGACGATATGGGTTTCAGGTTCTCAATGGATAACTCTTATTAAAGAATTAGGGCGGCGCTTGAGGAACCGTGGCTTTGACAACCGCTCCGGGGTATTTCTGATGTAGAGGATCTATGCTATGCAGCGTGGTTATGGTGCCTCCGGCAAAGATGACGGCCTCGGCGGCGCAACGGTTTGGCACGCTGACTGTGCAACCGAAGGTCTCGGTATCGATCCCCGGCCGGGTCAAACTAGGGATCTAGTTTGTCGCGGGTCTTGGATGTTTTCTATGTATTTATTGTATTAAATCTATCGTCGAGTTAGCACCTATAACACAAGTCATTTAGTTGTACTTAGTATAGGGCTAACGAGGTCTGTGTAATGTCCATGAATATTTATATATTTCTTATATATAAAGTAATCAGACGTGATACCGATAGACCGCCAAGGCAGTCACATAATAAGGGGTGCACCACTCCGTTTATAGAGATGTTTAACTAAGTTAACCTCTAAACTGTCGTCAGTTTTAATTGCGAAAGTTGATAACTGAGAGTATTGAGATTATTCTTCCATCAATTCCTGTTACCAGTATGGTTAGCATGTACGTTTTGCACGCACTCTCTCTCGACGTCGAGTGAAAGACTTGGAGTACTTGCCATGTCGAAAGTACAACCATAGCAGCCGAGACTCGAGATAGCCAATGGACTGTGGTCTTGTCTACCTGAAAGTAGTTATTGGCATATTAAATAAAAGTGTTGTATTTTTATCTGACAACACTGCAAAAATTGATACTGATTATAGTTCTGTGCATCAAGTAGGTACAGTAAAATTAGGAAACTAAAATAAAAAAGAAATTGTATTTTAGTTTCTTAATCGGCAATTCTATAATTAATTAATTCTTTAATTATAGAATTGCCAAAAATTATAATGAATTCGACAAGAACACAAAAAAGTTTCGCAAAATTGTTTTTTTCTATCAAATCTATGTTCTGGAGGCTTTAAATTGTCTTCACTTCCGTGGGTACCAGCCATGTCTCGGTCTCATAATTATGTCAAAATTAGCGTCCAACTCGGCCGAAATCATGTCGGCAATGCCGCCATCTTACCAGTTATAGACCAGTCTCGGTCGACTCCATGTCGATCGCGGTCGCCATGTTAGCGTCGAGACATTTCGGGCTCGACAGAGTAGTTGACATTTTTGCATAGAGAAGAGCATTTCTCGAGTGTGGCATGCTAAGGGCACTGGCCCGGTAGGCAGTGACTGGAAGGAGAGAACCGAAGATGGGGCTCCGTGGCGTGTCTTGGGAGGGGCGTATGGCCAGCAGTGGACTTGATGCCTGCTGGTCATGTTGATATTTCCTTTCTAGTGCGTTAAGCGTAGAGCTCCGCTAGACACAATTTAAGACCGCATCACCTGAAAAATGCTGAGTATTAATAAATTCACACACAGGCGTGATGTACGTGATAGGTATCACGTCTTTTTGCGCCTGTTTTCACAACGCCATGCGCTGTGATGTTCATTATCGTCATAAGATAATTCATTCTACGAAAACCGATGAAATTTATTGCGTAAATCAAGCAAGTCTGTTTCGTAATAAAGCGTTCTCGTGCGACAGTAATAATGTTTATTATACAGTTTTCTTTAATTACAATGTCCCAAAGGAAACGAAAACATATATTACATATGATTATTTTATAAAACTTAATAAAATCTAGAAGGTCTTTTTAGATACTACTGACATGAACTTGGTCCATGAATTTTAAGATTTTTAAGTTTTACCGAAAACGGCAATTTTGAACGGAAATCGATTAAAGTCCTAGGTTATTGATACTAGGTTCTAGACTATACTTTCTAAAATAGTTGTCGCAGTCGATGATGTTCACTTTAAGAAAAAGTTACTTACTATAAAACCATTTATGATTTTATTCCGATGGTGCGCTAGCGACTTAATCCTGATGCGTGGCCTGTTAGCTAAACGTTTTAGGGAATGGCAGTATAAACCAGTAACCTGAACCACTGCCAGCATCGGCAAAAGAGCTGACCAATTTCATGTCTAGAAATAGTTAAAAAAATATGAAATCACCTAGTATAATATTATAACTTCCACACAACACAATCAATTGTCCTGCCTCCACACTACGATATCCGGTGTTTCCTCTGCATTTCACTTTCACAACTGACACCGCGCCCAATCCCCAGGCGTGTGGACGGTGGGCAACATTGGGCACGAGCGCGGTGGGCTGCTCTGGCCAGTGCTGGGCGCTTACGCGGCCTACCCGCTGCGCTACTGGATCTTCGACGAGACCGTTTGGTTCACTGCCATGGTGCTGGTCTCCGGGCTCGCCTTTGACACCTTCGCTAAGGAGTGGCGGCGCACACCGCGCAAGAGACACGGACTGGTCAGGTAACGAGGGGATCCCTGTTGTCAACCAATCTACATATCGTTACCGATAGTCACTAATCCCTGTTATCAATCCACCCTTACTCGTCGGCTGCCGGACATCGATATGAACCCTGGTATGTCCTCACTGGTAAGGCACGCGGGTCTCTTCCTGCATTGCAATAAGCTTAGGCCACTTCGCTTGACGCTCATCCTCGTTCGAATCCACATGTGATTTTAACACCACGTTACTAAGTCATGGTAGTGGTAGTAGATAGTCTAAAACTGGTGGTAATCACACAAAAAAAATCTGTTATGTTTTTCTATAAGAATAATACAAGCACAAGAACGTAAGTCTGTAACCATTCCTTCAAATAAATATTTTTTGTTTTCATTTTGGAAGGAAAGTAAAAAAGTTACTTATTTACCCCTCTCTCACGTGTGATTTGAAACTAACTAAAAAGTTACAGTGTCGATTTACCCCTCTCTCACGTCTTGTAAGTTTGTTACTATGTTCTTTACCCCACCTGTCACGTGTAATTTGACGGACTAAGTACGTTTCTTTAACATTTACATACAGGCACATACATTGCTTCTGGCCCCACACTAGGATACCCTGTGTCGTGGGAACCCGAAACAACGACACCACAAATATGTAAACATCCAAGACCTGGGGTTTTTTTTGTTCCCAGCCGGGATTCGAACCTGGGACCTCTTTCATGATAGGTAGTTGCGCTACCGCTACGCCACAGAAGTCGTCTCTTTCGAACGTTTAGTAGGCATTCGGGTGTTCTTTTAAACGACACATGGAAGCCGAGCGTATCTTCTCTTGGCAACCATAATAGTCCGAACTTCCGCTCGCTTTCGTTGTCCCCGATTTTAAACCTTAGTGCTGTCGAATCTTAAGTGTTCTTTTGGCAAACTATCTACGAAGGCCTCACTGTCGCTTATCAAGTTTCGTATTTCTATTCCACCTTCGCCATGTATGTCGTTTATCTTATGTGCTAGGTAGACTCTGAATTTAACCACGCAACCACGGTACAGGCTTGCCTAGTGTGGGGCCGCTGTGAAAACTTGCATAGCTAAATATTGTTTATCTTCTATGATAACCATTCTGAGATTGTTTATATATAGATACTTAGTTTAATGTCTCACCAACAGTTAATAAAGATTTTATTTATTATTTTGTTTTCTCGCAACCGTAGCCTGATCCCGTACAATGACATGAGTAAGTCATTTGAGGTCATTGTCATTTGTGATTTAAGGTTGCCTGTAAGAAATTGCTATCAGCAATAAGGCCGCCAATTGTACCTCTTATTTTGTAACTGTTGTCTCTGTAATTATTTTCTGGTGGGTACAATAAAGAATATTCTTATCTTATCTTATGTCAGGAATGACCCTTATGTCCTGCTGCTGCGTCAAACACAAGTCTACGTTTTTTCTTGTACGCATTGTCTACACCGAAGTCTGGTACTCCTTGGTACCACGTTTTTGGGATTTGGTGGCGACGTATGTTCAGCCCTCTAAATCTTTTTGTTGTAGAACATGTAGCATTATTTCTTTGTACCTCTCGGCATACTCCCGGAATTTATCGGAATCTAGTTTGTTTATATCGGGCGTGGTTCTCGTTAGTATTAGTTCAGGATTACCGAATTGTAGCTCCAGCGTAGACACGATGACAGCCGGTGAAAGTGGCACTAATGAACAATGCCATGAAGGCCTCATTAACGGGTCCGTGAAGGTACTTTGTGCACCCCACCGGGTTATATATTTATTTTTAATGCACTAACCCGTGCTAAGGACAATTTTAGAAACCTATTTAGAGGCTAAAAATTTCCACCCATGTCGGGATTTGAACCCGCGACCTCTGGCTATCCGTGCCAGCGCTCTTTTCTTAGCACGGGTTAGTGCATTAAAAATAAAAATAGTATAATCATGTGGGTACAGTGATATCGTTCCGATGTAAAACCTAACTGCAAAGTAGGTAGTCGGGGCTGTAAGTGATGCAATTTGCTTAAGCCAGATGTCGCTGCCTGTACGTAATACAGAGAATAGTGTAAAGAGGTTCGAAATATCACTGATGCCGGTGAGTCACCCATTAGCTCAGTTGGAAAGAGCGCTGGCACGGGTAGCCAGAGGTCGCGGGTTCGAATCCCGGCATGGGTGGAATTTTTAGCCTCTAAATAGGTTTTTAAAACCTCACCGGGTGTTAGAAATAAATAATTTTTCGTTTTTACTTTAGATAGATAGATAAATCATTTATTTTTGCTTAAAGACGCACACATAAAGCATCACATAAAAAGTTGATTACATAAAATAGTTTAAGTACAAATACAGCTTTATCTTACAAACTAACTCACATGCATCGAGTTCTATGGCCTTTTAGGCCGTATGTGAGTGTGCCACATAAGCTCAAAAAGGCAGTATCACAGTATAATGGTACCTACTTTAAGTAAGTAGATATTTTACTGATTTTCAGCTACAGCCAAAGTGTGAGAACGGCAATGATATTTGTATCAAACCACTATCTATATCTATAATCAGCCCACATCAACCCACTGCTGGGCATAGGCCTCCTTTTTATTGCGCCATTCCTCACGGTCCTGTGCTAACCTGGTCCATCTCTGGCCCGCAACCCTCACGATGTCGTCTGACCTTCGTGTCGGTGGTCTGCCTACCAACCTCCTTCCCTCCCTTGGCCACCACTCCGATACTGCCCTGGTCCACCGGCCGTCTTCCCTTCTAGCCAAGTGTCCCGCCCATCTCCACTTTAAGTCTGTGATCCGCTCACCAACGTCTTCGACCTTGGTTCTTCGACGAATTTCTACGTTGGATACAAACCACTACAATATTTAAAATAAAAATAGGTACAAAACCACCTTTACTTACTTTACCGCGAAGGATGCCGTGATGGGAATAAGGCCTTAACCCAGATGTTGGCAGCGGTGGGCCGATGACGATGAATGTTTTTAAAAACCTATTTCGAGGCTAAAAATTCCACCCATACCGGGACTCGAACGCGCTACCTCTGGCTAACCGTGCCAACGCTCTCCCAACTGAGCTAATGGGCGACTCACCGGCATCAGTGAAATTTCGAGCCTCTTTACAATACTCTCTGTATTACGTACAGGCAGCAACATCTGGCTGAAGTAATATTGCATCACTTGCAGCCCCGAGTACCTTACTTTGCAGTTAGGTTTTACATCGGAATGATATCGCTGTACCCATATGACTATTTTTTTTTTAATGCACTAACCCGTGCTAAATTGTAAAAACTTATTTGGAGGCTAAACAAGTTTTAATTCCAGGCGCTTGTCGGTGCTGGGCGTGTGTGCCTGCCTTTACCTGTCTCTCTGGTGCGGTTACCTGTACTTCAACGGCACCATCACCGACAGCGAGGGTGATGAGATACCCGTCTACGAGGCTCTCCACCACTTCTTCACCAGCCCCTGGTACGTGGTGAAGTAGCGACGGACTGCCTCGTGCGGTTAACGCGCTTGGATAGCAAACTTTGAAGTTTTTTTCCGAACTTCCAGCACATGCTGAGTCGGAGCCCATTTACCTTTGCCACACCTACGTTGGTCACTCTTAGTCCAGTACATTGCCCGGGTACAGTGCCACCATCTTATCTGTTCAGGTGGGCATAATTGTAACTACGGCCTTGTCGTCCGCCATATTGAAAAGAAACATTCCGCTGTCTGTTGATTTATATAGATATATTTTATTTACATTTAAAGACGGGCCTTTGATTTTAAATTTTCCGTTTACTTCTAAGTAAATTTCTTAAATGGCACCCTTAAATTCTCCACTAGCGCCGCTATCAACTGAACAGATAAGATGGTGGCACTGTACATTGCCGTACCGTGTATGGCTAATTGACAACATTTAAATTTTTTAGCGTACGTATTTTACTGTCTCAAAGGAAACTAGATACGAAATAAAACGACCCATATTTTTTTTTTGTTTTCGGAAATTTCGATGATTTTCATTCATAATTTTCTGTTTGAATTTCGTCTTATTCTAAAAGGACGTAACCGCCAAGTGACGTCACACATACGGCTTAATGCACCATTGCCGCCTTTTTAAAAACCATTGGAATTAAGGAAAGGAAAAGTAATATTTCCGACATGACATTTGAATGAAATAGAAAATGATATTGTCATATAATTTTTAATATTAGGCAACGGTACCTCCTCATTCCACCGTATGTGTGACGTCATCACACAATTTTTGATTTTTATTTATTTTCTCTAAAATTAAGCAATAATAAAAATACTAAATATTTTTTCGTAATCAAGATAGCAAAATTAAGAAACGGTAGTCTTGCGCGTTGTAAAATATGAAATGTTGTCAATTGTCTGTGTGTTTCGCTTTTCATGTAGGTATGTATTTATTAATATAAAAGAACACATTACATGTTATTAAGGCCCCACAAAACCAATTACTTGGTTTTACTGTGGGAGCAGTCTCGTTTACAATAGTTTTACCAGATATTTTTACTTTTTTTTACATAATATTTGCATACTAGCATTTTCTTATAAGCAAAATTCTTAAAACTATTATTATTATTATACTATTTTTATTTTTAATGCACTAACCCGTGCTAAGGACAATTTTAAAAACCTATTTAGAGGCTAAACATTCCACCCATGCCAGGATGCCGTGGCACGGATAGCCAGAGGTCGCGGGTTCGAATCCCGGCATGGGTGGAATTTTTAGCCTCTAAATAGGTTTTTAAAACTATTATTATTATTATTTATTTATGTATGCTACTGTTTTGTTCATGATTTCTCTATGCTGTGTCTTGCAACTAGATTTCTATGGCATCACTTTAAACAAAGTGTGTGTGTGTCTTATGTAAATAAATTATTTATCTATATATCTATCGAACTATCAAGCCTACACCATCTATAAAACCATGACCCAGGCACTACAGCGTCGGAGTGGTCCGTTCACCCATCTAGTGTGAGTGAAGATACCACTGGACGCTGTATAAATCATCTCATTAAGTAGATGCAAAAAGGCCAATATTATTATTATTATCGAACTATCTAGATCTCTTGATACTTGTGTCAATATTTGAGTATTTCTGACTGCTTCGGTGGTCTAGCGGTATCGTGTCTGATTGCCATGACGGAGGTCGTGGGTGCGATTTCTACTGGGCTCCGCTGTACTGTTGAACGAATGGCCTCACTCTCGGCGTGTTTCTGGGTTTGTGATTAGTATAAATAGTTGCAGTAGCACGGGATGTCCTAGCTTGGGACCAGGACAATCGACTTTGCTTTACGGAAATGGGAGCAAGCTAGTTAATTTACAAAATGACCTCAGCCTGGGTGTATTAACATGTTTTTTTTTGTGTATAGTCTTAAAGATAGTCTGACGTTTGACCCCAGTCACGTCTAATGGTAAACGAAGACAGGGTAGATTTTATGTGCGTACCTATTAAACGCCGGTTCGTTATCAACCCTAGTATGTCCCCACTGCTGGGGCACGGGTCTCTTCCTGTATCGTAGAAAGGTTAGGCCATACTCCACCACGGGGGCCAAGTCCGGGTTGGTGGAGACCAAGTCCGGGTCGGTGGAAACGCCGGTTGCCGGTTTAGTTTTAAAGACATCTAATTCATTTATTTTTAGCTCTCTTTTATGTAGCCTATAGACGTGCAAATGCAGGTTAACATGCCTTCTCTGATAGAGACAGAATGAGTGTAATTACCAGGAGTGTAATTACAAGTCCCCGCCGCGGAATGGCAATTTCAAACGCTGGGGTATTTGAACACCTCAGACGCCCAGATTTCCTCACGATGTTTTCCTTCACAGTTAGTGGTATTTAAAAACCTATTTAGAGGCTAAAAATTTCACCCATGCCGGGATTCGAACCCGCAACCTCTGGCTATCCGTACCAGCGCTCTACCAATTGAGCCAATGGGCGACTCACGGCATCAGTGAAATTTCGAACCTCTTTACAATATTCTCTGTATTACGTACAGGCAGCGACATCTGACTTAAGCAAATTGCATTACTTACAGCCCCGACTACCTACTTTGCACTTACTTAGCACGGGTTAGTGCATTAAAAATAAAAATAGTGTAGTTAGTGGTATTTCTACTACAACTTCACAAATGTACATAAGATAAAAAACGAAAGTCATTGGTACGTGTCCGCACTGGGAATCGAATCTGAGTCTCTCGCTTCCGAGTCGATTGTCCTACCCACTGGGCTACCGATGTGTCTTATTATCTTTATTAATTTTAAGCCAGGTGTTCACGGTGCACTTAGTGCGCTCGGTCCGAGTGCGCCATCCGAGTAAACTAATGCTTCTGATTGGCTATTTTGGTGTTGTCACGAAAAACCGTCCAATCAGAAGCATTAGTTTACTCGGATGGCGCACTCGGTCCGAGCGTACTAAGACCGTGAAAACGCGGCTTTAATCTGCATAGGGCCTCGGTGGCGCAGCGGTTTGGCACGCTGACTGTTAAACCGAAGGTCTCGGGTTCGATCCCCGGCCGGGCCAAACTAGGAAACGACCTTTTCTAGAATGTCTCGGGTCTTGGATGTTATCTATGTATTTATTGTAACACAAGTCATTAGTTGTACTTAGTATAGGGCTAACGAGATCTGTGTGATAGATATGTCCATGAATATTTATTTTCCCACAGGTGGTTGGACGTGAAGCAGTGTCTCCTGGACACCTACCAATACGCGCAGCATCACGGCTGGTACGAGGTCTGGAGGCAGATCATAGATCTCTCTGACCCGCACGGCGAGCAGAACGCTTACAGGGTGAGTCGCGAAACCTAATCAGTCTACAGGGTGTTATACAATCCTCATAGTCGACTCCCTCGTGGTTGTAGCGGTGTCACGTCTGATTAAAAAAAGAAACAAATTAACACAGGAAAGAAAAGGCATACCATTCATAGGTCTATAATATAAAAATGAATCGCTGAATGTGTTGGTACATTTAACGATCATTGTGCTGATTGAACCGCCGGCAAGGGCGCATCTGATGTGGTGTGCCAATGTAGACCAGCTTGGCAACTGGCTTACCTTGAGGATGTGTTGGTAAGCGCAAATGACGACCTCTGTGGCGTAGCGGTAGTGCATCTGCCTACCATGCCAGAGGTCCCGGGTTCGAACCCGGCTGGGGACAAAAGGAAAAGCAGGTCTTGAATGTTTACATGTTTGTGATGTCGCTGCTTCTAGTTCCCACGACACAGGGTATTCTAGTGTGGTGCCAGGAACAATGTATGTGCCTATATGTAAATGTTATGTTATGTGCGTTGGTCTAGCGCTTTGATTACTATGCTTCATGCTTCAAGTCGTGGGTTGGGAGGTTCAAGTGGGAACCACCGTACATTTGTACAAATGACGTCACTCGTGAGTATAATGGCAGCGCCTTGTTTATGTAACTGTTATTATTGACATTATCTAACACTTATGCATCTCCACGGAACAGCTTATATTTTTTTCGCGTAGTAGCTTAGGTTTCCTAAAAATAACTCTCTAAGGTAAAACCAAGTAGAAAATGATTTTCTTTGCTGAATAGAATTTACAAATCTGAAAGAAAGCCCGAACCTACAGACAATTAATTAATTGAAAATTGTTACTTTGTGCATGTAATACAGAGAATATTGTAAAGAGGTTCGCAATTTCACTGATGCCGGTGAGTCGCCCATTAGCTCAGTTGGAAAGAGCGCTGGCACGGATAGCCAGAGGTCGCGGGTTCGAATCCTGGCATGAGTGGAATTTTAGCCTCTAAATAGTTTTTTTTAAATTGAACGTTACAAGTTAAACAGAGGTCTCTATGCGCTGAATTGTATTGCCTGGCGGGAAAGAGGTGTGTGCCTATATTTTTCTTACAATTGTCACCAACCTTCTCTTTGCAGGTGCTGGGCTTAGGACCTGAGGCAACCCAGCAGGAGATCACCTCGACTTGGCGCAAACTGTCGCGGGAGCATCATCCGGACAAGGTACGTGACCCGCCCAACACAAATTCACACCTGGGGTAACTTATTTATTTATTTATTTATTTATTTATTTATTTATTAGACACAACCAACAGATATTAGATACATCACTTAAAATAGCATTGTGTAGATAATTATGTTCTAGTCTAACATCCAATTACAGGTGTGCAACAACTCTCTTGACTTAAAGTAAATAATTTCTGTAATAACATAAATAACAATTTTTTTAAACTTATTTAAACACTTTATCTTAAAACTAAGTAACTAAGTTGAGTTGAAATGAGATCAAAGCATATTATAAACACAGAACTTGACGATTATAGTAAGATAGGCCGCAGCATTTCCAACTTCCAATCACGTAATCTATCACTATGAATATCCAGGTCAAGTGACCGTTCAAGTTTGTTGTAGAGAGCTTGTAGTCTATTAATGGGAGCAGTTTTTCCTAAGTTGGTACGGGAGTAGCTTATGCTGAATGTTTTTATTTTGGATTGGCGTGCATTGGGGCGAGGTACGTGGAAGTTAATCATGCCAAGGAGATGTGGTTCGGAGACTTTGTTATTTAAAAGCTTCTGCAGGAAAGATAGATCAAGATATTCTCTACGCTGTGCCAAAGTATTCATTTGAAAGTGGTCCAGTCTTTCTTCATAACTTGCGCGACGCCCACTCCCTCGGAAATGGTCTTTGTAAGCTAGGTATCTAGTAAATGATTTCTGTATTTTTTCTAGACGATCACTATGTACTTTGTAGTAGGGGTTCCAAATTTGACTGCAATATTCTAAATGTGAGCGTACGAGAGAATTAAATAGGGTGAGTAGGCTGTCGGTCCGCCTAAAATGCTTCCCCATTCTTTTAATAAATCCTAACATTTTGTTACAAGTATCCGCTAGATGATTAATGTGTGCATTAAATGTAAGTTTACTATCGAGAATTACTCCAAGATCCCTTATCTTATCAACTTCTTCTAGTATATCGGTATTTAGATTGTACGATGAGTTAATTGTAAGGCGTTTTTTGGTGAACTTTATGTGGAAGCATTTTTTTGCGTTCAGAGACATTCTGTTAAGAATGCACCACCCGTGTATTCCGTCCAAGTCATCCTGGAGCAGTTTAGTATCTGAAGGGCATTTTATTTCTCTATATAGTTTTAGATCGTCGGCAAACAATAGCGCATTGGAATGTTTTATAACAGTTACTATATCATTAATAAATAATATAAAAAACAATGGTCCAAGATGGGATCCTTGCGGAACCCCAGATGTGACTTTGTACTCTTTAGAAAAACTACCATCTTTCACCACTCTTTGAGTACGGCCGTCTAAGTAAGATTTGATCCAGAGCAATAGATTACCATTAATTCCAAATAAATATTCTAGTTTGTGAGCAAGTATGGTGTGATCAACCCTATCAAATGCACTCTGAAAATCGGTATAGATAGCATCTACTTGATTACCAATGTCAACTGACTTAGAAATATCTGTTACATAATGCATTAAACAAGAAGTAGTCGATTTATTCGGCATAAATCCATGTTGTGAGGGTGTTATGCTACTCTTGACGTGGCTAAAAATTACCGGGTAAATAATGCATTCAAACAATTTGGCAAATATTGAGAGAAGGGATATCGGTCTGTAGTTGTTCACTAACGTATTATCTCCTTTTTTAAAAATAGGAGTAACATTTGCTATTTTCCACGTATTTGGAAATGAGGCTTGCTCAATGGAACGTCTATATATAATAGCCAAGGGCAGGGACAGGTATTTAGAACATCTTTTAATAAAAAACGGTGGAATGCCGTCTGGCCCCGCACCTTTGCTTATCTAATGTATATCCGATTTTACCAATGGCAGCTACTGACATTGGCTGAATTCTACGGAGGTGCCTTAAAAGAAGAATTCAATTGAATGTTATACCCCTTGAGTAAAGTAAATTTGAATAAAATGTTGACTAAGCTCCTGTTTCACAATGTTCAAATAAAGTTCCAGATAAGCTATCCGCAACCAGGGCTGCCGTTTGTTATAAATTTAAATAATTTTTCCTATATTGCGTGTATTCGTTAATGGCTTCAAATTGAGAACAAATGGCAGCCCTGGTTGCGGATAGCTTATCCGGAACGTTATCTGCAGATTGTTAAACAGACCCTAAGTAAAATAAAATAAAAAAATAAATTGGGTGCACAAAAATTCACGCACACACTCTCCATCTCCGAAAGTCTACACCAGCTCTCCACCAAATTAACTGGCTAATACCACCGGCGTTAAACACAGCAAAAAAAGCCTCACGCTCCCAAAACGACCATCACTACACGCAGCTCCTTACCGCAGGTAAAGGAGGAGCATTTACGCCGCGCGGCCCAGGAGCGCTTCATGGAGATCCAGCAGGCTTACGAGATCCTCTCCAACAGCAAGCACCGCCGCCACCGCCGTAACAAGAAAGACAACTCAGACGACACCTATGCTGCCAAAGAAACCAATGGCGTGTAGGTATCTCACTCCATCTTCGGCCAGGCGGTCTCACGGCGCTCGGGATCGTGGCCGCTGCGAAGGGCGTGAGTGTAGACTTCTGGGTCCTTCCGGCTCTGTCGTTAGCTGCGTGGAACGTCTGGACTCCCAATTCACAGAGCTACAATTCATGGTTGACATTGCTTGGCCGAGTCTTCTTAATGCGGAACTTGCACGAAAAATGTTTTAATTGAATAGCAGAGGACACTTTAGAAGTTAAAGAAATGTGGTATTGTTTTTCTCTACGACTAATACTTTATATAATGTTGGCAAGATAGTCACGTGTAGTAAAACGCGGCATACGAATCGGCCTAAGACTGTAACGTCACTCCCTCAAGTACCATCTTGTATGAAGCGTTTATCAACAGTTCAGTTGTCTCGTAAAGTAATGTTTTTATGCATTTAACTCTATTTACACATTTTTGGTGAGGTCGCAAACTTTCAAAAGTATTTTTATGGTGTTCGTAACTTTTCTTACGTATTTATTTGGTCTACAAGCAATTTCACTTCAATCTAAGTGAGACGCAAGTTCCCCTTTGTCATTAGGGAACCATTGATGGAAGTTCTATAAAATAGGGCCAGTGCAGTGCTTCATAAAACTGCAATGTACATGGCATAGCTTTTTGGCATAGCTATTAATGCACAGATTAAAAAGTAGGACGACTGCTACGGCTCAGTAGGATTAGCTACTTGTTTAAAAACTATATAATAATAGAACATTTTTAAAAGAATATTTTTTTCCATAAAATATCGTTGGTCGTATGGCGGTAAATATCTATAGTATTATCTATAGTATAGTATTTTATTCGGCGTTTTAATGATGCGAACATGTAATTTTTGTCATTTTTACAATTGATTTTTAATTTGACTAAAAAGAGAAAAAATGCTTATTCCTCCTTCTAAGCCCTGGAGACCACACTTACTTCAAGTCTTCTAAGACTACGTAGAGTTTGAAGAACATTTTCTTCTTGTCGTCCAAAAAATGATTAGAAAAATATGGGACCTGGAACAGTAAGTTTTCCGGACATCCTACTAAATCATTGGGTGTAAATTAAGAAAGCTATTCGTGATGTCCTATTTCTGGGACGCCAGGGCTTAGGTGGATGTAATAAGGGGTTAATTGGCTAATTCGGCAATGTACATCGAGTCATAGTAAACCATGGATGGTAGCTCTATGAATCTGGTCACTGCACTTTGCAACAGTCTACTTCCTATCTTGAGTGCAGGAGACCACCATTAGTCAACTTTAACGAACCTTATTGGTGGAGATTAAAGTTTATTTTTGCGTGTCCTGTGTTGTCTCAGAGAAAGTATAGACTTAAAAAGCTCCATGCAGTAACACCGGCGCCACCAAAGGAAAAGATATCTTTTTACAGATCGTTCTTGCAAAAAGTGTCATTCAAACTCTCAGTCTAGTTTTTGACGCTAACCTGATCCCAGGTCCACGATCCTAAGTTCTCGTTCTTGAGTCAAAAAATTCCTGTTAAGAGCGGTTCCGCACTAGGTATCCGAATCCGATCCGAGTCCGTGAAAATACGGTCCGAAGTAGTGGTAGAACTATTTCTATGGTGGTTTACGCACTAGATACGGATGTCGACATCCGGTGTCTCCTTCATCCGATAATCTCCATTCCGGGTAAGATTATTTATTGACGTACCGAATCCGAGCTGCGTACGAGAGCGGGGCGTGGCCGGGGCGGGAGGCATCCAATTTAGTTCTGTGTGGCAGCGCATGTTTGTATCATGTAACCCCACGAGTGCAAATTAACCATGTTTATGGCACAGCTTGGATTTACCCCCTGTGCATTTAGATCAGAGATCGGACTAGTGTGTAAGCAATGTCCCGTGCTAGGTCCGAGATTTCTAGACCCGTATTTTCACGAATTCGGATCGGACGTAGTGTGAAAACGCTATACGCCTTTAACCGGTTACCAAGATACATTTTCATTGGTATTGGACTTTATTTCAAAGTGATAAGGTTCAATTTAAGGTGGCTACTGTTGTAGTGCTACCAGGTAAAGGGTTAACACGATTGATCAGCCCTCCTATTACGTAGCACTCCACTCTATCGAGTGAAGCATTTAGACGACTCCTAAGTGTCAATAAATGTATGCATTTGACAACCGGAGTAGCTTAAAAAAAGAAAAAATCAAAGTCACTCAACTCAGTGGATACTTACGTAATAATGCCCCTGATACATTTTGTGGTGAAAAATCTTTAAGATTTTTGTTTCCGTTGGTGCAAAATGCTTTATCATGTGCTTTTTCAGTGGCATGCGCTATGGTTACTGCTTGGGGCTTTGTGTATTTTACACTTTTTGAAGATCTGACTGCTACAATAATATTTTTGTAGTGTTAATTTATGATTTTATCGCCACAAAGCGTTTACTTAAGCTTTGTGTATAATGTCGATTATGACTTATGACATACAATATTGTTCCAGTATTGTTACATTCGATATTTTTTATTGTATTTTAAGACTAATTGACGGCATTCCTACAAGTATTTAAGTTACGTACCACGGGTCTACGATTTAACGTACTTATTTAAATCTTATAACCTATACAGCGTTCTTATACTTTCAGTATTTTTACGATCGTTCGTGGCGTTTTATTCCGTCCCTAGAAACTACTTATTTATTCCTCTTTTTATAAGATAATCTTATTATATTTAACTTAAGCTATTCTAACGACCAAATTATAAGAAAAATGTATTAGGATTAATAAGTCAGGTTAGTGGCCAGAGTTCTATTTAATAAATATGACAAGTAACTGTTCTATTAGCAAAAATACGATTCCTTAAAACCATCACCAGAATCCGTTTAAATAGTAAAAGGAAAGATTGATTGAATGATTGAACATTTAACCACAGATTAAACTGCCACTGAGTAGGTTTTTAAGCGGAATCGTGCTTTATTAGGAATGCCGTAAATCTTTACGGGACAAATCGATATCTTAATTTGAAATGTGCCTATTTAGCTGATGATAGTCTGTGACGTAATTCTGAGCGCCGCCATTTATGGTGTGCATTAAAATTCTCTTCATCTTAATTATTAAAATTAAAATTTTGTCTGTGGATTATGGGGTAAAATTATTGGCCCGGCGTGAAATATCTTATTGACAAGTTGTGGTGGATCACTAGCGCCACCAATGGAACAAATCATATCTTCTTTTGCAAAAAGTGTCTTATAAAAAAAACGATTTTAAAATTTTTATTTCAGAGAAAATATATTCTAGTATTCTACCTCTGGAAGCTTACTCTCCTATTTGAGGTTATAGTGCTATTTTTAACATGAAATCTGCTATTTTTCTCTCTTTCTTTCTCGCGACAATTCTTTCAAACTCGGTAATTTTGGGATCCACGACCAAGAACCTAGAAACAAATCAAATCAAAGATCAGGGACTTGATGCCGTTAATGCCAACAACAGAAGTTTTTCGAGCTAATTCTAGTTTTTTCGTGTTAGGATACCTTTTGTGTGTCCTCTAAATCACTATTAACATAATTGAGACTTCTTAATGACTCGCTATGTTTATATACCTAGTTATTTATATATTAGGGTCTAATCACAATAATAATTGACTGTAGTCACGCCTTCAGTCTACCTGTGGCCAAGGCAACTGCAACGTTGCCGAAGCGTCGGGAATAAAGGTAATTACGTTTTACCTAATAAATAATCGCGATTAGACCCGTCTAATATTTGAAGCTACGTAAATGATCTAATAAAAAACACCTTTTGCAAAACCTGTGAATGAATGAAAATGATTGTACTAAAAACTAAGTTTGTCTATGCGTAGAAGAAAATATTGTTTTCCATTGTTGCCGCTAGTCGCAAGTTTGGTAGATTGTTTTGCCAAGGATAACATGAAATTAATGAGCCTGAGGGCCTTTGCGTACGGACATAATGCAAGTTTGTAAAGGGCGCAAGGGGACGCCTTACTCTTAACAACAATTTGCTCTCTAAAGCTTAATAGTTTGCAAACGTATCCCTAACCAAAGAAATGTTTTTTATACATCATCTGCCCACTGTTGGGAATAGGCCTTTTCTCCATTACGGCTTCCTTCGCCGTCTCTAGCCATCCTCATCCACTGGCTCCATGTCGACCTGACCACATTGTCCGACCATCAGGCAGTTGGTCTACCCATTAATCCCCGCGCGGCTTTCGTTTTTATACTCACACTATTTTTAACTCCAGCTACTTTCAGCGATACTCCACGCTGTGGGGTGTCGAGGAAATGTAGGCGAGAAATTGCATCCCTAATTTATGTCTAAGGGAGGCACGATAGACAACACATTTATTAAATAGGACTTCTTAAGTTTTGCTCAATCCGTCCGCATTTTTTAATATTAATCTTATACCCCGAGCATTACAAAATAATATGGTAGTTAAGGTTAAGTTTGAATATTTGATAAATGTATACTGCTCAAAACAATTAGTGGAAGATTTTCCGGTGAAGTGACTTTTTGCTTAGATTTTAAGTTATAACACAAAATTTTACCACCTATACTAAACTTAAAAACAACGCTATCTGCGGCCGTGTACATTAGGTACTTAATTAGTGGAATTATTCCCCTAATTGTTGTGGACAGTATATTAATAGATTTTTTACTATTTTATATTAGGTAAAATTGTAATTAATTTAAAGTTTGTAGTGCTCTAAACAGTCAATATAACTAAGACGATTTGTAACGTAAATTATTTATTGTTAAATAAATCAATCTTTATTCTATAACAGGTTGTTCTTGCCAACATTTTTCTCGTTCCTTATAGACTTATTAGTGTGGATAGTAACTAACTCCTTTCTAAGTATATTAGAAAATAGAAAGCAGGAGGAATAGATCCTCCCTACGTTCTTATGTATATTTTGATTCGTTCTGTTTTCCGACAGGAATAAAACCACATATTGAGTTCCGATCGGAACAACTACCTAGTTGATTAGTTTAGTTGGTCGGTACGAAATAGGAGGGCATTTTACTAATTTGACTATGCGGAAAGATAATTCTACGTGGTCAAATCAGTTTGACAAAATAGTTTGACTACGGTTTGACTGTACTTATTGGCATTTAGAATCTTATACAGGAAGGATCATTACTTTAATTTGACCACGAGGAACGAATTTTCCACGTGGTCAAATCAGTTTGACAAAATAGTTTGACTACGTGGAAGATTCCGAATTTTTAGCCTCTAAAAAGGTTTTTGAAATGTATTTCTTCTTCTTAATTTTTTTTCGATGTAACACGAATCTACTGCGGGGCAACGCTGGTAGCGTCTTGAGCCTTTTGGGTCCGGTGGTCCCGGCGCGGTACTTTTAAATAATTAGTATTGGTTTCTTTTTTGTTCTGTTATTGTGTTGCCTTCTTTCTTCGTTCTAAAGAAATAGTAAGTACCATATACCAGCAAAATTAAATGAAATTCGTATTTATAAAATCACTTTAATAGCTCCATAATATTATCCGATTCACATAAATTAAAGTAACACAACATCGTTCATTGCCTCTACATGGTACACTCGGATACATCAAGGTGTTAGGTAACATATTCTGGTCCTTAACACTAAGCGGGCTCGATATATTTGATAAGTAATCACCTAATGTAAATCCATATAATAATTTTCAATCTATCTCATTACGAACAATGAATTGTGTCCTTTATTTGCCGTTTTAACTTGCGGCTCCTGTTGAAAAAAGTGGTATAAAACAATCCGTTTCCCATGCGCAACAAACATTTTGGTTGCAAAGCAACATAAAAATTGTGTTTTGAGCACAGAAAACCCATTGTTTTATGAAACAAATAAACAGGAGACGCGAGTGACGCCACAAACTCTGGATGCTTTTATTTTGATAAATTTTAGCAATTTCCGACTCCACTACATAAAATATTTTCTACTTACAGTTAAATAGGTACTCAATGTACTTTTAGATCTCTGCAGAGTTATGTACTTTTCGTTAAACCTTTGGTTAATATTAACAAGTTCCTTTAATGATGCGTATCTCTACCAGACAATTACCTACATTGAACCTACTGTCGTTTGAAAGTTTACCGTAGATATTACACAGAACAAATTAAGAAACTTCCTACTTAACTACAGCGAACTTGCGAATGTAATACTAAAGATAATATTATAGAAGCTCACAATATAAATCACAATACAACGTCAGCGGCAGGTGGGTAGTAGAGCGATGGCGATAGGATATTAGTTAATCTATAGTGGTTGGTAAGTAGTAAATTGTGAAATAAAACATTTAAAAAATGTCGGATAGGAATACCAAGGTCTCAGGCGATCTTGAACATAGTTATTTGTCTCTTTCTAGGCACAGATTCCGCCTCAACACGAGGTACAGCCTGTTAGCTTTTAGAATGTACCTCGGGTTCTAGAGTTAGCTTCGGTTTTCGCCGAAAGCACACGAGTGCAATACTATCCTGCTCTGTACAAAACTTTTCTTCACTGTTTTGAAAAGTTATGTGTCATATTAGTCCCGATATTTCTATTACACGAATATATCCGATAGTAGCCGAGGTCTATTCTAAAAGCTAACCGACTGTACCCCATCTATGGTTTATATCCGCTCTGCAAGAATGTATTCTGGTCGCTCATACGCTGCCTCGTCTCACTGATGTCGGATAATCACAACGCCTTTCCATAAACAGGAAGCTTAGCAACTAATTGGTAAAACAGTAAAAACTTAAACTAATACAATCGATACTCTGTTGGTCTTCGCTTAGCACCCAGCGACATGGTTAGGTCCAGGCATTAGTCAACGTTCTCTTTGGAGATATCTCCTGCACACTAATTGAAAACGACGTTTCTTAAGACGCAGTCCAAGTACAAGTTAGGCAGGTAAAGAAATATCAATCTCGGTCGAGCTGTAACCGACTTGCCATATTCACGTACAAGTTATGTCTCACGAAATGTCACAATAATAAATATTTCTTACACCTAAACGAGTAGATACTCTTAACATTCATACATAATGTTACATCGATACATCTAAGGTGTCTCCTAAGTTACATCTGAATACTTTGATAAATGCTCAGAAACGTGTTAGTATTACATAGTACATGTAGGATTAGTTTTGTCCGGGGCTTGCTAGAAAAATGTATTTCAATATGTTGCATATAGGTACAGACAGCTGCGTGCGCATTTAAATACGCTATTAGTGCTAGTACTTAAGGTCCGCGGAAAACGAAATACTTGTTTCTAATAAGTTTACTCGCGCTTCTCTACCTAACAGTGAACGAATTTAATCACTGCATATTGTGATGTTTACTGCATGTAGGGCTAAAACCCGAACATCGAACTTAGACTAAGCTTTAGTTGAACAGTGCATTTTCTTAAAGGAAGCTATTGTCGATGCAGTCAGTGTTTTCCGCCTGCGAAGACTGACCCCCTGGATCCTTTATCCACTTCGTTATCATAATTTCAAACCGGTGAATGTCGGCGATAAAAAGTTCTTCATAAGCTTTTTGAACAGCGATTCATAAAGCGTTCATCGCTAATTACATTACAGTAAAGTTGGAAATTCTACTAACGAAATAGACGAAGGGTAGTCCATTAACGTTACTAATTTTCAACTCGTGGAGGTAACGTGGAAGTCAGTGTCCATCAGAGTTTTTATGAATCTTTTTGATGTACTATACACCGAAGAGCTACTATTACAGCGTTTATAATCGCTCACGAAATAGCTACAATACAATGGCTTTAACGCGCTGAAACAGTGGCTAATTCTACTCGGTGTTGAAGATTTGTTACTCGTGGAAATCGTTACTCGTAGCGTTTCGGGGCGCTACGAGTAACTAGAGCCAGCAATGGAAAAAATATCATAACTTGATTTATAATACGTTTTTAACTAAAGTTGAACATGAGAAGTCTTATATTCTTTTTGTTGCACTAACCCGTGCTGAGGACAATTTTAAAAACCTATTTAGAGGCTAAAAATTCTGTTCAAACTAAAATAGTTAACACAGTTGTTAAGATTTCGACTCAAACCGAAATCTTAACAACTGTGTTAACTATTTTAGTACTTACATACAGTCTAGAACCTACAGAATCAATAGATTAGAACTTTCATCGATTTCCACAAAAACGGCCGTTTTTCTCCGAAAGGATTAAAGTCCTTGGTTATTGATACTAGGTTCTAGACTGTGGGTTCTAAAAATAGTTTGTCACAGTTGTTAAGATTTCTCATGTCCACTTTTAAATAAAAACGTGTTATAACACGTCAGAGGCCTTATGGGCGGCTTGATAACTTCTGACAATAAGGCCCGCCACTGTCTTACAATCCTCCGCCAACCCGGACTTGGCCCCCGTGGTGGAGAATGGCAAAACCTTCCTGTGATTGAGGAAGAGACCCGTGCCTCAGCAGTGGGGACATACAAGGGTTGATATCGTTCGTTATGCTTTTTTTCCATTGGTGGCGGTATTTAGCGCCCCGAATCACCGAAAGTACTTTAAGAAGGGCCTAGCTGGCCCAGTGCATTAAACTTCATTCTCGGGACTTCCTACTACCCTGCCATCACTTAATAAACACTTGACAAAGATATTTTATCAGTACGATTCTCGTTAATATAACTTTATACCCTTTTCTTTAATTTACAATATACTTTACATACGTAGCGCAATCTTCATTATCTTTCACGAATATCATGCCACTTCTTAACGTGTAGGTTGCTTTCAGTCCCAGATTATATTACGTGTTTGCCTCAAGTGATAATGCACTCATATAAATTAAGAATCGTCTAACATTAATAAATAATTGTATACTCTACAATTTCTACAGTTAAGGAGGCGTGTAGGCTTTACATGACACATGAAACCAGATTGTTCGCGTCATTAGGCAATATTACAAATTAGGCAATACTAGACAGAAGAATCCAAGTTACTCTTCAAAGTACCTACCGGAAAGTTCCATCCAGACGCCATAGAAATCACCAGCGACAGATTGAAATATCCAAGGATAAATAATATCAACCTAAAACGTAGGCATTTACATCTAAGACGATTCGTATAGCATCTAGTGAAAACTTGGACCAATATAGGTGAAGACACCACTCGACAGGCGATGGGCCGAGTACCTGGGACATTTTATGTAGACTGTATTCATGTCCAGTATTCACAGTACTTAGCCCACAGAAACGACTTTGTTTAATTTCAAAGTTACGTACATTTGCGAATTTGTAGTCGCAATACCACACGCTAACAGTGAAGGAAAACACCGTGAGGAAACCCGCGGCTTGGTTGGTATTGACTAGTCTTTCCTGTGGGCTAGGCCGTCTAAGCTGTCAAGATGGTATAGGTGCTGGGCAAGCCTACACCATCTATAAAACCATGTCCCAGGCACTACAGCGTCGGAGTGGTCCCTTCACCCATCTAGTGTGAGTGAAGATGCAAAGGGACGCTGTAAAAATCATCTCATTAAGTAGATGCAAAAAAGGCCAATATATACATAGCCCACAGGGAACGGTTGTGCACATGGTTGTAACCATTGGATAGCCGACAAAATCTCGGGTTTCCGCACGCTGTTTTCCTCCTATCTTTTAGCTAACGAGTGGTGTTGCTATTACTAATTCTGTTTGATATTGTTTGGATTTTTAAACGCTTTCTTTGTGGCCAGTAAAATGAGCGCTCACATTTTGTGATTGCGTGAATGGTCGTGATATAGAAATATGAAAGATTATAGAGCGGGGTAGTGGCCGATCGTATGGTACGGTAATGATCATGTAACTCATTGAAACTGCGCGTATACAAGTATTTTAAGCACCTTTTGGTATGGTTAGAATCGTGTAAGTCATTGAAAATACAAAGTTTATCAACATATGTTAAGCACACTTTGGTATGGTAAGAATAATGTAAGTCATTAAAGTACAAGGTTTATCAAAGTGTTAACACACTTTGATTAACCTTGTACTTTAATTAAGCACAGTTTTTATGGTAAGAATCATGTAACTCCTTGAAACGTCAAAGTTTATAAAAGCACACTTTGTGCAACGCTTACAATCGTTTTTATAGCGTCTGGTGCTCAGCACATGTTAACTCCCTAGAAAATTACCACGACGACGTATCGATTGATTCTGTATAACTAGAACATTTAATTTCAATTGTCCAAAAATATCGAGGATATAATTTTATCGTGGTGTATATGTATATAGTTCAAGTGATATTTTAGTATTATTCGGAATTGCAGGGAACAGATAACACGGCAAATTATTGAGTGCCATCCACAAGTGGATACTGGATGCACTCCAATACTGGAGCCACATAAAGCAGATAAAAATACCATTAGGATCGACCGCAACCTCGCAGGAATCCGCCGCCCTACGGCCACGCCTACGCAGTATTAGCAGACCACGGCTTCGTTCAAGCACACTTATATCAGCCGTGGTCCACATGGCCAATCTAAGTACACTTAGGTCTCATCTAAGGAGACTTAGCGGACCACTGTCATGTCTACGGATGTCAAGTCATGCCACCCACGCTGGGCTACGGTGACTTAGCAGGTGTTGACTTACTAGGGAACGGGCTAAGAAGACTTAGTAGACCACGACAACGGCTAAGCGTACAACGAGCGATAGGGCTTCGGTTATGCGGATTTAGCAGGCGACGGCCTCGGATATGGGGTTTTCGGTGATGCGGATGACTGGGGAGAGGCGGCAGCGGCGCTCGGCTTGCAGTGAGGCACGCCGGAACAGTGTGATCTTGGTCGGCGATAGCGGCGCCACTGCACACAAAACACGTATTAATCCTCGCTTGTAACATCGGACCATCATCAGTGTGTACCTACTTCTGTGAACGCTGTGCCTACATGCTTCGGACATTGTGACTACATCACTCCGAGGTATGTCAGGTTAACAGAAGTGTGAACATTATCAGTAGCTTTTACTTTTGGCATCCCTCTCGGTTACACATTCTAATATTTATTTCTAATGAATAACCTTACATGTGGTGAGTGTGTGGTATTAGCGGCGAAATCTAGCCATAGGAAAAATATTATCTAATAGTATCCTAGTCTTACAACAGTTGTTTTTTATTATTATTTTTTAATTTTATTTTACTTTCCTTTTACTTTCCTTTCCTTTCCACAAATACATACCATTACAGGCTTAGCCTAATGCGATATGTATGCTATTTATACTAGACAATAATATTTTAATTGTAATTTACCAAAAATTTCAACTACCTATAAGTGAATTGGAACAACCATTTATTATTATTTTTTTGACTTTATGTTAATATTGAATACCCGGGGAGTACCTATAGCCTAGGAGACAAAGATGCCGTTGGCACTGATACCAAAGGCTGATAGCTGATACGCTACTAATTTGTGGTATATGGTCACTACGAAATAATATTCGGTACAGGTAGATTCTGAGTTGTGCTGAGAGCTCACTCCCTCAGCACAACGCTGAGTCAGCTGCCTTTTGTGGCAAATTTTTGCAATTTGACACATCACAGGCAAAATCTATGATTTTTTGGTTCGTCTATTTAGTATTTCATTTATTTCTGTTATTGCTCATCTTATTTTCTTTCGGTGCAGTACCTTTCTGTTATAATATGTCTTTCTATAATTTCTTTTCTAATATTTAATTGTTTATGTCTTTCAGAAAAATAAGAATGCATTACATAATATATTTCTCCATTGAAAACTAAGGTAGTGCCACCCTAGACCACATTGGTTAAAGGAATACCAAATCATAAATTTAAATTTCATGTACCTGAGTATTTAATTTTATTATGTAGTTATAGTGTGCAATAAAGATTTTTAAACTAATCTCATCACCACCAACCCGGACTTGGCCCCCGTGGTGGAGTATGGCCTAACCTTCCTGTGATGCAGGAGGAGACGCGTGCCCCAGCAGTGGGGACATACAAGGGTTGATCTCGAAACTAATCTAACTAAATACTTAAAATGTTAGGACGTTCGAGCGAGAGGGATGCCAGAGCAAAAGCGGCCTTGTATGTTCACAGGTGGTTTTATATCGTCAACTTAGTGCGCACCGCTCCCGTGGGTAGTGGCCTCGTAGTCCGAGGCCCTGGCCTCACCAAAAGGAGGATCCAATTCACTTTTGGTGCTAACACGTGCACGTTACGCCGTTGGTGCCGGCTGTCATGTAATGGCAGTCGTTGAGCCATGTCAGAGGCCTTATGGGCGGCTTGGTAGCTTTTGACTGTAAGGCCCGCCACTGCCTTACAATCCTCCACCATCCCGGACTGCCATTACACGACAGCCGCAACCAACGGCTTAACCCAATACTGCGCGTTAATTTAACAAGAACTTAAAGTCCATCCCACCAACGAGACGCAAATTAACTCGCAGCGAAGTAGTATTCATAGTTCAAGTTATTCATTCGGCTTTATCCCCCCTTGGTAACACTCGCCTTAGGACCTGCCAAGACCCTTGAGCAATGCGGACTATGTTGACGGTTGATGATCTGACCCTGCCGCGTACAAGCCCCGGTGCGTAGACGCGTACGGAGCGCTAGTGAAGTGACGCAGAACATTTCTGCTCTATCGTCGCTATGGTCAACCCATAGAAACGACCAAGGTTTTGCTTGGAAAGAATTTGCTCTATAGGCGTATGCGTCACGGGAATTGGGCTGCTGGGAGCAAATTCTCACTTCATTAGCAAATAATTCGTAGGTATACGACTCCTCCTAAGGCTTATGGCTCGATTTCTACATAAAAAGTCGAGCGACAGCCAAAATCAGAATATTCTGAACGCCATGCTACACTGAATGAGAAAATAAATGTCTTATGACTGTCGAGTTATCTTATCTTATTTTTATGCGACAAATGTCTAATCCTTCGAATATTTTGCGTCTACGCTTTCAATTCGCGTTGGCGAGAATCAGCTCTAAGTTTAAGTCCAACACAACAGTAAATGAAACGCGATGTTTGATCGCCTAAGAACTGATAAAACAAACACTCGATGGATCTGGAGCCGGGAAACCACGATGTGAAGAATATAGTGAATATTATTAATTTGAATCTGTTGCATTGCACATTGTTTGTACGCGGCTTTGGTCACTGTCTTAGGCTAAGGGGTATCCAAATTGACTCGAAACTTTTTGTCAAAGTTTGCATCAGTTTGGACATGCTTACCCTGCTGTGGACATAGTTTCTCCCATCTGGTTATCAATATTAATTGAGCTTGGGAGGCTCAATAGTCAAAGCTAGGACACAGTCATCATCACTAGCACAATACGCACAGGGTTACAAGGACAACAAAATATTAGTTACCTAATAGCTGTTATTGCTAGCTCGACTCTCCTACCTATGCAGACGGGTCGCCATCGCTTTGGTTCAGATGCATTTTAATTTATTGCACTTCACACACATACAGTGGAGCGTCGATTATCCGAACTAATTGGGGGACATGGGTGTTCGGAAAATCGGTATTTTCGGATAATCGGATTACCTATAAATATTGATTAAGCCATACATATTTACGTACCGTAAATGAAAATCATGTTACATTTTACATTTATATCTTTAATGACAAAGAGGAAATAAACAAAAAAAGTGCAGAAAATCTTGTAGTAAATCTTGTCTTTACTAATTACAATTCACGCTCAAAAAAAACTTTAATCTTCGTCTGTTCGGATAAGCGGTCGTTCGGTTAAGCGACGTTCGGATAATCGACGCTCTACTGTACTAAGAAACACAGAAAGCGTTGACAGCCCATCCAACATCTACATTGGTAGTTTTATTATGTTCAATGAACATTTCATAGTTACTTGGTTACTCCGGTGAATATACAATGTTAATGTATATAGTTACTTTGATTTACTTATTTCACTGGTTCTCTGTTTCGAATTATGCCTACGCACAGTTGTAGTGTAATAGTTATTTAAATAACTAAGTAACACATTGAATAGAAGCGATTATTTAGAATATTAGTCTCTTCGTTAGTAAGAAGCGGAGCATGCAACACGAATGACCGAAGTGGTATACCTTCTCCTGCCATGCCTGTCGTTGACTGTAGGTATCTACATACAGTAGTAGATATAAGTAGTAGAAACAGAAGCTTCCACAATAAAATATGCTTTCATTAACAGATTATTACTTTTCAATGTCTCTGCTTTCAATACACATTTTTAATTCAGTTCTTTGCTCTGTTCATGTGTAGTGCAAACTAACGTCAAGCTGGTATTGACGTTCGGTCAGCATGCGTGAAGCACCATGATTAAGATGTCGGGTTCAAGCCCCAGACCTCAGACGAAATGGAACTGCGAGTTTCAATACACCAATGCCCATTGACCACCACCACCTTTGCTGGCAGAGTTTACACGGTCTTAGTACGCTGGGACCGAATGCGCCATCCGAGTAATGTTTCTGATTGGACGGCTCTTCGTCACGACACTAAAGTGGATAATCAGAAGCTTCAGTTTCCTCGAATGGCGAACTGGGTCCGAACTCACTAAGACCGTGAAAACGCGGCTTAAGAGTGAGCTATACAAGAACAAAGAATAAGTCTAAGCATGCAAAGCACGTGAAAATACATTATCTACTGTCATTAGCCAGCCTAGCACGCGAGGGATTCCCGTAGCACAAGCCAACCGCCACATTTAGACACACGTCCTTAAAATATTCTACTCCGATGAAAAAGGTCAAACTACAGGATAACAGGGCATTTTTTTGTGTCGTGATGGCCTGCTAGTAGTACAAGGTTCACTCAGGAGCTCTGGCTTATAATATAAAACCAAACAAGAACGAATGTTATAATGTTCCGACTGTGCCCAAAACTCTCAAAGCAATGTACCTGCTACCGAGGTGTTATTCACTCTTACAGCGAGTGTATGGGCACACTCAAAACATGCAATGGGTAAAAGCCAGTATTTTTACACGACAGTTCGATTCCTATAATTCCCATGCGTGAAAACAATACGCTTATATTATGCCCGCGGTTAGTGTCTTTTCCGCCGTGCCCAATGCGGGGTGGGTGACCCGTGGGTGACTTACGCGAGGGCCGCTAGTGCAGCGACTGGGCGCGCGCAAGAGGCGCCGGCGCAGGCGCGGGGCCGGCTAGCTTTTGCAGGGACAACACAGCTACGGCGTGCGGGTGGGGAGGAAACAAACGAAAATAAATAAACAAAATCAAAGAAAAAAAACAGCGGCTACGGCTGCGTTGAAACGATCTCAGTCTGCTTGGACAAAGACATTTGAACAAGTATTTCTTAACGATTCGCGATACTCATATATAGTAGCGTTACCTAATAAATAATCGCGATTAGACCCGTTATATAACTACATTTGAACAAGTATTTTGTTAGTAACTCTCGATGGTATTTGTTGACCAAGTTGACTGTCCAAGCAGACTTTGACTGTGCAAACGCGGCTTAACGGCCGACTGGATTCGCATAGCTAAGTGCCACGTCGACTTTGGAAAGGAGATATCGAATAAATTATTAAGATCGATAGGTTTTACGCAGAATTTCTTCGAGCTTGTAAGCCTCATTACGACGGACGAGTATAAAATGAAAGTATGTTTTTTATTCTGTTTACTGGGGTTAAAATAAGATAATTTATTTAATATACCGTAGTTATTTATGGTTAACTGTGTACTCTGAAAGTTATCTTGCCAAAGGGCAAAATAAAGGTGTCGACGTGACTTAGCTACCAGGAATTAATTCGCCAATCGTTTCCGGTCTCTGGAGCCGAACGACGGTCGAGCAAAGTTTATCACTGTGCATTGATCAATCGTTCGGTTTTGGGACCGTATCTGTCCGCCCCTTAGCCTACGCTAGAAGTTTGACCCCGAGAATACAATTTTGACAAGAAAATCCGGTCAACCTTAAAATTAAATATGTGAGTAAGTTCTAATGCAAAGCATTCTTAGTGTGTGTTCACAACCTAAGATTTAGGGTTGGAAACGGGGTGAAATGGAATATATCGGTCGGACGTGATCTTTGCGGATAGCGCAACCGATCCTGCATTATCAATGTGGGACTGTATAGTGTACAAGTGTCTACACTTTAGGCCGACATTTTAGGCTTCCCCTTTGGAGCTGTTATCTTGACTTGAGACTTGGGGGGTGAGCCGCTAAGCATAGCTGTTCAATAGAGTCATATTAGTCCGGTAATGGTCGTTTCATTCACACTATTAGTAGTCTGGTAACCAATGGCATTGAAATGGTACAACCCGTGATACTTAACTCGGCGTCTCGCGCGATTCGATCTTCTTCGCGAGAGATGCCTGTTTAATGTGCGCGGCTTAAACCCTGAAATGACATTGTACTGCTATTGCTTTGTAGACTGCCAAATTGAGACAAATAACAACCAATGTCGTGCTTATATCATTCTATTGAAAAACTATGTAATTATTAGACTCTAGAGACAGGTATGGAACAAAAATTGTAACTACGAGCCGGCGGGGGCTCACCGTGCAATTATAAAATATACATCCAGTCTTCAAGTCCCTTAATAAACATGCTAGCGTGTTGGGCCACCACTGAAGATTCACGAACAAGAAATCTTAAATGGTGACCCGATTATGAAAGGCACTCTGTTCCACAGAGTCAACACCAAGATGGGAAATGTGGTAACGTGATAAGACTACAGAGCTGTCAAAAGAACCCACGGGCTTGGACTACTTCAGCAGCTCAAAACTAGTTTTAATAAAGTAATCTACAGTGGTAAATAAACTAAGGGTGTACACAAGAAGTCCCGATGCACTCTAGTCCATACAAACGAAGTTCAATTTACCAGTCGCTCCTACATGGTTGCCATCCAATTTCCGAATGTTCCAGGTAAAAGGACTCCAATACACTAAGGTATTTTGCTTCAAATTCAATGTAATTGTCGCCGCCAACTCATAAAATCAGCCGTCCAATTCCATAGGCCAGCCTACGAAGTTTATTAGGTGGTGCCATTGGATTTTATGGCTAGCCTTTCAGCACCATGGTCTAAAACGTTTGGCCACTAGGTTGGCCTCTTTATAAGGTTGAACAAACGGCTGCCATTAAGTGTGAATAAAAAAAACAAGATGGCGTCAAAACAACAGCTGATTTACTTCACCTACTACGTGTCCTTCGGTAGGGTGACCATGATATATCGTTTAAACTGAGTTAATGGGAAAAAGTAGTTGTTAATAATTAATTTTGTTATTACACAATATAGGCAAACACTAATATTTTTGAATTCCACGGCTAATTTTACTAATTGGCGGCGACGTAATAACAATGACGCATGCGTCACCGACTCGTAGTGAGCGAAAAGGCAGGGGTAGAGCTCAAAAAACTTTTGGCTCCACTAAGCAACTGAGCGAAATATTTGCAGGACATTCTTGTGGCTACCTCACTACATACAACAAAACAACTAATCAAGCGCCCCGGTAGTAGCACGGATGCGCTAGGCCAACTTAAAGCGCATTAACACTGTGCAGATGATATATTTTATGTTTCATTAGATTTGTAATAAAACGAATAGTAACTGAATGTATGACACACGGGACCGATACCACAATTTATGAAACACGAATATAATCTTAAGAGCGTTGTTATTTTTTTTGTGTTTATATCGCTCCGTAGGCTGCATTGGTTTTCGATAAAATGTGTATATCTACCGTGTGTGTACACATTGATTTGTATAAAGAACGATACCAGCAAAAGATAGAAATGTATGTTATAACATCTGCATCCTGTGATACGCTTAAGAGGAAGCCATACATACCACGTAAAGAGGGTCCGCGAACATTCTCAGCCCAGCCTCAAACGACATTTAGTTAACAAAAGAAAATTGACGTCAAACTTATTGTACCAACTTCATTTCACATTGAAAGGTCTCAATTTGTACATTTTACATCTCACTCTTATTTGCTGAGTGAAATAGAGCTCTCAACCGGCGTTTGGGCACAGAAGGCAAAGTTACACCAGAATGACGGAGTTAATTCTTTAAAAGAAAAGGATACACGAAGTATCCCGGAAGAACGCGACGAAACTGTGCTTGTGCTGCGTTTATACAGGGAGAAACGAAATCTCCATACATCTACATTGTAACTGAGTTGCCATTCGTCAATAGTATCAATAACTTTTAATAAAGTGCATAGAACAGAAGCTTATACGCCAATTAAGAGTGGTCCTAATAGTAGTAAAGTTTTATTTATCTTTGAAAAGACTTAGTTTGGACTTTTCTGTCCATATTTTCTTCAAAATTATCTAGATTTTGAATAGGATACCTAGTTTAATTTGTGACGTTGTTTAAGCCGAAGTTCCTGTGCTATTTTGAATAAAACCTTTTTCATTTCATTTCATTTTCTTTGCCTAGAGAAAAACGCCGCGCCATGCCGAGAAAGACGTACCTACAAATGTAACTTGCAGTTGATGATAAAGACTGGCCAATGTGCAACGAGGTAGGTGTAATAAACCACTTAATATTTAATTTTTTGTTAATTTAAAATCTCCTTTTATTATCTCGTGGCATGGATAGAAGCTGTGGGTGTTTATTTTCTTAAAATACTTACTTGAAGTGGATAAGTTCCATAAGGATTGCATAAGAGTACCTACGGTGTTTAGGTAAATGGTGTCTCATACAAGTACAATTAATTGTTATATATTAAACGAGTCAAATCGCGATTATTTATTAGGTAAAAAGTAACTTTTACCTTATTGCGTCGGGAAATAAGGTAAAAGTTACGTTTTACCTAAGAAATAATCGCGTATTGACCCGTTTAATATATAACTATGTATGAGTATCGCGAATCATTAAGAAATACTACAATTAATTGTTTACTATGACTGATACACATTGCGTAACCGAGAAATAACATTTGTCGTCCACTTGAATATGTTTAAACGACTATGCAATGTAAATCAAATGTCACAGTAAGCCATGAATCGTAGACCTGGCAATAGCTTGCAGCCAAAGCAGCAGATGTGGAAAAGCAACTTCTATACATGCAACGGATGCTACAAGGTGTAAAATCGGTATTTTTACGACACTGTTAAAATAGCATTGCACATCCATCGCAATGCCATTTTTGTCATCCAAAGAAATGCTAAGGCATAGACAAAATGGATTTTAAAACTTTTCAAGAAAGAACCGTTTACAAGATGTAGAGCAAAGACAATTTACTAATCCACAAACTTTTATTACTAACTAGCTGGCGCCATCAAGTATCCTATGTCTGAATTAAGATCTATGTCTATCTGTAGGTCAAGTTTAATGTGAATCCGTTCTGCCGTTATTGCGTGATTGAGTGACAAACGTCCAAATAACTACACATTAATAATATTAGTAGGATATGTATAGTATATAGGAGGATAATTTATTAAAACTGATCGTAATAAGATGGGAGGCTTGTAACAAATGTTATAATTCACCATCCTTCATCAGCATTTGTTTATCCACTGTTGGACGTTTGGCTCTTAATAAATCCTCCATCGCGATCGGATTAAATAATTCATCATTGAATTATGAAAATAGAGTTCGACACTGGGGTGGGTTGGGTAATGCTACATAAGTAACGCCGCTATTTGAAAGGTTGTGGATTAG
Source organism: Yponomeuta sedellus (assembly GCA_934045075.1). NCBI lineage: Eukaryota > Metazoa > Arthropoda > Insecta > Lepidoptera > Yponomeutidae > Yponomeuta > Yponomeuta sedellus. The sequence goes on along the minus strand of OW203721.1, from coordinate 1,127,046 downwards.
CCTTTTCCAATTTTACTGAATGAAGAAGAACATTAAAACAAACAGGATTACACTATTTTTATTTTTAATGCACTAACCCGTGCTAAGGAACAATTTTAAAAACCTATTTAGAGGCTAAAAATTTCACCCATGCCGGGATTCGAACCCGCAACCTCTGGCTATCCGTGGCTGGTACGGATAGCCAGAGGTTGCGGGTTCGAATCCCGGCATGGGTGAAATTTTTAGCCTCTAAATAGGTTTTTAAACAAACAGGATGTTTAAAACACTACATTGTTAAAACGGTTAAATATATTTAATTGTATTAATTAGAATTCCATAATGTATTAAATGTAACTTAGTTATGCCAAATGTAACAGAATTCTGTTAACCTCTACAGTCGTGACCTTGAAAATAACAATATAAATTTATTATTTTCATTGTTATTTTGAAAAAACAATAGAAATCTATTGTTATTTTTCACGTCAGCACTCAGCAGGTTACAAATCCAAAAATAGCGGGAACTACTGGTCAATACAAACAACTTTTACTTTGAGCGAAAAAGCGTTCAATACTTAATTTAGCACCTGCTGCCTGCGGCATTAAAATGTATAAATAAAACTGCAGGATTTCCTTGGCGATTTCGATAATATTTCAATTTTAAAATTAGTTTGTATTATTGAATTGAACCCGCCATTTTCGGATTTACATGCAGATTTTGTTATATCCTATATATTTTTACTATAATAACGAGATACATTGAAAATTGACATAAAATTAGAAAATATTTTGATTCGTTCAAATTCATTACGAGGATGTCATATCACTGTCGAGCATCAATATAATATCATATGGTCATTGTCGACCAGAGAAATAAATAACTAGTAAAAAGTAAGTAAAAACATAGATGTCGTTGTGACCGACACACAAAATGTTGGGGAAGGTTTCACAGCTCTTTTGCTAGGCCAACAATCGTACAATGGTAAAAAAAACTTATATTAACGACCTTCAGGTAAATCAGGTGTGGGCCTAGCCATCGAACTCGGGAAACCAGAGTTATTCACCAATAAAGACGACTGTGACAACTTTTACAATAAAATAAAGCACACACCTTAGTTTCGTTGAAGACAAATTAAAGTTAAAAGTTGGTATGTCATTAAAATCGCATTGACGTGCTATTCCAGCCAAACATCCACATGAAAAATCAATATCAAGCATGGAAACCGACTGCTATCTGTGGAACCACTTTCACAACCGTGCAGTACAAAGGGCATTGTCCCAAATATTGTCCATAGTGAATGATATTTAATTTTAAAATAATAAGGTCAGTAAAAGTAATGCTGCATTTGGCTAATGTATAAAAATCTCGTGTTACAGTGTTAGTTGCCAAACTCTTCCGAAAGGCTTTAGTGATTTTTATGATTTTTTTTAAAAGTCGGAGATTAAGTTTTACAACGTTTGCGGGGTTAGCTAGTGAATTAATAGAATAACAATCACTGATTTCCTGTGTTTATGTGAATAAGCTTGATATTAATCCGACGTTCATTTGACCTTGATTTTTAGACATTTATTAATAAGTTTCAATATATTGACATCTCGATATTCCGCAAAGAAACAAATAAAACCTAGATTACGTTTTCGCTTAGGATTATTTTTAGTTTTGTTTATTTAAAGAGTTCTTGTAAGTAAGTAGTCATGGTATCACTACAAACTGACAACACGAAGTGTCTCAATTGATGACGAACTTCCGTGTATTACTAACTTCTGATTCGTAGACTCTAGTTTTTCTTTTCCTTTTAAGAAGTAACGCAGCCCAAATGTAAATATTCCGCCCAGGTTCCCAATTTTAGATAATAAAAAGACAGATTTTTTAGGACAATGCCCATTTATGTTTTTTTTTGTTTCTAAATACTTTTTATCGTTTTTATTGTATTTCTCTTGGCACCAACCGGTGTTGCGCCATTTCATTCGCAAGTTGTAAGCCATCGCTGTGTCAGTGTTGCAAGTATGTGTATATAACGCATGCTTGTAGGCTTGTCTGTGTACATGCAATAGTTACCGAGTGTAACACATACAGTCAGCACTCTCTATCGATTAGAAAACATCTAACTGTTTGCGGAGTATATGAATAACGCTCCTTTCTTTAGGAGGCACAAAGGGGCATATTGTTGCACATATAGGGAAGAGCGAGCGATCGTGCTTTCCTACTATAAAGGAATATTTCCCGCCAGGCAGATCGTTTGCCTGGGACGGCCGATCTAACTATTGTTCGTCAGACGTTATAGGTATTTATGCTATGTCATGTGAAAACTTTGATTGCGCGATGCAGGAATGTTGGAATTTACAGTGCGCACGCAGAGTTGACATGTGCTCGCTACACACATGTTGCGTACAAGTGAGAGGCGGTAAATTGAATTAAAACTCTGTAAGTAAACTTAATAAAAAAATATGCGAATTCGTAAACTTTAACACGAACCGCCGGTTTCTGAACTTGAAATTTCACTAAATAAACGTAGACTTCGCAAAAAAGTACGAGACCAAACTATAATTTGGAAGCCGACGGTAAGTATTTCATAAATAAATTGTCATAAGTACAACTGTATCTTAATATAAAATAAAAGACAAAATAATTATTTGTTATTAAGTGTAAACTATGCATAATTATAATCATAAGCTATAATTAAAAACTAGTAACGATATTCTGGGCCTAGTGCATTATAGTACAATAACAGATGGTCGAGTCACGTGACGTATTCATTCGATTGACGAAATCTTGAAGCGGCAATGAAATTAAAACGATACGTTCACGCCATTGTAACTGTGCCACAATGCTTTAATAGAATGCGGGCCTTGGGAGGCGAGTCTTTCAAATGCATAGTTGTCCAATAGAGTGATATAAGTGCGGTGATGGTTGTTTAATTGGTAGTCTTCTAACCAATCGCATGCTATAACCCGTACATGTTACTCGGCGCCTCGCGCGATTCGATCTCCATTGCGAGAGAGCCCTATTTAATTTACGCGGGTTATACCTTTAGAACGACTTAGTGATGCTGGTACACACGAGATAGCGTCTAATTACAGCCATTGTCGTGCTAATATTAATCTATTTCACAACTATGTATGTATTAGACTGTCGGCCCTGCCCCTAGATTATGTAACAATTCACGTATAAACCTGTGTGCGAATGCAGTGAAGCGGAATGTTTACTTAGCTCTGCCGTAAAGATATGAGACGTAATATGTATCACACATAGTGGATAATGCATACTAGTGGATATCTGCTACGTAACAGTGATATTAAGCCTTATAATTGTACGACAACGTGCAGTAGTTATTTCGTTTTTGCACACAGATGTATACGTAAAAAGTTAAGGAAATCAAGGTTCTGGTCTAAAGATACAGGCCATGGTGGCGCTAAAGCAACCCGAGTGGTCTCGAGGCCGCGGCCCGCTGCCTCGCTCGCCTACTTACCGTAACCCTCGCCCTGCAGAAAGAGGCGGAAGGCCTCCGACACCTTCCCAGGCTGTTCCTCCAGCACCATACCGCAGTCCGAGATCTGGAACCCGTCAGCCAGAGGGTTACGTTGGCTCAGACACTCGTGGGTCAGGGAAAGATAAACAAAGACCATTAGCTGGGAAAATCCATTGACAGCCGCATGGACGGCACGTACATGTGTAACTGTGGTTTATTGGGATTCCGTAACTGAGTGGTCGCTCCTCGTTATCATTACTTAGTAATAAAGTAGGTGTGTATTAGGATTTATTGTGTTTGCTGCTGCTGCCTTTCGACTTAGTTTTGCTGGTATCTGCTGGATTTGTATAAAAAAACCTCAGGGTGTATTACCATCTTCGTTAGGGACTAGGAGAAGTGTTTGTGTTGTGCGGAAGCCTGTTTTAATCATTTCTGCTATAATATTGTAACGATACTTCTTTATAATAGCTGGCCGGCACAGCCGTCCTGTCAAGTTTAATTCGTTTAAAGAAAATCTTTACGTTCTGTTTAGGTGTCAGTCGTGTCGAGACCTGCAGCTTGGCTAGAGTTTCCATGAAAAAAGATAAGTAACTATTATTGCTAAATCAGCACTGCAATAAGTAGATCGCCACAGTACGTATAGCTTAAGAAAGTACCTAGCTTTAAACGAATTTGCCTTCTCTCATGCAAAAAGTCTGAGTGAGACACAATGAATACCCAGTCAAGTCCTTCTTTAATTAGGAGAGTAGTTTCGTGTCACGCTAACCGTGAAGGAAAACATCGTGAGGAAACCCGCGCCTGGTTGGCTCCGCACGTATTGACTAGTCTTTCCTGTGGGCTAGGCCGACTAAGCTGTCAGGATGGTATAGATGCTGAGAAAGCCTACACCATCTATAAAACTATGTCCCAGGCACTGCAGACTGAGGATACCACTGGACGCTGTATAAATCATCTCATTAAGTAGATGCAAAGGCCAGTATTATTATTAATCGTGTCAGGCCTCACCTTCATCCAGGTGGAGTTGGTCGGGTCGAGGCGTCCGTTGAAGACGACCGTGTCGTCAATGTGGGGGGAGCAGGCTCCGGTGAGATTCAGCGTGGGGGGGGCGCAGCGTGGCGCCGGCGCGGGCGATGCCCAGGTCGGTCCGGCGCAGGTACGAGTCGGTCAGCAGGGAGAGGTTGGTCGGGTTGACCGCGCGGGCGAAGTACTGCCGGTAGACCGCCGCCAGGTCATGGTTGCGCTCCTCGGTCGACTGCGGACAGGTGGGAAGTCAACCGAGGTGCCAGGCCCTATTATAGAGTCTAATACTTACATAGTTTTCCAATAGAATGATTTACCATTTTATTTATTCAGTTTGGAGAATCATCAGCTTAAACTTTTAACATAACAATGTGACTTAATCTCTAAAAGCTGATAACGGATTCTCGCCAGTAGTAACACATTATAAAAACTAAAACACGTGTGGACATTTGCTAATCCACGCAGTGAATACAAATAAAATGAAAAAAAAAACAAGCCAGGCAACATAATTAGACCTCGCTCGCAAAAAAGGGCGAACTCATTAGTCGCCTTAAAGTCGATACCTTCGTATTGAACAAATCAAGTTTACCGTGTAATTTAAGTAATTTATTATAATGATTACTCGCACGCACAATAAAACTATTATTTAAGAGCAACTAAGTATGCTTGTTAATTTGGAACGTTTTATAACTTTTATAATTAATAAATAAACTCTGGAACGACTTCAGATGTGGTTTTATTTGTAGATTTAGTATAATATTTTAATAAAACAGAAAAAACTGGATAAAAACGGATAAGCAGGTAATCTGGTCAAAGGGTAAAGTCGTAGTGGATGAAAAATGAGGGAAATCGAAGAATGAGTGACAAAATTTAAATATTTGAAAATGATAGATAGAAAAAGAAATAAAAACCGGCCAAGTGCGAGTCAGACTCGCGCACCGAGGGTTCCGTACAAACCTGTATTATAGACCTGAGTATTTGGTATGAATTTCAATTTAATACCTCTACGCGTTTATGAGGAAATGGGTAGTAAGTTTAAAATTATTAAAAAAATATATATTATGTGATGTAACTAAAAATTTATGGTTTTCGTAATTTTTTCTTTAGCTATGCTATAAGACGTTGCTTCGTACCAAATTTCAAGATTCTGAGTTCACGGGAAGCACCCTGTAGGTTTTGATTCCCTTGCAAGTGTCGAAAATTTGTGGCATAAACGGCTGTATCTTTTGATTGCGTTGGCTTAGAAGTTTGATTTTTTCACAGCTTCAAGGGACAGTAGACCTGAGTAATTGATATAAATTTCAGCTTGGAACGTTTTATAACTTTAATAATTAATAAATAAACTCTGGAACGACTTTAGGTGTGGTTTTATTTGTAGAATTGTAGTAATATTAACAGAAAACTGGATAAAAACGGATAAACGGAGAAGCAGGTAAAAAGTCAGATCTGGTCAAAGCGTAAAGTAGTAGTGTGAAAAATGAGGGAAATCGAAGAATGAGTGACATACATAATTTAAATATTTGAAAATGATAGATGGAAAAAGAAATAAAAATGGTGTAAAGAGGTTTGCACCGTTACACTACCCGGGGGCAACCGGTAAAAAAAAATATTTTTTTTAAATATATTTATTTAAAAAAAATATATTTAAAAAAAAATTTTTTTTATAAAAAAATTGTCAAGTAAAATTATTTAATTTAAAATTTAAAGTCGAGAATCCAAAGTAAGGTCGATGAAGGTCGGGGATGTGGGATGGTAAGTAAATAAATTATTCTTAAATATTAAAATAAAATATAAAAGATGGGCGATGAAAAAAAAATTTAGAAGGTGTGGGGTGATATCTACAATGAATATTTACATTAGGCAGTTCCACTTCTATTCATCATCCATCATTCATCCCTAGCATGCATCACCTAGCATTGTCTTCATCTAAAGTGAAGGTGAAGACGTTCGTTCAGTATAGACAAAATCTATTTTTATTAATTAGATTTATCCAGAAACTGGCCTAAATTAGTAATAGGCTTATTTAGCCAGTTACCACCCGCTGGTATTCGGTAGTGGTAAGGCTTATTTATTGAGTCACAATCCGCTCTATGAAAGTTATTTACATTTTAACAATATTTATATTATAACATAGTACCCGACGGGGTAGAATCCGTCGTAGAAGTGCTCTCAAGAGCTATGGTGGGGTAAACACCGTAATGCGTTAGGTAAGTAACGATAAGTAAATTAATTGACCTAGGCTTATTTAACGTGTTGTCGCCGCACCTGATTGAATGTTTGGATTGTTATAAAAAAAAATTGGTTAGCAAATTTCCTGGAGGATAGTGGTGTAAGTGTATAGTTAATAAATAAATAGATAAATAGTATGACGCAAATGTGTCCGAAAAGGTAATGTGGTGATTATATACACAGAAAATTAGAACTATAAAAAGGTGGCATTGGTAGGTTTTGTACAAGTTGTCAGTTAAATATTTAAAAAGAGTACGGATACTATAAAAAGGAGGTTAAGGAATTATTTTAGTAATGAGGTAAGGATGGGGTGAAGGTGAAGTTTTAGTTTATTGCCAAAGAGTTCCTTGTAGGTTTAACCTGTGGAGGTTTTATTTTGAATTTTGAAAAATTTTATGACAATGAATGGTGTCAGAATTACTGACGTCTAGAAATTTGGTTTGCAAAGATTTTGTAAATAATTATAATTTAAATTTTTAATAATATAATATTGTTATCAATAGACTGTATGAGTGCAGCTTCGCCTTACCTTCGAGTCGGCCTCGAAGACCTAGAGGGTAAAGCTAGGCTGTCTACGTGTAATTACCCAGGATACTCTCCTGAGGCAACGTAAGTTAGTAACCAGTCCCACCTGGAATTATAAATTCCAGGTTACCGAGGTCTATGGAACTGCTAGTGAGCAGCCTGTGGTTGTGTAACTGTCTGATAAATGCGTGTAGAAGTTATTGATTGTATACTGTTGGTGTATACTAACTGTGGTATGTTTCGGTTAGGTGGGGTGCAGATAGATAGAATAGGACTTTTATTAGGGCCGAAAAAATTTGTTACTATGGGTGAATCTAGTTAGTGAAGAATGGTCAATGAGTAGTTATGATGAATTACCTTGTGGTCCAGAAGTCAAGTCGCACTTTAAAATTAATTTAATATTTTATTTATAAAACACTCAACAACACTTAACAAAAAAAAAATCTTGCAGGTCTTGTGGGTAAAGTTGGGGGCGGCGGAGAAGTCCGAAAGAACCCTTGAGCAACGCTGGGGAGCTCCAAGGGATGCGTCTGTGATGTATGAGGTCGTGGGTCGTGGGCACGAAACAGCAGCAGCAGCTCGACGATTGTGCACACGTATAATCGTGGTAATCGTACTCGTATTTGCCTTCGCACTCGCAGCGCAGTCGCGGTGGGTGGGCCCCGTCGTCTCAGCGCATCAAGCCGTGGGGTGACGTTGGGTTTTGTTATTATCGTTGGGCGCCAGTGAAACGTTTTATAACTTTAATAATTAATAAATAAACTCTGGAACGACTTTAGGTGTGGTTTTATTTGTAGAATTGTAGTAATATTAACAGAAAACTGGATAAAAACGGATAAACGGAGAAGCAGGTAAAAAGTCAGATCTGGTCAAAGCGTAAAGTAGTAGTGTGAAAAATGAGGGAAATCGAAGAATGAGTGACATACATAATTTAAATATTTGAAAATGATAGATGGAAAAAGAAATAAAAATGGTGTAAAGAGGTTTGCACCGTTACAAGCTTCATACCTCCACGCGTTCCTGAGAAAAAGGGTCTTGACAGACGGACGGACGGACAGACGGACAACAAAGTGATCCTATAAGGGTTCCGTTTTTTCCTTTTGAGGTACGGAACCCTAAAAATGGTGTAAAGAGGTTTGCACCGTTACAAATTGGCTCAATTTGGTAGTCTAGCAGTAGAATGTAATCCACGGGTATAACCCGCGCAAATTAAATAGTCATCTCTCGCGAATAAGGTAGAATCGCGCGAGGCGCCGAGTTAAAAAGCATGGGTTATACCATTGCAGCAATGCTATTGGTAACTAGACTACCGATAATGTGAATGAAAAGTCCATTACCGGACTAATATGACTCTATTGAACAACCATGCATTTTAGAGACTCGCCCCTCAGGACTGCCGCGACTGTGCACAATAGCATTGCTCACAGATAAGGTACAACCAGCAACGTACCGTTGTACTCGTACAGTCAGTTAACTTTTAGAATATACGTCTGGCTCTAGAGTAGGCTTCGGTTATCGCCGAAAGCACACGAGTGTAATACTAATTCCTGCTCTGAGTGCTCAGTGCGAGTTTGACAGATCCAATCGAATAACTTTACTACCGCGTTAATCGAGCGTTGAGTAGTGAGTATGAGTAAGTTAACCGTTCGAACTGGCAAAACGCTGTCACAGCACGACTTGCACTCGCGTTTATTCGTGTTTTGGCTGGTAAACGTGTTCACTTTTCAACGTAAACCATTACAACTCGCACTCAGCAATTTTAATTTCCATACTTGTCGCTAGGTGGCGCTTCCTCGATGCCATAGAAATATGAGTTTACGTTAACGCGATCGAGTAGTTAAAAAACTCGCACTAAGCACTCTGTGTAAAACTTTTCTTCACTATTTCGAAAACTTATAGTCATATTTGTAGTCGCAATACCACACGCTAACGGTGAAGGAAAACATCGTGAGGAAACCCGCGGCTTGGTTGGCTCCGCACGTATTGACTAGTCTTTCCTGTGGGCTAGGCCGATTAAGCTGTCAGGATGGTATAGGTGCCGGGCAAGCTTACACCATCTATAAAAAAAAACCATGTCCCAGGCACTACAGCGTCCGAGTGGTCCCTTCACCCATATAGTGTGAGTGAAGTTGCCACTGGACGCTGTATAAATCATCTCATTAAGTAGTCATATTAGTCCCGTTATTTCTGTTACACGAATATATCCGATTCTATCCGATAGTAGGCGAGGTATATTCTGAAAGTTAACAGACTGTGTACGTCGTTGCTTAGTCAAAATATGTGTACAATGCCATTACTCACACAAATGAAGTAACGTAGAATCTAAGTGTAGTTTTTGGGAAAAGGGAAAGCTATATCATGGCGTCCCTGTTGGCTCCCACGGCGCGCGCTTTATAGCTCCACGGCGCAGATTTTTGGAACCCCTGTCTTAGAGCGTAGAGCGGATGATAGTGCTCTTCCACTACAAAGGGATATTTCCCGTCAGGTAAATCCAACCGAATACAGTAAGACGGCCAGCCATTATATGTATGGTATGCCATGGTTATACTATTTTTATTTTTAATGCACTAACCCGTGCTAAGGACAATTGACAATAGGTTTTTAAAAAAGGTATGCCATGGGTTTAATTTGCATGCGCGAAGCAGGAATCTTAATATTAGATAATAGGAGTAGAAGTTTGATACAATCCTAAACAAAACTCGCGAATATAACTTCAAACCGATCGGCTTTCTTTGTTTGGCATGATTTTAAGAAAGACTGTTTGAAGGGGTGACATGAGCTAACAGCGATACTCTTTTTAACCAAGGTTTATAAAAAAATACAGAATAAATCTCAATAGATTATCGAGCTTTATGGTGTTATTTTTTATAAACACATTTATAAAAAAACCTTATAAAATTTTCCTGATTGGTGGCCTAGTCAGCTAGAGGTTGCTTCTTAGAATAGCATTAGCTGTTTTTTAGGGATACATGGCACTTAATGTTACACTAAAGTAAAGGGCAATTATATTCGCTTTGTCGCTAGCATTACATCTAAAGGTACAATTTCGCCAGGAGCAGTTTTTTAATAAATACTTTGCTAGTGCATAGGACTAAGTTATTATCGGCAGCTCGATATTTACCACCAACTGTGACAGTCTTATTTGTAAAAACAATAATTAAATCCAGTTTAAATAGACTGCGATAAAGATAAATCTTAGCGACAGATTATTAATGCTGAAGTTTGTAATAGTATTGGTAAAGGAAATAATTTTATCCATTAATAGTTTCTGGTAGACTTTGGTTTCAGAGCAATAGTGTTTTTACAAATAAGACAGGCCCCTGACCCAATAATAGTTCTGTATGGCGTACGCATGTCTTGTAATGGGGCGCCAGTGCATTGTAGACAAGATAATCGTTGACCTTTAGAGTCCGAAATAGGTCATTACGTTTTTAAAATTGTCCTTAGCACGGGTTAGTGCATTACCAAGAATATAAACGTATAGACAAAGTTAAAGGAAACCAGTCAATCGTCACGATGGTTACCAAGATAACTAACAATCGCACTGCGTAGACAATCGCATAGCAAGACAACGCTCTCTATCTATTTCATGTATTAAAAAGAAAATGAAAGAATGCAAGTGCTGAGGTAGAGTTTGATAAAGACGACAAAATAAAAAAATCAAATGATAGTGGACCTCTTTACGACTGCAGCATCGTGAGCAAGAACGTTCTTGATCGTAAGCAATAATAACGTAGCAACTAGCGGTGATTGCAAATGCTTTTTCTACTTTATCCACTTTTTTTCTAAGGTTAACACGAGTACTAGACATAATTACACCTATTCAACGAGTGAAATGCCTATTGAAACAGTTGTAATTACATTATCGACTCTAAAAAGTGGTGGCCCTTGATATAGAGCACGAACAACGTGACTCGGCCGAATTGACAACGGTACCCGCACTTACCCACCCGAACTTCCCGGGCTGCGTTACTACCGAAGTCGCAGTTCCCCATCCAAACATCACGGCCTGCTTGACGGCACTTGCACACCCGAACTTCATGGGCTGATTGTGAGGGTCGCCACACTTACTCACCCGAACTTCGCCCACACACGCTGCGTGAACATGGTAGCCGCACATTTCCACCCGAACACCACGGGCTGGGTGACGGGGGTAGACGCACTAATCCACCCGAACGTGACAGTGGTAGCCGCAATCCCTCACCAGACCTTCACGGCAGTAACCGCACTTACCGCGAGATTCTCAGGCTGAGGTGCTGATCCGCACTTCATCATCATCGACCCATTATATCCCCACCGAGGGGCCCGGGTCTCTTCCCTGAAGAAGGTACAGACCATACTCCACCCCGGGGACCAAGTCCACACTTACCCGATCGAAATTTTCTGAGGTGCTGAGGACAGCTCTAGACGCACTTACCCTGCCGAAGTGGTGCCACATGAGATAGTCAAGCACGGGCTGAGTGACGCCGCGCGCGCGCAGCTGACGCGCGTTCAGCTTCTGGTAGCCCCACTCGATCCAGCCGGCCGACGTGGACGTGCAGTTGATCAGCACCAGCGCGTCCACCTGTCCAGGGATGTCGAGTCAGTGAGCGAAATGAGGCACAACAATCACTTATACTAAAGGCGTTAATGACAATTTTAAGAGACATTTACGGCATATAAATTACAAATGCAAACAAGAAGTGTTTTAGAAGATTTCACCCCCTGGTATGTCCCCACTGCTGGGGCACGGGTCTCTTCTTGCATCGCTGAAAAGTTAGGCGTACTAAACCACGGAGACCAAGTCCGGGTTGGTGTAGGATCGTAGAACAGTGGCGAGCCTTACTGTATGAAGTTATGGAGCCGCCCACAAGGCCTCTGACATGGCTTAACGTGCCTTGAGAAGCACGGGAGCGCTCGGAAAAAATGTCACTAGCGATAGTGACAGGACGGTTACCCATCCAGCGCCTGACCGCGCCTGTTGTTGCTTAACCCACGTGATTGATTCCAATCTCACGGGTACACTAGGTCACGAGCGCTTCTAGCGATAGTGTTTTCACCAGCGGATAAACAACGTTTATAGAAGATGGTTACTAAAGGGGTTGGATGCCGCTTAAAATAATGCTCTATTTACTATTGGCTAGTTAAAATAGATACCACCAGAAAACGAGTATAAAAAAACGACGATGATCTAATCTAAAAGCATTGCACCCACGTCGTTTGAGGTATCTTGGATCTCCAGACGTGTAAACTACAGTAATCACTCCGTATTCCCAATAAACAAGCGTCATCATAGCGTCTTCAAATGCCACGGTCGCGGCGCGGAGCGGTACCAACTAACTTCGCTCGCCGCTACCGCTTAAGACTTCGCCATTTCGGTAGACTATTATCTACAGTGAATGCACAATTTATGTTTAATGCACGTCTGTAGTGTGACCCGAATTATGTCTACAAACTGCAACGTAAGCTAACTCCACACACGCTTTGTACAATCTAGTTAGAGTTCATTAAACCAACATCAGTAACACTTCTTTCTTGAATATCCTGCACACCCTTACCTACTACACCAACACTATATTCTACCGAAACCATTAGAAAGAGGTACATCGCACCCTCAGAACGATCGCACCCTCAGAACGAAAGAGGCCTAAGTCAAAAAATAGTGGAATTGAGTTACAATCATAGAGTCATAAAAAGGTATGCCGTGGACGGAAGATTCGCTATGCTCTTTTTTTACAATAAGTGCCTTTGTTTACTATTCATCGGATAGAGCATACCTTTTTATGTATCTCTATGATTGTTAGTTACTCAGTTTTTTTTTTAATTTTTTGAGTGTTTAAACTATTTTTTGACTTAGCCCTCTTTCGTTCTGAGGGTGCGACATGTGCAAATGGGCTTAGAAAAACTTTAGATTTACGTTCAAATTGCATGTATTACCTATACTCTTGCTAACTTTGAAGGAAACCATTGTGGGGAAACCATAGTTTGTGGGCCCGCACGGGGTTTCGAAGATTACGTTGCTGACGTCCCGACTGTGACTCAAACCGGAATAAACTGGAATGCCTGCTGCCGGCGTAACTCAACGCTGCCGCTGTCTCGCTCAGCTAACGTCGTCGTGGCAGTGCCCTCGCCATCGGTCTGGACTGAACCGGACTGCTCCGATCTCGAGTAACTCTGAGTAACGTCATATTGCTAGCCGGCGCCTCGTAAACCCACCTATATCTCGTACCTAATTCCAAATGGTTGTCGCTGGCGTCACGGTTTATGGCAGCCATCAAATGGAATTCGAGTTCTTATGTTACGTTGGAATAACGCCTATTCGGATTTTGATTTACGCGTTTAGACATTTGCCGGCGTTTCGAAAGGAAAAGGTAGTAATAGGCCTGTGGCTAGATGCTCGTTTGATCGCCAACAAAATTAACATTAGTGGTGTATACGCAGTGAAAATTTAATCTAATACAAACCGCCTACAAAAAAAAAAACAAAACGGGATCGCGGCTAGGGCAAGAAAAAAAACCGGCAAATGACCGCACACCGTAGGCGTTGAGTCCGCGACAAGTACTCGGAGGACATCGGGGACAAAAGTCCCTCGTCTGCGCAGGCTTTTAGAGGTAAACTAATTGGGAAAATTTCATAAATAACTAAAGTGCATTGCTTCTTAAATTACATAATCCTAAAATACACCATTTTTCAATGCAATATTTCCATTTTGTTTTAATTTGATAATACAGTTGATAATCGCGATTATCTACAAAAAATCTACTACCACTTAGTTAGTTAGACCTGAGATTTCCGCACTAAGCCTCAAAGTTGGGCCATTGTACGTAGCAATCGCTGAGGTACGCTAACACCTCAGACACTAGGGTTTCCTTACGATGTTTTCCTTCACCGTCAGCGAGTAGTATTGCTACCATAATTTCACAAATGTACATAACTTAGAAAACAAAGTCATTGGTACATGCCGGGGTTCGAAACCACGACCTCCCGATTGAGAAGCCGGCGTTCTACACCGCTCCGCTACCACCGCTCCTCTACTACCTACTGTAAAATAATTGATAATTATTTATTTTATACTATTATTATTTTTAATGCACTAACCCGTGCTAAGGACAATCATTATTTATTTTATCAAAACGAAAAAAACATTTCGTTAAAATGTTGATACTGAATTCAAATTCACTCCGTAGTTGCCCTGTCCTCCTTTTATCGCCCATTTTAAAATATTGCAAGCGATTTTTATAATACTCATTGCTTTTGAGGCATGTTTTCAATCCACCGAGCTATGTCAATCAACTATGCGACATATTTGCTGAAATAAATTAGACATACATACAAACATAGCCTCACGCCTGTATCGCAGAGTAGGCAGAGACCAGGGACTGCCAATTACCACGATCCTGATAGATCACCTTTCTTTCATCAACTTTCTTAAGTGCACGCACGCCGTAATAAATAATACAATTTTTATATTTTAGTTTTAATGTAGTTGATTTGATAGGTTAATTATTTTCGTTTTCCAAGTTTCTTAGTAAGATTTTTCGTTGTGACTCCGTGGGCAATCACCCAAAACGGGATCTCGGATAACAAAGATAGTATGGCTATATGCATTGAATTTATTCAATGCTACAAGCAATATTATGAGTTTAAATTTCAGTTCAATATTGCTCGCAATTTATTTGCTCCATTCGCATTGAAAACGTACGTCGGATCATGGCTTTCAATGAAATTGCGCAATGACACCGAAATTTATTTATTCGTTTCAATACCGTGTAATAAAGTTTGAGAACGACGGAATTAAATGAACTGTATTAATGCTAATGTAAACGTAGAAATCCTCGTAATATTATGATTTAATTAAATAGAAAACATGGGCAGAACTGCTAACTACTTCACAACTAAAAAAATATTTCAAAGCACAAGAACTTGGCATATTAATGAATTAATTCTTTTTTAAAAACGGTATAAAAAACCAAACTTGTTATTTGAACAGAGTAGGTACTAGTTTCTTTTGGTATTGGTCGCCTCGGAAAGCAAGATTACTGATTTTGCCAATCTCCAGTAGCAAAAGGTATATTATAAGTACCCATAGCCGATTAACTCACAGATTAACAAGTAGGAAGACTCGGCTACGTAGCGTACTGCGAATTGTCATTAAAAAGCTACCGATTGTAGTTGTACGGAGTGCAGCGAAGCGTACCTTCTGGGGATGCGCGAGCGCAAAGCGCGCCAGCACGTTGGCGCCGGCGCCGACGCCGAAGCCGACGAAGGACTTGATGCCGAAGTGGCCGAGCGCGTAGTTGATCTGGTTGGCCAACTCGTCCATCGACGGGTACACGTAGCTAGAACAAGGGCATGGGACAAATTCCTTACGCTTATCTACGAAATACGTAGGTTTTTCACAGATATAAGTCAAGATGTGAAGTCAGTGTTTGCATCGGGCATCTTGTCTCCATCAATTAACCTGTACTCGTACACTGCGAAACGGCCGTGGCCTAGTCGAACCGAGTGATTGGAGTTACTCACTCGAGTTAAGCAACAACAGGCGCGGTAAGGTGCAGGATGGGTGACTACCGCTAGTGGCATTTTTCCGAGCGCTTCCGTGCTTCGCAGGACGCGTTGAGACGTTGGTGCCGGCTGTCATGTAATGGCAGTCGTTAAGCCATGTCAGAGGCCTTATAACTGGCTTGATAAGTTCTACCAGTAAGGCCCGCCACTGTCTTACAACCCTCCACCAACCCGGACTTGGCCCTCGTGTTGGAGTATGGCCTAACCACACCAGTGGCACAGCAGTGAGGACATACAAGGTTGGTATCGATCGGTATCGATAGTCTGCAGGACATAGGCTTCAAGGCACGCCACTTTCCTGTCCTGGGTCATCCTGATCCATCCACTGCCAGCAAACTGCCCCAGCTTGTCTGTCAGCGAGCCGATTGTCGTCATACGCTGCGTTAGATAGATAGATAGAGAACACTTAATTGCACAACCAGAAAAATATTACAACCATGCGTTTGTCAGTTCATGGCCTCCATTCGTGAACCTTGTAGAACGAGAACGAACGGAGTGCACGCGTCTTAGTTGTACATGGATTGTTGGAGTTAACAAACACAAAGTTTGACCATTGTTGTCGGCTTAGCGGTGAGATTTTCTTTTGTATTTTTGAATTAATCCTTAAATCCTTAGAAAAGGATTAAGTCAAACATACATATTTACGTCAAATAAGAAAAGATGACATAAAGAAAAGATGACATAAGAATAGTCTTTATTGTACACCAGAGCACATATCATAATAGTAGTTTATGCCACACCTGGCAATAAAGCGGCTTTTTGGCCAAGTGTAGACATAAAAAGATGTACACAACACGGGAGGTAATATAGAAAGTTCTCGATCGCATATTTACGTACGTCCCTCGCTTGCAGCTCGGGCCGCAAACTTCTGCGATCTCGGCCTTTCTTTGTATTACTACCCTAGTTGTATAATGTACTATTATGATACTGTTGCATAATAAGGGTTCTTATAACACGAGTGTGTTTTAAAAAAACGAATGGTAGGTATGCGAGTTTTTTTATAGTATCACACGAGTGTTATAAGACCAAGTTATCTACGTCATACACTACTTTATCTACTCTCATACTATAATACCTTAAATAATATTAAACAGAACCAAACTTTGTTTAAATATTGAAAAGTTTTCTTAAATGTAAAATGTTGGCGCCAAGGCGCAAACATCGATTGCACATGCGTGTTGCGTCGCCGCGGACTCGTTCATTGAAACCTTTTTTTAAAAGTAGAGGTTCAACCTTCTTGGTCCAGCTGGAGGTTGTATAGGTGTATCGTTATGATTAAAAAGTTATATTATGATACAGGTGTCCATACAAGACCTGTATCGTAATAAAACTTTTCATATTTTATTTTTGGCCTATGCGTAATGTTTGTCTTAAGAGTTTTGCCTTCAGTTTTATAATCTTTGTATTATAGTATCAGAGTAGATAAAACATGTAAAGATACAGGTACAATGGGCGAGCTTAATCCTAAAAGCAGACATATGCAAGTAAGATTTGCCTGACTTGTTACATTAGTAATATAATAATAATATTTTAAAAAATTACAAATTATAAAAGATGAGAATAAAATACAATATCCTTTTATTCTTTAATTAAACAATGAAATGATAGACAGCGCACAAATTTTTACTTTTAGATTCCATCTCGATTAATGTGCATGTTTTTTATTTATATTTGAAAAGTAAAGACACAATGTAAAGGGACTCTTTTGAAGTTCCCTATTTTTAATACCCTTATTTTGATGTTCAATCCAAATTTTCCGACTTTTTCTTCAGGAAAAACTTTGAAATCACATATAAACTATCAGCTATTCTATGCTTTTTTCCGTCGTGCTTTAGATAGATAGATTATTTTTTATTGCATGTACTTCTTCTTCTTCTTCAGGCTATATTAGTCCACTGCTGGACATAGCCCTCCCCTAATGAGCGCCATAGCGCAAGGTTGTGCCATCATTGGGGGGGTAATGCCCATAATCCCCACGCTGGGCAGGCATGTACACCAGGAATTAAATAACAGTACAAGTGGCGGCCTTATTTCTAAAAGTAATTTCTTGTAGACAACCATTGATTTATGCGACCGTTTTCAGCAAAAGTACCTTCAGGTTTGTAGACAGAAGTTAACGAACGTGGCGTGGCACGGACGGCGTTAACTAGTTTCCGAGGAAATCCCTCTTAAGGCGACCTGAGTGTCCTGGCCCGTATTTGAGAGTCCGCTCCACCGACCATGAATGGAGTAAGTATTAATAGAGTAGGGTAGGTCGGCTCGTACGAGGAGGGTGCTGTATCGAGCCGGTTACATAACACTGCGGCACCGCGCCGCGTTCCAAGAACTATCGCCGACGTACGTAGGAGCATTGCTACTTTGTACTAAAAATAAAATGAAAAATTGACGCAAAAAGAGACTTTTCATCGATCAAGTTTAAAATACAGAATTTTCTATATAATCTCTCAACTGGAGGTAAAAATTACACAGAGTCCTCTTAAATTACGTAATTTTTGAGAAACTTATGAATAAAATATTGAACCTAGAACTGCAAGTTTGCCAAATCGCATCGGCTTCTTAAAGTTCATTAGGTGTGAATTAAAAATGTTCTATCCGTCCTATATATAGGACATTATAATATAAGGCGGTTAGGTTAACTGTACACTCTAAATAGACGCGGGAAAGGACAGAGGCTCAGCATAATTGCTGTTTTACATACTGTGTCTGGATATGATAGTAGACTACATAAGGCGCTTACACACCGAGGAATATAAGTATAGTTTGTATTCGCTGCAGATAAGTGTCAATAAATAACCACTATGAGAGAGTTGAAAGCAGTTATAGGGCTTTTCACCATAAGTCGTATTTACGTAAGTCGCGCTTACGTCTTATTTTACCAAAACTATTTCTTGATTTTACGTAAAACTATATCTTGGTCTTACGTAAAAATCACTTCGTAACTATGAAAACTCGATTGAAAGATTTGGTTCCGGAATAATGGGCCAATTTGGTCGTGCATTCTGTAAGCGGCTTGTCTGTTCTAGCAAATAAGACTCGATTCGTATTCCGGCTGCGCCGCTCCAAGGACGCTAGACGGGATTAATATTAGCATATCCCTTCTAAAAATATAAAAGAAATATTTGATTTGTTTTACGGTCTAAATAATATTCTTATGTGAGTAGAAGGGCTGGTAAGGGACGTCCCAGGCGGATATACATTGAACAAATAGGGGATGTATTAGCAAAGGGGAAGATAAAAAGTATCCGGAAGCGGCGTGCGTGCATGCAACGACTAATGAACGTTGATGAAGCGAAGGTTCTGTCAGGATCGTGGCAAGTGGCAGTCCTTGGTCTCTGCCTACCCCTCAGGGTTACAGGCGTGAGGTTATGTATGTAATATTCTTATGGCCGACAACAATGTACTGAACACAAAGTGCTTCGTAACCAACATGCAAAAGGATAAGCTACTTAATCTTAACAAATGTAGTTGGTAATGGGTGTCATAGAGCAGTATTCCACAAACTTTCTGCGTTCAACTCTACGACATCAGTAAATGTCAGGATGTCAATCAATGTAGTATAAAGGTACTACTGCGAATGACGGCGTTATACTCGTATGCCCTTTGTACTATACATTAAACTAGATGTGCTTCGCGGCGTTACAGCGGTTTATCGATTTACCCATCAGAATAAGATATTTTCCGTCAGTAAAACGTAGCCTATGTCTTAATACAGGGTGTCAGTTAACTCCATATCAAATTTTATTAAAGTCGCTCTAGCCGTTTAGACGTGAAGAAGTAACAAACTCGCACTCTCATAAAATTTTGCCTTTTTAACATTAGTGTAATTGCATTCACGGGTAGACTGATGTGGTGAGTACAGTAAATTTTTGTAGTGAGGGTAGGTGGTCGACACTCAAGTCACTTTCTACAAAATCGATGAAGGATTACTAGGATACATATTGCAGACTGTGATGTATTCGTTATCGACCCTTGTATGTCCCCACTGCTGGGGCACGGGTCTCTTCCTGCATCGCAGGAAGGTTAGGTCATACTCCACCACGGGGGCGCAGTCCGGGTTGGTGGAGGATTGTAAGACAGTGGCGGGCCTTACTGTCAGAAGTTATCAAGCCGCTCATAAGGCCTCTGACATGGCATAACGACTGCCATTACATGACAGCCGGCACCAACGGCTTAACGTGCCTTGCGAAGCACGGAAGCGCTCGGAAAAATGCCACTTGCGGTAGTCGCGGGACGGTCACCCATCCTGCACCTGACCGCGCCTGTTGTTGCTTAACCAATCAGTTCGCCTAGGCCACGAGCGCTTCTGTGACTGTGATGTATAATTAAGTTAATTCTTATGCAATTTTTCTTGCATAGCACACTCCTACCGAATACTAAGTTCTATAGATAGCAGAAAATTGAAATATTCAACCGGGAGGTATCACGGGTCTCGATTACTCTCAGATTGGCTGGTTACATGTAATCTATAATAATATTAATAAGGTAATAAGGTTTCCCGAAACATGTCTATTTCCATGCCTTTCCTTACTGTCACGAACATTTTTTTGGTCTATTTACTCTTCCCTGAACATATTAAGCTTGTCTGAAACGCGGTTCATAATATGTGTTAAGTACACTTTGTGCCAAAAGCGCTCAATAACATAAAGGATTATTTACAGTCTATTTATCATTACTTGGCCAATTTAGTAAACAAGATTCTAACCTCAAAATTGATATCTGATGCCAAAACGACATATTTTCTCGCAACTTAATGAACTTTGTTTATAATATTGACAGCGTGTTACCTAAAATAGTCTCCCCGATTACGTCATTTACGGGAAAATGGCGCTTGCGACTAAAATCCATACTTTACGGGTAGAATCTTGTTTACTAAATTGGCCAAGTAAGGATAAATAGACTGTAGACGTCTGGAATTAAAGCCAGTAAAATGCATGAATTGTATGTTTTAAAAAATGATGTAATTTATGCTAATTAAAGACTTTGAAAAGTGTAAGTTTGGAGTGTCCATTCTTCCTCCATTTTGAAATTGACGTTGTATCGTGAATTGTAACGTTCATTAAGCCGCAGTTTCAGCGCGACATTGTAAAAACTTTTTCATTTCATTTTAACCATTAACATACTTGGTGCTTGACGGTAGAGTCTGCGAATGAGCGCTAAACCGGGTTACTCACGTGAGTTCTAAAGCCGTTAGGACGATATTTCATTCACCGAGCGCTATTCCTCTAAGTCAATACTGTACTAAGTTTTAATGCACTGAAGTTTACACCTATTAACGTTTATTTTGATTAACCGAATTTTGTTTGCTCTAATTAACTTCACACCTGCGTAAAGCTTCACTTAATTTTGGTTAAGAAATCAAATTCTGTTTGCTCTAAGTAGTTCTACATCGATTATCAAGTACAACACTCTTACGACAAAAAATCAAGTAGTGTATCAAAATTATATTTCTTTTTTAATGCACGGGGCAATTTTACGTAATACAGAGAGTAGTGCAAAGAGGTTCGAAATTTCACTGATGTCGGTGGTCGCCCATTGGCGCAGTTGGGAGAGCGCTGGCACGGTTAGCCAGAGGTCGCGGGCTCGAGTCCCGACTGGAATTTTTTGCATCTAAATAGATTTGCATCAGTGAAATTTCGAACCTCTTTACAATACTCTTTGTATTACGTACAGGCAGCAACATCTGGCTGAAGCAATCTGCATCACTTGTAGCCCCGAGTACCTTACTTTGCAGTTAGGTTATACATCGGAATGATATCGCTGTACCCACATGATTGTATTCTTTTATTGCACTAACCCGTGCTAAGGACAATTTTAAAAACCTATTTAAAGGCTAAAAATTCCACCCATGCCGGGACTCGAACCCGCGACCTCTGGCTAACCGTGCCAGCGCTCTCCCAACTGAGATAATGGGCGACTTACTGGCATCAGTGAAATTTCGAACCTCTTTACAATACTCTCTGTATTATGTACAGGCAGCAACATCTGGCTGAAGTAATTTGCAATTTATTTTATGTTGATTTTCCCATTTACTTCTGTGTAGCGCTACTTGAGAGATAATATTTAAAAGGGAGGTACGTAAAATGGAATGGTCATATAACAATGACAATGACGTATCGAATGCCGCGACATTGATGGAGTGCGTGAAGTGCAAATTAAACGAAATGATATATGTAAGCCGCTGATATTTGTATGTGCCTGTATGTAAATGTTATGTTAAGATAAGATAAGATAAGAATACTCTTTATTGTACACTGGAAAAACAACAAATACAAAACAATTGCAAATATACATAGTACAATTGGCGGCCTTATTGCTAAAAGCAATTTCTTCCAGACAACCTTACGATGGAAAGTTGCTGAAGGAAATTAGAAAGACGGGTAGCCAGTGCAAATTTGAATATTGATACATAATTATACTTAATAATAATACACTTACATACCGTTACTTATATAAACTTATAATTTATTATTAACATACATATATATATCTTATAATAAAGTTCTACACAAGACAAGGAAAGTACTAACCTACACACAAGAGGACAAATTTTTAACGACTATACTGATAAATAAAGATCACGAACTGTGCTTTTGAAGACAGCTGGGGAAGGAGAGCGCTATGTTATGTTATTTTACAAAATTATGAGAAAAAACTTAGAAGAAATTATGTTGTATGGAAGTTATATTATTATTTAAACCCTGACAACATAACACTGCCCCACTCAGAATAGAAATAACCCAATACGTGGTGTACAATATAGTGTCTAATATACCGTACAGTTGGCCGTCTAGCTAGTGAAGTCTAATAATGTAAATTCGTAGGCACCAAATTGTAAACGTCTCCTTCAGGCACCAATCATGATCTTCCAGCTGGGATTTCCGTCCCGACCGGATATTGGCTCCAGTACACGGAGCATGACAACGACCGCCTTTGTCACGCGATTTAACGCGACTTAGCGACTGTGAACAATGGCACGCAGTGGTAGTAAATAACTATATCCACATATAAATGACAAAAAAATTACCTAGTTCGATTATGCCCTGGCACATTTGGATATATACCAGGACACAATTCTGACGGACTGATAACTTGCAACGAAGGTACTGTAACGATACTTGTTTATAATAGCTGGCCGGCACAGTTGTCTAGTAAAGTTTGAATTATTTGAAAGGGAATCGATTCCGACTCTCTTCTTCTTCTTCAGGCTATATTATGTAGTCCACTACTGGACACAGCCCTCCCCTAAGGAGCGCCATAGCGCCCTAGCTTGCCGCATTCAGCATCTGCCGGCAGTTTTTCGCAGACGTCATCTTACCTGGTCGGGGGTCATCTTACAGGTCTAAAAATTTCGACCCTTTACGCCAAGTAACTAAAAGATAAAAAGGCTAAGAAAATATTTATTGCCTGAAAAGACAACTTAAAACAAAATAAGACTTAAACGTAGGTAGTGCTATTATATGAAGCGCTCGTGGCCTAGGCGAACTGAGTGATTGGAATCAATCACTTGGTTAAGCAACAACAGGCACGGTCGGGTACGGGATGGGTGAGCGTCCCGTGACTACCGCTACTGACATTTTTCCGAGCGCTTCGCAAGGCACGTTAAGCCGTTGGTGCCGGCTGTCATGTAATGGCAGTCGTTATGCCATGTCAGAGGCCTTATGAGCGGCTTGATAACTTCTGACAGTAAGGCCCGCCACTGTCTTACAATCCTCCGTCAACCCGGACTTGGCCCCCGTGGTGGAGTGTGGCCTAACCTTCCTGTGATGCAGGAAGAGACCCGTGCCCCAGCAGTGGGGACATACAAGGGTTGATAACGAGTCCTAATAAGATTATATAATAAGGCAAAAGTAGTGAAGTAGTGACTGAGCTGGTGTAGACCCGGGTCAGTCCCAGACAGCGCTGGTTTTCAGCCACTGCCTTCTCCCTAAGAAGTTGTACGGAGTAATGTTAGGAGGGCTAAAACAGTTAACTAACTACTAATTGAGTTCACCAGTAGAACAAGCCAAATGGGGATGGATTTGTGCCTCATCGCAGGACTATTATCAGCGTTTAACGGTTCAAGATATTTGTGTGGATGAGAAAAATTCAAAGCATCAATGTCGAATTAAGCCTACAGTCTTATAAACTGTATACCGTTTGTAGTTGGATAGTTTGATTCTGCTGCACACTGCCATCTTGTTTATGACAATGTGATGTTCCCGATCGAAACTAACCCTTAGGCGTAGGGTGAAACCCCGTTTCAAATATCTTTTAACA
The DNA here is from genome assembly GCA_934045075.1 of Yponomeuta sedellus. NCBI lineage: Eukaryota > Metazoa > Arthropoda > Insecta > Lepidoptera > Yponomeutidae > Yponomeuta > Yponomeuta sedellus. The sequence goes on along the minus strand of OW203721.1, from coordinate 1,103,026 downwards.
TATGCACCAAATATTTGATAATATGAATTGTAAATCCATGATCATCTACCAAGAAACGGCAGAAACAGCAGCGTTTCTGCAAATAGGCAGAAACAGTGCTGTATTTTTATTTGAATTAACATCTTCAATGAATTAATAAAAAGGTGAGTCCACTAACTCTCCAATCTTAAGACGAGATTGAAGCCGGTTTCTGTCAGAAATTCCTGCCATAAACCAGCTACACCTCTTAATCGCTTTAGTGGAATCGACCGCTAGTTTTTAATTCAATAATAAGTTGCTTGCGGTCTGCTCGTACCTCAGATTAATGAATATAATCCACAGACTAAATAGGAGATACTAATACAATCTAAGGTTCGCGCTAATATTTTGTGATAAACATAAATACCAGTATGAGAGATTGAAACGACAAAGTTGCCTAGCAGGGAGGGGTTTCCGTTCGTTAGTACATAGCTATTATAAATATTGTAAACTAAAAGTGACTTGAGTTACTACTACGTTGTCGACCTACAATAACTGTCTGTACTCGTCACATCAGTCTACCCGTGGCTACGGCAACGCTTTCGGCAGCGTTGTCGTCGGGGATTAAGGTAACTACGTTTTACCCTCAGTTTTACGTAATAAGGAATCACTATTAGACCTGTCTGATATATACGTATATTAGACAGCTCTTTAGTATAATTGGAGTGCATACTTTTTGGCGGATGCTAACATTGGCTCCTTATGAAATGTGGTGTTGTTTCTTGACCCACGAGAAGTCGCAATAACTCATTTGCTAAGTGAACTGTGTCGTTCAGTTCAGGGTCGGCCAAGGCGGAAATTCTGCGACTGTGACGTAGTCGCCCTCATGCTATTGAGCGGCGTTATGTAACGCTGCGGCACGAGCCCTGCTGACTGCCAGTCATGAAATTATACCTATTTATTTGTTTCCTCTACTTAATTACCACCGAAATAATATCAGCCCGTTAAGCCGTTGGTGCCGGCTGTCATGACTAATGGCAGCCGTTAAACCATGTCAGAGGCTTTATGGGCGGCTTGATAACTTCTGACAGAAAGGCCCGCCACTGTGTTACAATCCTCCACCATCCCGCACTTGGCCCCCGTGGTGGAGTATGGCCTAATCTGCCTGTTATGCAGTGGGGACTTGTGGGGACAGTGGGGAAATAGTTGTAAGAAGTATTATGGAAACGTCTGATAATTTCGGCCCTCCTAAGAGCCAGACGAAGCAAGTTCTTTTCAATCTCTGTTTATATTTGGAAGCCAAGTTGGCCAATAATTTTTTTTATTTCAAAAATCCAACCCAGCTACTATCAAATTCCATAGGAGTATCACCACGAGCAGTACAAAGGACTATTGTAGAAGGCAAGACTTTACTAACATCTTAAGAAATGTATACCAGCAAAGATAAAAATATAAGTACGGCAACCGTCCTACTGAAACCGGTGATTTGATAAAGAAGTGATCAGAAGAACCATTTGAAAAGAACCACCACCTAAATATTCAAATTAACACAATTTATTTAAAAACCTATTTAGAGGCTAAAAATTCCACCCATACCTGGACTTGAACCCGCGACCACTGGCTATTCGTGCCAGCTCCCTATTTGGCCTCTAAATAGGTTTTTAAAATTTTCCTTAGCACAGGTTAGTGCATTAAAAGTAAAAATAGTATAATCATGTGGGTACAGCGATATCATTCCGATGTAAAAAACCTAACTGCAAAGTAGGTAGTCGGGCTGTAAGTGATGCAATCGACTTCAGCCAGATGTCGCTGCCTGTACGTAATACAGAGAAAAGTGTAAAGAGATTCGAAATTTCACTGATGCCAGTGAGTCGCCCATTAGCTCAGTTGGATAGAGCGCTGGCACGGATAGCCAGAGGTCGCGGGTTCGAGTCCCGGCATGGGTGGAATTTTTGGCCTCTAAATAGGTTTTTAAACTTTGTTAATTAAAGTATTTTAAAAGACTAAGTTTGAAGTTATTTTTGTCCTTTTTTTCTCCAAAACGATCTAGATTTTAAAATGGACACCTGTTTGACTTGTAAAATTCACTAAGCCGCAGTTTCTGCGCTACTTCGAATTTTCATTTCTTTTATCACAGCACTGTCAGCTCATAGTCTTGATGTCGAGATAAATAAGCAAGTAGCCTGTATATACTCGTATAAATTTATGGTTTAATTGAATATAAGAGAATTCAAAAATATTGTGTATCGACACGTTGGTGAGATGGTGTGAAGTGCTCCGCCGACTCGCTCCTAGTTGTCCGGCCGGTTTTGGCCTGCGGGGCGCGGGGCTCCGCTCAGTGACGTAGGGCTACCAGCAGTGCTAGACAGTACACACCATAGATATCAAGCACCACGTCACACTCGTAGGTAGCAAGAACCACGATGGCACCGACGGCACCTATTAAGTGCTGACTGTGCTCAGCGAAACTTGTACAATGGCGCTACGGCGCCGATCGGACCTCGCGAAGGCAAATTTAATTCTTAAATGAGGATTCCTGAGTCATTGCTGAGAAATTCCAATTACAGTTTGTGGTAGTTTTGTTATATCAGTATTTTCCCCAGTTTTTTTATGTCAGTGTTTACATAATTTCTTTGAATTCGCCCTTTAACAATATCGTAGGCTTAAGTCATTAATTAGTGCTAGAAGAATGCCTATTATATTTGCTGTAAAATTTTATGGACATATTGGCTTTTAGTTTTTACGCTATCACTTATAGTAATTTTTTTTATTGAAAAATTTACCGAATTTTTTGTGTTTTTAAATGACAGCCAGTACCAGACGTGTTTCTGAAATTGCGAATTTTAATAGTCTACGTTACATATAAAAATCTCGTGTCACAATGTTTTTAACGAATTTCGAATTTCTCTGAAATTGCTTTATCATTTTTTCTTGTGTATATTTGGTAGGTTTATGGCTCTCTTAGTGAGAGAAGGCATCTTCTCTGCAGTGGGACATATATAGGCTACATAAAAAAAACTAGATACTTAGCGGAAAAACCAATCAACACACCGATATCAGTCGAAGTACAGCGAGCTCAACATCCGCTGGGACATCATTAGTGTAAATTAAACTTCGAAGTTCAAACACGTCCTTAACCACTCATGCCGGCAATGGCTCAATAGTTGCCACCTTAAATTGAACATTATCGCATTGAAATAAAGTTCAAAACCAATGAAAAAATCCTGCTAGCCTCCCGGGATAGCTTTAAATTGAACGCTGTGTGATTTCTTCGGCTACCACGAATCGTTTTGGGGAATCTCAACTCATTTTTATTCGCGACATGAAAGGAACCATATGATTTCTGCAGTGACATGCCAACGACCCACTGTGAAATTTCTGGAATATTTTTAAGGTTCCGTATCTGAGGGGTCTCAAACGGGACCCTATTACCTGCCTCCTTTGTCTGTCTTTCCGATATCAACCCTTTGTATGGTCCCACTGCTGGCGCACGGGTCTTTTTCTGCATCGCAGGAAGGTTAGGCTATACTCCACCACTGGGGCCAAGTCCGGGTTGGTGTGGGATTGTAAGACAGTGGCGGACCTTACGGTCAGAAGTTATCAAGCCGCCTATAAGGCCTCTGACATGGCTTATCGACTGCCATTATATGACAGCCGGCACCTACGCCTTAACGTGCCTTGCGAAGCACGGAAGCGGTAAATGCCACTAGCGGTAGTCACGGGACGCTCACCCATCCCATACCTGACCACGCCTGTTGATGCTTAACGAAGTGATTGATTCCAATCACTTGGTTTCACTAGGCCGCGAGCGCTTCATAACATAAAGCATCGCATGCATGGAGGTGACTTCGATGCAGCAGTGGCTGAGAGCCCCATGTCGGGCGCCACGCCGGCGGCCATGCGACCTACAATATACACTGAGCCTTACAAAAGTTCGTGAACTTATGAAAGGGGACTCACAAACCATAGCAGTTGAGTTCAAGGTGGCGGTGTCGGTGGCGGTCTTTACTGCAGTAGTTTTTGTATGGAGGTATCTAAGCCAATGCGTAAGCGTTCCCAGCATGATGGCCGATTGGTTGCTAACTTCCAATTGGAGACGGCAAATAAAAAAGCAGAAGAAAAACGCCTTCCGACAGCGGATGCAGTAATAATTGGTTTAGCGGTCAATTATTCAATCGCGGTCACAACTCGTTGGTTTAAATATTCCATACAATTTTTTTGCATTGCTAAGAATCTATTATTCACTTTTAAAGATTAAGATACATGTGTTTATTATAAGTTTAAGCTGGTGATTCTCCAAACTAAATATGTATTTTTTTATGTAGTCTATATAGGTCTCACTGCAGGGCACAGGCCTCTCAGAAAGAAAGAGTATGGGCTTAATTACAACGCATGCCCACCGCGGATAAATAACAATAAAAAAAGTACTAGTACAGTAAAAGACCGCCACTGCCACAGCGACCGCTCTGGTTTGTGAGTGTCTTAAACCATGTTTTTTAATGGTTATAAAAATTAACGGCCTCAGTGGCGCAGCGGATCACAATACCAGCGCATCTCAATACCATGCAATAGGTCCCGGGTTCGAACCCCGGCTGGGGACAAAAAAGAACCCCAGGTCATGGATGTTTACATGTTTGTGATGTTGTACCAACGACACAGGGTATCCTAGTGTGGGGCCAGAAGCAATGTATGTGCCTGTCGTGAATGTAAATGTTATCTTAAATGTTGACTCATTTAAAAACCTATTTAGAGGCTAAAAATTTTCACCCATGCCGGGATTCGAACCCGCAACCTCTGGCTATCCGTACCAGCGCTCTACCAATTGAGCCAATGGGCGACTCACGGCATCAGTGAAATTTTGAACCTCTTTACAATATTCTCTGTATTACGTATTATGTTGACTCATGTTAGAGCTGATACTCGTAAACGTGATTTTCTTTCAGTGTGACGTTTCTTCAGTGAAATTTAAAAAGCCGTTAAAATACTTACTATGTATTTATCTTAATAAAACACAATTCCTCAAAGGCAGTTCAAACAGTCTGTCGCAAAGGAAAATGGTGTATAACAGGTACTCCTTTAACTCAGTCTTAATAGTATTTTAGTGGAATCAACGTTGTGTAAATGAGACAGTTTCCTTTTACCACGGTATATTTGAACTGCCTTTGAGGCATGGTTTTAGAGAAAACATGGTTTTGTAAATACGACTGTTAACCGGTATAACCTGTGATTCCGCTATCAAAGGATACGAATAAAAAGTATTCTATATTGCTATGAACTGTGTAAATATATACACTTGACATACTAGTAGGGAGTGGGTATTTGCGGGCATTCGTTTTTTTACGTAGACAAATCTCAAGGCAGGGAACCGGTAAGACAGCTGAGAACAGAGCAGACCTACATTTTATGACAATTTCGTGGCTATTCCATTTCGTTGCTGATCCAATTGTAAAAGTTAAACTTCAGCAACTCTCGTCGAGTTAGTTTGGTCCCTCCTGTTGTTGTTTAATATTCATCGGATGCATTTAGGCCTTGTTTAAGATATTATAGGAGTCGGCTGTTTGTTTTAACAGGTTTTGCTTTGTAGCCGCCAGACTCACAATCAGCTGTCGGTGGCCATTTTGTTTAGCTAAGACGTCATATATAAAGACGTCATATACGTGGGGATAATCGCGTTCTCAATAATTTCAATATTCATACCTCATAATAGTTTGTTAAAATCATTCTCTTTAACGCGATCATAAACGAAACACGAACGAAACGAAACGTAGTGTAGGACGCCCTCCGACCAGGTGGGATGACGATCTGCGAAAAACTGCAGGCAGATGCTGGATGCGGTAAGCTGAAGACAGTGCGCTATGGCGCTCATTAGGGTAGGGCTATGTCCAGCTGTGGACTACATAATATAGCCTGAAGAAGAAGAAGAAAGGATACACATAGGGCCCGGTTTTTGAATTAAGAATGTCACTAAGTAAATACTTAAATAACGTTCTGTCACGTTTTTTTCTGTGAAATTCGAGGAGACAGCACTACAGTCAACTATTTACTCTGCGAAATTCTCAATTCACAAATTTGCTCATAATCTTTTGTTAGTTGACGAGTAATACTGGCAACTTAAAAACGGGTATCAAGACTTTTGGCCTTATTTATGCACATACAGCTTGGCAAAAAAGTTTAGATATTAATTATGGCAACAATATCCATACTAAAGTCCCAAAAAGTGACTTTTCTCCATACAAAGTTTTGTTTTTAAATTTCTAGGCTTTTTTGCCAAACTATACTACATACAAATTGCACTTAACACTCCAAGAAGCATTTCATTTGTAATGAATGTTGTATAACTTTTATATATAACAAAAACTGGAACGACTTCAATGGTTACTTTATTTGTAGGTGAGGTACCTACTGTTATTTTATAATAAAACAGAAAACTGGATAAAAATGAATAAGCAGATAAAATAGTCAGATCTAGTCGATGGGTAAAGTTGTAATGATGAAAATGAGGGAAATTTCGAAATGTGTGACATAATTTAATATTTGAAAATGATAGATAGAAAAAGAAACATAAAGAATGGTGTGAAGAGGTTTGCACCGTCACACATTTAAACTGTCGTTACGTCTTTTCCTCGTGGAATCTCCTCCACAAGTCTATCTGTCAAAATAGTGAATGTTTTCGGAGCGTTTCGGAGGAATTCGATTTTGAAATGAAATGAATTTTATTGTGCTAAAACATGGGGTACATTCAGAAGTTATTATTACTTATATTGAGATCACCAGGTTTTACCTTTTCAGGTGTATGCACGTTTATTTACTTAAAGTTAGTGTACGACTTTATTACGTATTATTCTTCACTAAAATCTTAGATCTATCATCACAGTTTTTGTAGGAAAAACCCTTATGACTTATAGTCTAAACATGCCTTAATAGAATAGAAACAGTTTTCTGTGAGATACCTAAGAATAAGATTTTTAAAAGTACTAAGTGGTTTTGCTTTAAATGTATCAGGTAATTTATTGTATACCTGTTTAATTTATTTTATGCACATCATGTAGCAATTTTTAGACGTGAGTGTTAATTTCATGCCTGGTCGGTGTAACTTATTTTTATATTGTGCGCGTACTACGCGATTGCTGGCATCTTGTTTTGTCTGAAATATTTTTTTGTTATTATATAAAAAAACACATGCTTCCATAATATATAAGCAAGGTAGTTACGCCTGGCGACCCAGCCTCTAAACCCGGAGTCAGCTCTATTTTCCCAGAGCCCAGACGCTGAGTTGGCAGACGGATGCAGATAAGCCTGAGTACTTGCGGTGCTCAGGGCAGTTAGTTTAAGTGGATGATTTTTAGTCTTAATACAACCATGGTAAAGCCAATACATGTAATTAATTAAAATAATTGTATTTTTTAAAACGTCCTCCGGCTCCCGAAATACTTGACTGGCGCAGCCGGTAGGATTTCCGCGTCGCGTAAACTGAAAATTAGTGAAAAACGACGAACGTTTTCTTACGTTTTAAACGGAAATCCATACGAACCAAATAAATAAGTCAAGGACTCTCTAAAAGTGGCATAGACTGTGTGGGTGAGCTCTACATTAGTGACCCTACTCCGTCGCCTACAGTACGAGAATTCGGAGGACGCCCAGAGACTCAACGGAGGGACATGGACAGTCTGTGAGTAGACCCTATCGCTATTCCATTCTCCTATAACCATTCCTATTCCATTTTAGATTTATGTGTCTAGAGATCGATAGCGTTATTTCCAAAAATTGAAGTGGGTTATTTGGTTTCAGAAAGACGTAACTTTAAATTGTGTTTTAAGTAGGTAATTAAATTTAAACAAAAAGTGTGTTTTTAAGTAAACTTGAATATTAAGAACAGTGTTAGATAAGTTTAAAGCAGTTAAAAATGGATCAAATTAAGCAAATTCCTCGCGAAATCGCTGACGTCATCCCCAGATTTGACGGTGACGAAAAATTACTTAATTTATTCATTAGAAAGTGCGAGTATGTAATAAATAACTGTAGAGTAGAAGGCAATCCGGCGCAGGACTTGTATGTATTCCACATCGTAACGTCGAAGTTGACTGGAAGAGCCGCAGCTCTGATAAGTGAGCGACAGGATCTTGATACGTGGCCAGAGCTTAAAATCGCTCTTGAGCAACATTTCGGTGATCCTCGCAGTGAAGAGTGTATTGCTATTGAATTAGAAACACTGAAAATCAATACTGGCGAGACTTATCTCGATTTCTGCAATAGAATACAATACGTAAGAAGCACATTGATTGCCAAGGTAAACAGAGTACTGGACGCTAACCTTCGCGCGAGTAAAATCACTATTTACGATAATATGGCAATGAATGTCTTTCTCTATAATCTGCCAGAAGACCTGCTGCGAATCGTGCGCCTGAAAGGTTCACGATCTCTAGAAGATGCTCTCAGTATAGTACTGGAAGAAGTGAACTTCTTGTACCAGTACAATACTCGGAACAAAATGCTTAAGGTACCGAGCCTGCAGGCAAGACCCCAACCAGTAGCACAGAACCCTTTCCTTGACAAAATGGGCATTAAGCCATTCTTCTCGCAAAACCCTCAAGGATTTAAGTTCGGAATCCCTCAAACAACTCCTAACGTACAAAAGCCTATGTACCAACCCCAAACTCTACAACAACCCCAACAAAGGTTTCAGTTTGGCATACCCCAAAGTAAACAAATGCATGCACAACAACCGCAACAATTTGGCTACAGACCTCAATTAGGGTTCAGGCCCCAGTTACCGTCACAACCCCAACAATTCGGGTACAAACCCCAGTTTTCCCAACAGCCTCTTGGCTTTAGACCCCAATTAACCCAGCAACCAACGGGTTATAAACCCCAGTTTGGTCAACAACAGTTTGGCTATCGACCATCACCGAACCAAGGTCCAGTAAATACCGACGTAAGCATGCGAACAGTCGCCCCGGCGAAACCCCAAGGCTTTCGCATGAACGCTATTAACGAGGTAGACGAAACGTGTGATGCGATTGACTTATATGCCCCTAACCCATACTATGACTACGACACCTATGAGTACGCAGACAATGTGGAGAGCGGCGAAACCCACGAAAGTGAGCTCGAGCCCGTTGACCAGTGCGACACTAATGAGGATTTTCACATAGGTGCTTCCAACAAAAACCCGAAATAATAGAACTTAATTGCAGCCTGAAATTGCAGTTACCTTACGTAGAGTTACCTGAAATTCAGTCAAGGTTCATGATAGACACAGGTAGCGCGCGTTCATTCATTAGCCCAGCCAAAGCAAGCGAGTACTTCGATAACTATAAACAATACGAACCGTTCGAGGTGATAAGCACCCACGCGTCCAGCCAGCATAGTGAAGTTATAGAAGTACCACTCTTCCCGACATTTAACAGTTGCGAGTTCCATAAATTCTATGTTTATGACGTAGACGGACGCTACGATGGTTTAATCGGTAGTGACCTTCTAAAACAAATTGATGCAAAAATAGACATGAAAAATAATCTGCTATATACAAAATCGGCAACCATCCCAATGATTTACAACCCCAGTGTTACGATCAAACTTGCCCCTAGATGTGAACAACGAGTGAGCTTACCGACAGATTTACAAGACGGTGACGCTATATTGAACTATGTTTCATTTTGTGACGGCGTAAGAATGCCTAGCGCCATTGTAAAATGTGAAAACGGTTACGCGAAAACTATCATTCAGAACACGCTACAGCATGAAATGGCACTGACCATTAATAGACCCTTTATGGTGACTAAATACGACAGCCAAAAATGTGAATTAAACAGCATGACTCACCACAGAGACACAGACATTGACGACATCCTTACTGAAAACCTTAGTAAGTTGCGTTTAGACCATATGAACAACGAGGAACGGGAAAGTATCCAAAAACTTTGCGAAGAGTTCAAAGACATTTTTTATTCGGAAAAATTACCCTTAACTTTCACCAACGACGTTAAACACCACATCAGGACTCGTAACGAAGACCCTATCTTTATCCGCCCTTATAGACAACCCCAAGTAATTAACCATGAGATTGATAAGCAAGTAGAAAAAATGTTAGAGAACAACATAGTGAAGGAGTCGCACTCTGCCTGGAGTGCCCCCGTGCACCTGGTACCCAAAAAGGCAGATGCATCAGGTGAGAAGAAATACAGGTTAGTGATAGACTTTAGAAAACTAAATGAGATTACCATCGACGACAAATACCCATTACCGAATATCACTGATCTTTTTGACAAGCTAGGGCGAAGTACTTACTTCACCACATTAGACCTGGCCAGTGGATACCATCAAGTGGAGGTAGCTCCGGAAGACCGCCAGAAGACAGCCTTTTCGACCCAAGCAGGACATTTTGAATTTACCCGTATGCCCTTCGGCTTGAAGACCGCTCCGGCGACCTTCCAACGGACAATAGACAACGTGCTCCGAGGTCTACAGGGTATTCACTGCCTTGTGTACCTAGATGACATAATCGTGTACTCCTCCAGCCTACAGGAACACCTATTCAAGTTAAGGACCGTGTTTGAGAGACTAAGAAAAACTAACCTCAAAGTCCAATTAGACAAGTCCGAATTTTTAAGAAAGGAGGTCTTGTACCTCGGACACAATATAACCAGTGAAGGACTTAAACCCAACAATGACAAAATAAAAGCTATACTAAACTACCCCCTACCCCGCACAACTACAGAAATAAAGAGCTTCTTAGGTCTTATAGGTTATTACAGAAAGTTCATTAAAGACTTTGCTAAAATCACTCAACCCATGACAGCTCGTTTGAAGAAGAAGCGGTCTATGTCAAGCAGTGACGAGAAGTACGTAGAAGCCTTTCAAAAATGTAAGGAGCTTCTAGTAAACGCCCCGATTCTGCAATATCCTGATCCTGACAAACCTTACATCCTGACCACAGATGCTTCAGACTTCGCCCTTGGTGCCGTACTTTCGCAGGGACCAATCGGAAGTGATAAACCAGTGGCTTACGCTAGCAGGACCCTCAATGATGCGGAAACCAGGTACAGCGTAACGGAAAAGGAGTTGCTTGCCATCGTATGGGCTGTAAAACATTTCCGCCCATACCTCTATGGTAAAAGGTTCATTGTTATTACAGACCATAAGCCTCTTCAGTGGCTTAAGTCCCTAACAGACACCAATAGTAGGCTCACACGCTGGCGCTTACGTTTATCGGAATACGACTTTGACGCAGTTTACAAAAAGGGTAAATTAAACTCTAATGCTGACGCCTTATCACGGATTCGACTAAACGCATTAGGTAAAGATGACAAAAGATCAGTAAAAGTGAATGTTGATAAGAGTGAAGACAGAGAGCAGTCCATAGAGCAGCTGACCAGAGAGATCGAAGAGTTAGGTAGAGCCCAGCAGAAAACTTTGGCACAGCCAGTACCTGAACAACCAATGACTATTTCTGACAGCGACTCTGACCATCCAATTACCATCCCAGACTCAGACTCTGACGTAACGATGCGATTAGGACGTAGATCTCCATACTCTATCCCCAGCCCTTCTAGTGACACTATGACAGCATCAGAAAAATCTTCAGGTACTGCAACAGCTCATTCAGCATTAGACACTGAATCCGAAGGTATTCCCATTTTACAGGAAGCAATTGACACAAAGCCCAACCAAATTTTGGTCTTCACCTGGTTCATTGATAAACTTTCAGTTAAAGACTTGTCTAGAGAGAAGCAGCGTATTCTAGAAGTACATTTACCTACGAATCGACCTGATCTTGTTAAGCAGTTTCTCAAAGAGTATATCAAGAACAAGGCAAAGTACTTTATCTACTTTGAAGATGACAAACACCGCCGACAATTCACAGAAGCAGTGATATTCCTGTTTAAAAAGGAACTTGTAAAATTTTACGAGTGTACCCAAAGAGTCATTTTTGTAGACGATGAAACAGAACAACAGAGCATTGTCAAAAAGTACCACATTGGCAAAACGTGTCATAGAGGTATTAGGGAAACATTAGCTCACATAAAACGCACATATTTTTGGCATAACATGGGACCAATTATATCAAGTATAATAAACTCTTGCGAACTCTGCCAAAAGGCCAAATACGACAGAAATCCTCTAAAACCTGAATTACAACAAACCCAGACCCAAACTAAACCGTTACAGGAAATTTTTATCGACCTATTTTCCATAGAAGGTCGTTACTACCTGACAATAATCGATGCCTTCAGCAAACTTGGACAGGCCTTCGAAATTCCAAACCGTTCTACCCCTGAGGTAGTTCGAGCCCTGATAAAATACTTTTCTTTTTATGGCGTACCCCTAAAAATAAGCGCAGACTCTGGTTCTGAATTTAATAACGTTTTGATGAAAGAGCTTCTCTCTCTCTACAAAGTAGACCTTCATATTGGTACCCCAAACAACCCAAATTCAATGGGACTCATTGAGAGGTTCCACTCTACAATAATAGAGATATACAGATTGGCAAAATACGAACAAAAGTATACAGATGCTGCTTCAATAATGACTTATTCCGTAATGGCATACAACCATAGCATACATAGCACTACTGGTATGACCCCTTTTGAAGTGTTGCTAGGACATACTGACTCAAGACACACATTTGACTCAGACTTTGAAAAGAAATACACCCAGCAGTTAGTCAAAGAACACGCAAAACGTACAAAGTACCTTTACAAACACTTAGCAGAGCAGACCATCAAAAAGAAGGAGAAGATAGTTCAGAAAAGAGGTGGCGAAAGCAGTTTTCCGATTGAACCCGGTAACGTCATATTTGCAAAAGACACTAACAAAAGAAGTAGCAAGGATAAGCCCCGATATTTACGAGCTGAGGTGATAGGTGAAACAAATAGAAACGTAGTCCCTATACGTATTGGAAAAAGAGTCACTAAGGTTCCAGTAAAACACGTTAAACGTCATTCGCAGACGCCTGCTCATCCTGGCAGCAACCATGGTGACCCAACTCCAGGCCCTTCAAATTCAGGACCTAAGTAGTAATCCTGGTATCCTTCCCGTGAAGCAAGGCGTCGCTGTCCTTAGCAAGGACAAGTGGATCATTGCTAAGATGCTTGACTTCAAACCCATCGTTGACGATTTGAAGACTAACAGCAAGCTAGCATCCGCATTAGATAAGTTAGTTAAGACATTTGATAAGAATTTTACATATAATTTTATAGATATAAGGATACAGACAGATTACGTCAAAAATCTGACAGTAGAGAAGTTCCAGCAAGTAGCACCTTCTATCCGTGTAAAACGTGGCCTAATTAACCCCCTTGGATCATTAATTAAAGTAATTACAGGAAATCTGGATAACGACGATGCCATTCGATATGAGAAACTTATTGATGAAGTTAAATTAAATCAGAATAGCAATAGACAAAAATTAACACTGATCACTGAAATGGTGCATTCCCTGGCCAACTCTACATTTAAGTTAAATGACAATCTCATACAAATTAATGAAGAAATCCGGAAACTATCAGAAAAACTCAATGATATACAAAGAAATGTATATCTAAATCACGTGGAAACCCAAATTATTAATACCTACAATTTGCTGATTCATAACTTCCAAACAATCCACATTAAATTGAATGAGATTGAAACTACCTTATCGATAAGTAGATTAGGAGTATTACATCAGTCTATAATAGAGTCTTCTAAGTTGCTTAACCTTCTCGAAAGGATTAGTAGAGTGGAAACGTTAGTATACGCACCTAGCTTAGAAAATTTAGTTAAGATAGAGCAAACCATGACGCTCAAAGCTTATTTTAAAGGAAACCAAATAACATACCTGTTGGAGATACCGCTTGTATCTAGAGACACCTATATCTATTATAAACTCCTGCCATTACCCGTGCTATCCCATGACCACACCGTAATCATCATACCCAAGTATCCCTACACCCTAGTGAAAGGGTCGAAGATCAGACTGTTAACTTGCCCATGCCAAGAAGTCGAAGAGTCCAGCTTTCTCTGCATCGATGACGACACTTCCCACTACATTCAAGATTCTTGCGTCAACCAGCTGATGACTTATACTGAAAACGTGACGTCATGCACTCAAGTTCAAGTCTCCATAGAACCAGTAAAGGTCCAGATAATACAACCCAATAGGTGGATACTCTACAGTAGAGAAGAAAAGTTGCTCTCCAGAACCTGCACCAATGAAATATTCCGCCAGAAGGTCCACGGCACCTACATACTTACTTTAGACGACCCGTGTGAAGTACGTATTGGAGAGGTCCTTCTGAAAATGCACCCTACCGACATCGAGGATATCGAGTACCCTGCGATGCCCGTAGTAAACTTACCTGTAGTGAAATCTCCTGTAAAAACAGTACCATCGAAACCGGTAAACCTGGAGGGCATTGACTTGACCGACATCAAATTCCTGTCATACGCCCTGAAGAAAAGTGACAGTGAAAGTGAAAAAGCAATCATTACAGTGAAAGAAATTAGTGTCTGGACGATTGTTCTCTATATAGCGTTATTTGTATTTCTGTGTGTGTTAGCTTATAAGTATCGCCTTGAATTGTTAAAGAGCTGTAATCGAAGTTCTGCTCCTAAGGAAGAGAACTTCGATCTTAAGGAGGGAGGAGTTACGCCTGGCGACCCAGCCTCTAAACCCGGAGTCAGCTCTATTTTCCCAGAGCCCAGACGCTGAGTTGGCAGACGGATGCAGATAAGCCTGAGTACTTGCGGTGCTCAGGGCAGTTAGTTTAAGTGGATGATTTTTAGTCTTAATACAACCATGGTAAAGCCAATACATGTAATTAATTAAAATAATTGTATTTTTTAAAACGTCCTCCGGCTCCCGAAATACTTGACTAGGTAGAGATAGAATCTTGTGTTTTTGAAAATATGGTCGGCATGATTCAATTTGCCGGAGGCCAAATATTGCTCGGATGCAGCGTTTTTGCAAAACAAATATTTTGTCCATGTCAGAAGAATTGCCCCATATTACGATGCCGTAGCGCAGAGTGGAATCAATATGTCCATTATATGCTAGCTTTGCCGCTTGTAACGATGTTAATTGGTTTACTTTTCTTAAAGCATATACAAATTTATTCACTTTGATACAAATGCTATTTATATGCGCCTTCAAGTTACAATTTGAGTCAATAATTATGCCCAGGAATTTTGTTTCTTCTACTTCTTCTAGTCTGTCACCATTAAATGTAATTCTTAGAGTTTCTTTATTACCTCTATTAGTGGAGAACTGCATGAACTTTGTTTTATTAATATTTACTTTTAGGTTGTTTGTGGAGAGCCATGTTACTGCTTCTTGTAAAGTTTTATTGAGTTCTTCTTTATATTTGGTTTTATCTTTACCTTCCACTATTAGAGTTGTATCATCTGCGAATAAGATGCAGTCGTTTGACAGGAAGGTTGGCATGTCATTAATATATATCAAAAAGAGCAAAGGAGCCAATATTCCACCTTGTGGTACTCCGTATTGATTTTCAAGTGAAGAAGGTATTTAAGTATTGATTAATAGTCATAAAGCCATGTCAGAGGCCTTATGGGCGGTATTTCCGAGGGTATTTAAGTATTGTAAGATTGGTATTTAAGTATTGATTTGTATTTTGAGCAATATCTTAAAATATCTACGCATTGCTTTCGGTGGCTTAGATACGACGAACTCCATTTTATGGCAGGACCGCGAATACCATATTTGTATAATTTATGTAATAATCTCTTATGGCTCACGAAATCGAATGCTTTGCTCATATCCATAACTGTAACTGAAATAGGTATTTTTTTATCAACACATGACATTATATGGTTTATCAATTTGAATGTAGCCAACGAAGTACTTCTGCGTTTTCGGAAACCATGTTGTGCATCAGAAATTATATCATTTTTCTCTAAAAAGTTGTTTAATCTATTGTACATATTATCTTTTCGTATATTTTGTAAAATATAGGTACTAGGGTAATGGGTCTATAGTTTTCTAATTTGAGTTTACTTTCTTTTTTAGGGTTCCGTACCTCAAAAGGAAAAAACGGAACCCTTATAGGATCACTTTGTTGTCCGTCTGTCCGTCCGTCCGTCTGTCAAGACTCTTTTTCTCAGGAACGCGTGGAGGTATGAAGCTGAAATTTATATCAATTACTCAGGTCTACTGTCCCTTGAAGCTGTGAAAAAATCAAACTTCTAAGCCAACGCAATCAAAAGATACAGCCGTTTATGCCGCAAATTTTCGACACTTGCAAGGGAATCAAAACCTACAGGGTGCTTCCCGTGAACTCAGAATCTTGAAATTTGGTACGAAGCAACGTCTTACAGCATAGATAAAGGAAAAATTACGAAAACCATAAATTTTTAGTAACATCACATAATATATTTTTTTTTTATAATTTTAAACTTACTACCCATTTCCTCATAAACGCGTAGAGGTATTAAATTGAAATTCATACCAAATACTCAGGTCTATAATACAGGTTTGTACGGAACCCTCGGTGCGCGAGTCTGACTCGCACTTGGCCGGTTTTTTTAAACAAAGGTTTCACTAATGATTGTTTTAATTTGTCTGGAAAAATGCCCTGTTCCAGAGACAAGTTTAATGTGTAAAGTAGTGGTGCAATAATGTGATCTATGGATTTTTTTACAACATCTGTTTGTATGTCATCGAATCCTACAGATTTTGAGTTTTTTAGGCCGTTAATTATCTTTTTCAGTTCCTCAATACATACTGGTATTAGGAAATTTATAATAGATTCTACGTTATCTATATTTATGTCATGTGTTTTTTCTACATTCGGGGTACAATTTAGACTTACACTATTTATAAAGTATTTATTAAATGATTCTGATATTTGTTGTGGGTCTGTAATGTCAGTATTATCAATCGTTATTTTATCAATTGATCGCTTCTTGCATTCGAGAGTAGTATATTTTTTAATTACATCCCAGACACCTTTGCATTTATTTTTTGCATTCAAAATATGTTTAGTGTTCTCAGTTTGTTGTTGGACACGTATGATTTTTTTAAGAATTTTAGAATATTTTATATATTTATTTTTTATAATCTTTGTCGTGCCTGCTTTGTAGATAGAGTTTTCTCTTTTTTGCACAGCTGCTACGAATGCTCTTACTTAACCATTTTGAAGTGGTTTTCTTGCTTGTGACTTTCACTTTTATTACTGGAAAACATAAGTTATAAAATAGTGCGTATAATTCATAAAATGCATTAAATGCCCTTGTAGCATCACACTGATCTAATACTTTCTGGAAAGTCAGTGATGATATGCATTCGAGAAACTTTTTTTGATTTTCTTCACAGTAATATCTTTTATATTCATACCAATACTTGATTGGAGGTGGTTGTCGTTTTGTAATTGGTATATGGTATGTTTGAGCAGTATGGTCCGATAGGCCCAGATCATGAATTCAAATTCAAATTCAAATTCAAATAATTTTATTTCAACGTAAAGAATTTACATTCTGTTTGCTGAATGTCAATGTACAATGTAAAGTGTAAGCCGCCGCCTTCGGGCCGTAATTGTAGTGGAGAAAAAGGCAGCGGAAAAAAAACTCCACTCTGACCATCTTTTCTCAAATCATCTTAAAACCAAATACATCAGTTGCCATATGTAAACCTAATAAGATTTCATGATTGCCATTAACAACCCTAAATGCCAAAGCATTAGTCAAATGTCTCACAATAATAGGGGAAAACATAAGTGCTGCGGCCAGACACACGAACAGCACTCGTTCACGAGCATAACGCAGTGCTCAGCCATCATCAGTCTCAACCATTTTGGAGGGAGATAGATGACCCGAACACCACGCTACCATTCGAATGACCTTTAGCAAACTTGCAGTTAAGTTTTTGTCAGTTATATAAGGTATCATATAGTTATTAATATGCAATCACGTCGTCTGTACACACTTGTATTATAAAATATGTTATACTTAGTTATACTTAACAATAAAATCGCGGTGGAATTGGTTTACTACCACGGATTAGGATCGTTTATATAGTCGTCTATTCTATAATATGCCTTTTTACATAGCGAATTTTTAATGAAAGTTTTAAATTTATTTTCAGACAAGCATAGAACACGTTCTGGAATTTTGTTGTAAAAACGAACGCAGTAACCTACAAATGATGTGCCTACCTTGGCTAATCGGGATTTAGTACAAGCAACCTTGTTTCTATTCCTTGTGTTTACGTTATGAACGTCCCTATTTAATTTAAACATTGTTATATTTTTTCGGACATACATTATATTATCGAATATATATTGGCAAGCCAGTGTAAGAATGCCTATTTCTTTAAAACGCTCCCTTAGCGATTCTCTACTGTTTAAGTTGTAAATAGCTCTTATTGCTCTTTTTTGCAAGACAAATATGGTTTCTATATCTGCTGCCCGTCCCCATAATAACAAACCATACGACATGACACTGTGAAAATAACTAAAATAGACCAGCCTCGCCGTCGACACGTCTGTAAGTTGTCTAATTTTTCTGACTGCAAACGCTGCTGAACTCAACCGACCCGACAGTTTTCCAATATGCTGACCCCATTGCAGTTTTGAGTCTATCGTTATGCCTAAAAAAAGCGTGGACTCTACCAGCTCTAGCCTCTGGACCTTCCGGGACATTTTACAATTACCGCTGGACCTTCCGGGACATTTGTGATTATTTGATCTATGCAAGTTGATGATGTATCAGTTATCCGAGTGGGTTTTTGTACCACACTTTTTAAATTAAATGTTTCCAAGACATTTAACAGTTCTGTTGAAATATTTGAACTCTTTAGAATATCAATCTTTAAGTGTCCGCATAAGACATATTTCTTGCTCTTGTGTCGGCAGGCAAAGTCAAGTAATTGGTTACGTTTGTGAAAGAAGATTGCTGTTGGTGAAGTGGGCATTTAATTTGTATATATACTAATAAATACTATTGCATATTTTAAAAGATGTCTGCCACAGCATTCAAAGATGTAGGATATTGACATTTGCTCAATTTCTTTTATTATTGCGAATTCAATTTCGTTGCGGACCAAAATAGCTACACCCCCTCTTATTTTACAGTTTTTTTCTAGAATAGGACGTGTCAAGGGTATAATTATTAATCTTTAAGTTAAATTCTGTTCCTCGGGACATATTTGTTTCACATAAACATACTATGTGTGTACCTTTGGTATTGTTGAGATCGTTTATTGCACATTCTAAGTCTATTTGTTTGTTTGATACACCCGCTATATTCTGGTGTAGAATACCTAAGCTATAATTTGTTTTTACACATACATACATACATCGTTTTAGGCCGCAGAGGTATCATCAAGAAAAGCGGAACTGCATCGCTGTGACCCCGACCCGAATCGCACACCAAATACTCAGCAGCTAAGAATAGACGGGAGTAATCTTGTACGGTACAGTCGACAGCACACCAACCTTTACATGCGTGCACTGTATTCGGTTGCGTTACGGGCGACTGCGCCACTGAAATGTAAAGAAGGAGCTGCTCTTACTTGTACTAGTACCGCAAGCAAGTAGATTTACTCCTCGCTTGACTGCCTCGGCTACGCAGATAATGTGACGGAATGAATAAGATCGTGTTGCCAAATTTATTGTGATGAAATTTTGTATAATAGTATTTGTTAATGATTCGCGACACTCATACGTAGTTATATCGTTCTTGATTAAATCACGCACCCATCGGACCTATCCGCGGACGTAGTGAGTATTGTGTGTGGGCTCGCTGCGAAAAACTAAAAGTAACTACCTACAATAATAGGCGTGCTCACAGGATCAAATAATCAAAGATTTAATGATATTACGGGGAAGAACATCTTAAAAGGATTTAATACACTGGTTTAGGTTATAAAAAAAGACTACCAATATTTTCAATAACATTATCAACCTTTGTATGTCCCCACTGCTGAGGCACGGGTCTCTTCCTGCATCGCAGGAAGGTTAGGCCATACTCCACCACGGGGGCCAAGTCCGGGTTGGTGGAGGATTGTAAGACAGTGGCGGGCCTTACTGTCAGAAGTTATCAAGCCGCCCATAAGGCTTCTGACATGGCTTAATGACTGCCATTATATGGCAGCCGGCACCAACGGCTTAACGTGCCTTGCGGAGCACGGAAGCGCTCGGAAAAATGCCGAGAGAGAAATGATAGTCACGGACGCTCACCCATCCTGTACCTGACCGCGCTTGTTGTTGCTAAACCAGTGATTGATTCCAATCACTCGGTTCGCCTAGGCCACGAGCGCTTTTCAATAAAAATATTATAAATACTGATTTTGCCATTTTGACTGAAACACCAATCACACCGCGTGACATAAAGTAAGTAAGTAAGTAAGTAAGTAAGTAAGTAAGTAAGTAAGTAAGTAAGTAAGTAAGTAAGTAAGTAAGTAAGTAAGTAAGTAAGTAAGTAAGTAAGTAAGTAAGTAAGTAAGTAAGTAAGTAAGTAAGTAAGTAAGTAAGTAAGTAAGTAAGTAAGTAAGTAAGTAAGTAAGTAAGTAAGTAAGTAAGTAAGCAGCAGGTGTTGTTTACCTGGGCGTGACGTGGGACTCGACGCTGTTCCCACAGATTCCAATTTTAGTACATAATAAATGTGTCCCCACATTATGGAAGAAGATTTAAAAATCTTTCGTCGTGCCTATTAAGGTAATCACGATGTAACTAAGAAATAATCGCGATTAGACCGATTTAATATATATATCTATAATTTTGTTTTACTTTGTTCTGATGCATCCGACGGAGCAGACGTGCAATTTTCTTATGACGTGCATTTAATTAAACAATATGCAGTCCACTCTCTCTCTATTTATTAGCCACTGGCCTATCTATTATCTTATCTATTATATCTATAATTATATAATGTTTCGAATGAAGGGCAATACCAACTAAGTGCCGAGATTGAGGCTGGGCGCATGCTGAAACGCAGGCGACGCAGCACAGCGCATCACAGTTCAGTACAAGGCAGGGCAGCTGAGGCAGACATAGGCCCCACCGCATGCTGCGACTCAACTATTCGCCCCATTCCTAGGCAATTCTCACCCATAATAACTCTTTCAATGTCCCTCTTGAATAGTCCGGATGACTTGTATCATACAAACAGGGTTCACAGCGAACTAATTCAACTAAATATTCTGTCATTGCAACAAAATTGTTGGTAAACACGCCTCGACGTGCACGCGTCGCGCAGAAATCTGTGCCGGCACTACAACGAGACACAGAGCAGGGCAGGACTCATGTGTAGGTAGCTCAATTACGTACCATGCTTTACAAAATCTGCGCTGCGCTGTGAATGAATGAATGAATGAATGAATGAATGAATGAATGAATAAATGAATGAATGAATGAATGAATGAATGAATGAATGAATGAATGAATGAATGAATGAATGAATGAATGAATGAATGAATGAATGAATGAATGGATGAATGAACGAACGAACGAACGAACGAACGAACGAACGAACGAACGAACGAACGAACGAACGAATGAATGAATGAATGAATGAATGAAAAATTCTTTATTGCACTAAACAAATTTGTACAAAGGCGAGCTTAATACTAGATAGTATTTTCTTCGCTGTGCTGCGTCGCCTGCGACTCAGCTTGCGCCCAGCCTAAAACCCATGCGATTCTTATTCTAAAATACCTACATATTTTATACCACAACTGCGAACACCTGAGTGACGCTGTGTGTACGCGGCGTTGCTAAGCAACGCGCGGTCGATATCCTGCATAATACACCACTGCCACTGCTACAAACAATATACACAGGTTACCTACAAATTGCTAGTCCAGATTCGTCAGCTCGTCGAGCACGCAATCCTGTCCGCGGTTGCAATCAATCTCTTATTCTACATTTGTCGTTTAAGCTAGGCGGTGCTAGCTAGCGCCATCAATGGAAAAAGCCATACCTTTTTTTTAAACGCGTCTTAGGAAAAATGAACGTCATCTTTTTTAACCTATTGGCAAGAACCTAGTTGAAATAATCTAGGACTTTAAAGCAGTTTTGTCTGAATGGCCTTTTGTTGCGGCAATATAAAGATAAAATTTCAGATTCCTAGGTCCTACGTTTATAAAGAATTGGCTTACTCTTGACTTCTATCCGAAGTAATTTAAACTGTTTTTACGCAGATTTATGCTCGTTTATTACATTTTTACAATTTTCCGACGTTTCGGCACTTTTTCAGGTGCCGTGGTCTCGGACGACTACGGCACGGCACCTGAAAAAGTGCCGAAACGTCGGAAAATTGCAAAAATGTAATAAACGAGCATAAATCCGTGTAAAAACAGTTTTAATTATGTCTACTGCTCGTGTTAACCTTAGAAAATACTATTATATCCGAAGATTAGGATGAGGATGGACTGAGTTAGCAATATGTTTAAAAACATAAATTGAGATTTGATCGTGCATAGAATATTAAAAGGGGAAGGATTAAGAAGAAAATTAGTGCCTCATCATAAGCCTTTTTGTAGAAACTTCTTAGAAACCTCTAGGTAATTTCTTCCTGAGTTTCTGAGAAAAATCACTGGCAGGAGACGTGGAGAAAGAAATCTTGGTTGAAAAACTTACAGTTACGCAACGGCTGCCGAGCTTTCCCGCCTTGCGAGAGTTAGAGAGAAATATGCTGAGCTGACTGCTAACCATCGTTAGTCGGAGAGGCACGATAAGAATAAGAGGATTCGATGTACACTGTCGCCGCCGCCGCTGCAAACAATTGGAATTTTTCTAAAGCGGATTTCTTTTCTTTATATGCGGCGATAGCGGAAGTGGACTGGGCGCCTCTTTATGATTTGGATAACGTAGACAGTTGCATAGATTTCTTCTATAGTAAACTGAGTAATATTTTCGATGATTGTGTTCCAAAAAAAAAAGCGAGTATGTATAAACTCTGAGTACAATTACCCAGAGTGGTATACAAGGGATCTGATTCGCGACATCAAATTAAAAGCTGAACTTCACAAGAAATTTAAGTATAGTAAATCTTTATTAGACTACAAACAATTTTCAATATACAGAGCAAAGGTTAAAACTTCAATTCTATTGGCTCAGGAACAGTATCGAGATCGCGTTCAGAACCATTTGATTGAGGATCCAAGAGCATTCTGGAGCTATATAAGGTCAATGAAGGGCAATCGGAGTCAGCAAAAAATTATTAAAAATGGCCAGGTATTGTGCGGGAAGGAGTGCGCCCAGGAATTCGCGGCTTACTTTCACTCGGTGTACTCGCGGGATCGAGCTACGATGGATGTCTCGGCAGCGATGGCGGACGCAGAGGCAACCGCAGCACGAGTACAGGTGGACCGCTTACAACTGGAGGAAGTACGTAGCGCACTAGCACGTCTTAAACCGAAGCGGTCGGCGGGACCCAATGGTATTCCAACGTATTTTGTGCGGGATTGTCGTATGGTTTTAGCAGAACCATTAGCACATATTTATAACCAGTGTTTGGCAGCGGAAGTTTTTCCGGAGCGGTGGAAAATAACCAGAGTAATACCTGTTCCCAAAGGAAGAGCTAGTTCAAACGTAGATGGATATAGGCCGGTAGCTGTACTTTCCACACCCGCTAAAGTGTTGGAATCTGCGATCCAAAAGACGGTACTCTACCAAGTTGAGTCTCAATTGTCGAATGCTCAGCATGGCTTCCGGCATAGACAAAGAAGGTATACCTTCTTTGTCTATGCTTCCGGCCTGCTCGTAGCACATATAGTAATCTCCTTAGCTTTATGTCAAAGGTAATCCCAGCAGTGGATGCGAGGGGCCAGGTGGATGCTGCCTACTTTGATTACAAAAAAGCATTTGATCTAGTTGACAACGATGTTTTACTTAGTAAATTAGCGAATATGGGTTTTACTCCACATCTACTCAAGTTTTTCATTAGTTACATGGGAGACAGAAAACAATATGTAGAGTATAATGGACATCGCTCAGAACCTTATTTCACTAGGTCGGGAGTCAGCCAGGGTAGCAATTTGGGGCCACTTGAATTCTTGATCATGATAAATGACCTATCAACAGTAGTGAAAGATTCAAATTGTTTGTTGTTTGCAGACGACTTGAAGCTTTCATTACCAGTGTGCTCTGTTTCAGATTGTGAGAAGTTACAGGACGACATAGATAGAGTAGTACAGTGGAGCCACCAAAATAAGCTACAGTTCAACGTCTCCAAATGCGCTCTATTTACTTTTACTCGGAAACGAAATTCTGTAATGTATAATTATACAGTAGCAGATACACCAATTCGGCGAGTAAGTGACGTCAAAGACCTGGGGGTCAGATTGACTTCAGACTTAAACTATCGCACACAAATTGAGAGTATCTGCAAAAAGGCATACAGGAATTTGGGCTTTATTCTTCGTAACCCTTCGTAACACGTACGTTTTCAAACGTTGCCGCCATCATTGCTCTTTATAACGCTCTAGTTAGAAGCCAACTTGAATCGAATGCAATCATCTGGGCACCTTATGAGACAAAATATTGTCTCATGATGGAACGCATTCAAAATAAATTCATAAGATATTTGTACTTAAGGTTACATTGAGTTTATCCGTTTTATCCGTTTTAACCCAACCCTACACTTTTTATTCTGGGAATGGTAGGGTACAACGAGCTTAGAGTGAGGAGGGATCTCGCGTTGGTTTCCTATGTGCATAAAGTGCTCGAGGGAAGGATTAGCAATCCGGAGGTACTGGGTGCCTTAAATCTGTGTGTACCGGACGCGTACGTGGGGCGCCGCCGCCGGCCGCCGCTGCTGCACGTGCCGCGCGCGCTCACCAACCTGCTGGCTCACGCGCCGCTGACACGCGCTTGCCGCATTTTGAACATTATATCGGAACAGGTTGACTTATTCCATGTTGCTCTGAGTGAATTTAAGAGAATAGCACTGTTTGTTATATGTTATAGGGACAATTTATGTTAATAATCCTAATGGGGATGTTATTAGAGATAAGATTAGATAAGAGACAAGTTAAATATTTTGATGTAGCATACCATTCGCATTAGGTGAACCCTGTAATGAAAGGTATTTTATGGAAAAATAAATAATAAAAAAAACATTGCAAAGTGAATTATCCCCCAGACAAGTAGGAAAATTCCGCTACGCAATGTGTATTTGATACGAATTGTCATAATAAACTACTAATAGGCATAACGAAAGATATTTATATCATTCTACATAAAATAATAATGAGGACACATATTTATATAAAACCTATACTTCACTAATAAAGTAATGTATAATGAAGGTTAGTAATTTTGCTAAAATTATTTTAAATCTGTGGGAAAACAGCCCGCAAGATCATGGCGTCAAATCTGACGTCACGTAATTTATTAATAATCTTTTATTTTATTGAAAACTAGCTGACACAGCGAACTTCGTATCGGCGCCTAACAATGGATTCCATTTTTTTTTTATTTTTCTTTCCGTAAGAACCATCCTCGTACTTGAAGGAATATTCTAAAAAAATAATTAGCGATATCGGTTCAGCTGCTCTCGAGATTTGCGCTTACCAACACATTCAACGATTATTTTGTATATTATTCAATTCAATTCAATTCAATTTATTTCAACGTAAAGAATTTACATTCTGTTTGCTGAATGTCAAAGTACAATGTAACATGAAAGTGAAAGCCGCTGCCTTCGGGCCGTAATGTAGTGGAGAAAAAGGCAGCGATAAAAAAAAACTCCACTCTGACCATCTTTTCTCAAGTCCTCTTAAATCTAATACATTAGATACCACCTATACGCATAAGATTCCATGATTGCCATTAATAACTTTAAATGTTACGGCATTATTAAATATATATACTTTTTTACATAGGCCGTGAAAACATGACAAGTGCTGCGGCCAGACACACGAACATTATAGAAGATAGAAGATATTGGTAATATTTTTTTATAAAACTAAATCTGTGTTTTAAATCTTTGGGCCCAATTTGAATGGTCTCCTTTGTACTTTCCCTAATATCGTTAAATCTTTGATTTTTTGATACTGTCGTCACGCCTATTCTAGATCTATGATGCTGCCCTGCCAGTATTTATGTATTTATGTTGTCTATGAATTATGTAGTGCTGAAATGGTAATTAAATCAAGTGAGCTATATTGGGTTACGTTCGGGGTCTAAGATAGATAGATAGATAGATGAATCATTTATTTTTGCTTAAAGACACACACACATAAAGCATCACATAAAAAATAATTACATAAAATAGTTTAAGTACAAATATAGCTTTATCTTAAATACTAACTCACATGCATCGAGGTTGGAGGTCCCTCAATTAACCGGTGCCGCTGTAAAGGTGGAATAATTAAGCCTGTGATCTTTCGCTGCAGCGAGTCGCGATCCTATTTAAAGTTAATAATAGTTTAAAAAGCAAAAAAACACGCTTCTATTGGTAGTGCACTAAAAAGTAGAAAAAAAACCGTAGTCACATGAATAAATAAATTATCCGGATGTTATCCATCACTCAAGTTCAAAATACCGCAGTTTCCATAGAAATAGGTACATATTTATACTCGTAAGTAGCGCAACTGCCAGCCATGCGAGAGGTCGCGGTTCGAACCCCGGCTGGGGAGAAAAAAAACCCCAGGTCTTGGATGCTTACATGTATGTGATGAAGTTGTTTCTGGTTCCCATGACACAGGGGGTATCCTAGTGTGGGGCCAGCAAAGCAAAGTATGTGCTTGTATGTAAATGTTATGCTATGCTATGCTATGCTATGCCTCGGTATGATAGCAGACCCCACATCTGCCGCCATCTAAAGGAACCAGACAAGAGGATCTGAGTGATGGCTACTATGCGCTACTCAACGATATATAAATGAAGTGCACACGACACGTAGTTACGTAGTCAAAGCCCTTGCCGAGGCGACAGTTTTCGTCGCATGCGGTTTTACTCTACTGCTGAACTGAAAGATTCATTTCATATTTTTGGAATGTTCGGTGGCTAAGCGGTCAGTTGTTGTTTTGGTATGTACTTTTATCAACATACAGCAGTAAAACCTGGAGAAACCTCAAAATACTTTTTATCAGTATGATATGATATGTAGATGTATGATTAATGAACTTAAATTAGAAGAGATATTCGATTTCAATAAAACTCGGGAAGCGCCGCCACCCTGGTGTGAAAACCGCCGGAATTTTACTACAAAGCAAATCCGAGCGTTCAAAAACTCTACAGCTGTTAGTGTATGAGAAACCCGGGGTAAGTTGTAAATCTATTGGCGACTAGAACCATTAAATGTAGTGCTAGGTGGGTGAAGTAGAAACCAAACCATTACCCGGACCGATTACAGTCCAAATAGTTTGGGAAACATAAAAGTAGGTACTATACTCGAGAGCAATAAATACGGGTCACAGACAGAATCCTTCAATCTCAAGACGGAACGATGTTAACCTAATCTAATAAAAAAGGCCCTCGTGGTCTAGTCGAACCGAGTGATTGGGATCAATCACTTGAGTTAAGCAACAACAGGCGCGGTCAGGTGCAGAATAGGTGACCCTCCCGTGAATAGCGCTAGCGGAATTTTTTCGAGCGCTTCATTGCTGCGCAAGGTACGTTCAGCCGGTGGTGCCGGCCGTCATGTAATGGCAGTCGCAGAAGCCTTATGGGCGGCTTGATAACTTTTGACGGTAAGGCCCGCCACTGTCTTACAATGCTCCACGAACATGGAGGCCCTCGTGTTGGAGCATGGCCTAACCTTCCTGTGATGCAGGAAGAGACCCATGCCCCAGCAGAGGGGACATACAACGGTTGATATCTTCTATATATATAATATAAATATGAATCCCCGAATGTGTTGGTAAGCGCTAATCTCGAGAGCAGCTGAACCGATTTCGATGATTCTTTTTTTAGAACATTCCCTGAAGTAGGCGGATGGTTCTTACGGAGAAAAATAAAAAAAAAGTTAAATAATCGACTGTTAGGCGGTACGAAGTTCGCTGGGTCAGCTAGTCGAATATAAAAATGTTGTGTCACGATGTTTGTAATCGAACTAATACCAT
This sequence comes from Yponomeuta sedellus, assembly GCA_934045075.1. Lineage (NCBI taxonomy): Eukaryota > Metazoa > Arthropoda > Insecta > Lepidoptera > Yponomeutidae > Yponomeuta > Yponomeuta sedellus. The sequence continues at coordinate 1,075,059 of OW203721.1, read as the reverse complement.
ACAGTTTCACTGATTTCAACGATTTTATTTTTTTGTTGTTTTGGTTAGTCTGAGAATTGGTCGTGGGCTAATTAATATGACAAAACAACGTTTGCGAGGTCAGCTAGTAAAATAACATAAACTCACGAATGTACGCGAGGCAAGGATTCTACAAGCTTCCAACGCTTCAATGAGGCTTTATTTTGCTCTAATAGAATGAATGAGTTATCGGCTCACTTAACTCCGATTAACTTCCCCTCGATGCCAGCAGAAAACGGTTTCAATACATCCGGAGCTACACACCAAGGTACAGTGAAGGGATAATAACTAGATACAGATTTTTAAATGAGCCCTGGAGGTAACACTAAATTCAAGTCTTCTACAACTACGCAGATTTTGAAGAACTTTTTCTTCTTGTGGTCCAAAAAATTTTGAGGAGAGTATTGGACCTGGAAGATAGAGAATTTTGCTGAAAGAAGACTTTATGTTACTTTTAAAAGTTAGTAATTCTGCATACAAAGATTTTCTAAAAATTACTTGCCTGGTCGGAGAATCGAACCAACTTAAATGTAAAAAGAAACACCCCTATTAGAACAATGGCCAAAAACTAATAACTCTTCTTAACTAACTTCTACGATATTTAAAGTACTTTCCCTTCATGTCCCACAACTTTGGGCAGCTTGTATACATCATCATTAGCCCACCGCTGCCCATTGATGGGCATATGCCTTTCCCCCAAAAGCCATCTCTTACAGTCCTTTGCCTTCCTTATCCACAGACTCTCCGCTGACATTACTATATCGTCCGACTATCGGGTTGGTCTGCCCACTGAATACATAATTATCTGCACTGCTGGTCCGATCTATATATAAATATTGTAATATATACTGTCGGTATCAACCCTTGTATGTCCCCACTGCTGGGGCACGGGTCCTTTCCTGTATCGCAGGGAGGCTAGGCTTCACTCCACCACGGGGGCCAAGTTCGGGTTGGTGGAAGATTGTAAAACAGTGCCGGGCCTTACTGTCATAGGTTACCAAGCCGCCCATAAGGCCTCAGTTACGGGCGAATTAGCAACAAAAACGTAAAAGCCACCTGTTGTCGACTGTACGATTTTATAGGTCTCTGGTCTGTACGTAGCCAACGCCAGAGTTACGTGCGGTTAGCGGCTCAGCGCTGCACAGATTGAAGCGTCACAAAGCTAATTGGTTCGCCGCAGCTGGAATGCTCGGGGAATTTTCATATAAACTGCACAAAGGAGCTTCGCAACTGCTTAGATCAGAAAAACACGGAGTTAATCCAGGAGGCAAGGCAATCTTTAGATGGGTATTCGCCGTTCAGCGGTAACGCACCTGCCTACCATGCGAGGGATCCCGGGTTTGCACCCCGACTGGGGACAAAAAAAAACCCCAGGTCTTGGATGTTTACATGTTTGTGAAGTCGCTGTTTCTGGTTCTCACGACACAGAGTATCCTAGTGTGGGCCAGAAGAAATATACGAGTATGTGCCTGTAATAATGTTGTAACAATAAATGGTGTGTTTGACTATAATAAATCTTAATGCCAATTTTTGGTAATATACTCGTATTACTGTCCCTGCTATTTTCCTCGTGGATAGTGGCCAGTGGTGTCTGCCTACACCTTTATGTATGTATATGTCATAATGTAGTAAAATGCATAAAAACAAACGACATAATTCTATGCATAACCACATGATCCGCAAACCACAGATTGAATGGAAAGAAATTATGTTTAGCATTAAGTACGTCTTTCTACATCATGTATGAATTTTGGAATAAATAGGACAGTAATTTAATATTAATCTATAAAATATAAAACGACTCAATTTCATGCAGAAACCAACCACACGTTAACTGGAACCAAATTAAATTTAGCATTAAGTATAAGTATACCTTTGTATGAAAATATTGTTTTCTATGCAAAGAATTTATAAATAATTAAAACACAAATTTAAAGCTTACTATAATATCAAAGGTATATTAAATGCTAAGGTCACATAAATAATTAGCACACATTTATCGTCATTCTAATCGCGATTATTTATCAGGTAATAATAAATAATCTAATTACTTAATCATATTTTAATTCTTGACGTCGACGATGACGATGAATTGAAAATTAAACTAATTGGGACTAATCAAAGTAACTAAGTTTGAGTACGCTTGACTACGAGTAGTCGTCTGATATTTTAATTTGCTATGTAAACTTGCAGCTCTAATAAAAATGTATAGATATTTACGTCCTTATTTATGAGAACGTTGGCGGTAGCCCCGTGAGTAGAACAATGTACTCGAAAGTGAGCGACCCAGGTTCGATTCCCATGGAATCTTATCATACGTATAGCTGCCACTGCAACCGATGTATTAGATTTAAGATGACGGACAGAGTGGAGCTTTTTCATCGCTGCCTCTTTCTCCACTACACTACGGCCCGAAGTCAATCTCATGTATAGACTACGTCAAAAATAAAAAATAAATTATAACAACATAATTCTTTAAAACCATTCAAAAAACGCGGACTAAAATAGTCTGTGGTGGAGAATAATGAAATGAAAAGGTTGTATTCAAAGTAGCGCAGATACTGAGGCAAACGGCAAACTAGGTGTCCATTTCAAAATCTACGAGTAGAGCCTTTTGAAGAAAAAATGGACAAAAAAACTCCAAACGTAGTCTTTACACCACAGATTAAACAAAACGCCTCCAGTATTTCAGTCGTATCGCGTTTTTATAACAAGGCTGGTTGTGTGACTGTAAGCTAAAAATAAGTTTCAAGTCGCGCAAGGTAACTAAATAACAAGCGCGTGCATAATTATACTACGCCAGTACCAAAACGTTGCGGTTGGCGACCGTCTTCCATGATAACGAGTCCCTCAGGCAAACTAATGGAGTTGACCGGCCGCGTGACCGCGACCGGCCGCACTCCCCACTCCAGCTGCCACGTAACTCCGAGTGTCATTACAAAAGTAAGGCACAGGAACTTACGGAACCACCCTAACAGTGCGGCCCAGTCACGCGAAAATAGACCCTATATAAATAGCCGCAAGGAGGGTGGAAAGGATGATTCATTTGGGCCGACGAAAAAAAAATCAATACTTGCAAGGACACCGGCGGCAGTAAAGTAAGTTTATGTAACGGTTATGCTTTCCGTCTGTGGGCCTATAGCAGACTGCTGTGTTCCGCTTGTGACTCGAGTCGGTAGGGGTATTCCGCATTCGTACACCACGCCGGTCTGTGTCCCCGGGGGATCAGTCGGAAAACGCTCGTTCAAGGTCAGAAGCGAGGCTCGGCGGGCCCTAAGGTGCATCATTTACTAGGAACGTTAAAAGGACATAAACTCCACACTGACCATCTTATCTAAAATCATTTTACATCATTTGCTGCCTAAATGATAAGAATCCATATTATCATCAATAACTTTAAGTGCGAAAAGTGAATTAATTTTCTAAGAAAAGTAGGGAAAACATAAGTGCTGCGGCCAGACACAAACAGCATTCGTTCAAGAACATAACGCAGTTCTGAGCTATCACGCACGAGTCTCAACCATTTTGGAAGGAGATAGGCGGGCCGGCCACCATGCCACCATTCGAATGACCTATAGCAACTTTAGCGACCTTTGCAGATCGATTTCTTGTCAGTTATAATATAACTTACGGAGCTAGCGAAGAAGTTACTGACGATAGTCAAAGTCAAAAGAATTTGATTCAATAAAAACGTGAAGTTATGTGAAGAAGAAACTAACCAGACATCGCACGTGTATTCTTTTCAAAACAGATTTTAACTTAAATTAACAGTTTTAAAAACCTATTTAGAGGCAAAAAATTCCACCCATGATGGCGGGATTCGAACCCGCAACCTCTGGCTATCCGTGCCAGCGCTCTATCCAACTGAGCTAATGGGCGACTCACCGGCATCACTGAAATTTCGAACCTCTTTACACTATTCTCTGTATTACGTACAGGCAGCGACATCTGGCTGAAGTAGATTGCATCACTTACAGCCCCGACTACCTACTTTGCAGTTAGGTTTTTACATCGGAATGATATCGCTGTACTCACATGATTATACTATTTTTATTTTTAATGCACTAAACCGTGCTAAGGACAATTATAAAAACCTATTTAGAGGCTGAAAATTCCACCCATGCGTGGAATTTTTAGCCTCTAAATAGGTTTTTAAAATTGTCCTTAGCACGGGTTAGTGCATTAAAAATTAAATTACATAGGCTGCTACTTATGTATGCGGAATCTGGGATTCCAATAATTTTAAACGCAATGTCTGACCTCCATGGTCAAATTCGTTCTTTTTTTAAATACTTTCCACTAATATTTTTCTCTTATATACGTTAGTGTTTTGTTATCGTTGGGTTAAAATGTCATATCGCAGAAAAAATGGAACTCACTCGTGAAAATATTCGTGCTATGATTTATTACGATTTTCGACGTGGTTTAACGCAACAACAGTGCGCAGATCAATTAACTTCGACTTTTGGTGGTGAAGCTTCATCAAAAACGACTGTGTATCACTGGTTTAGTGAGTTTAATCGCGGGCGCAGTAAGCTCACGGACGAAGTTAAAGAAGGTCGCCCGAATTCGGTGGTTGTGCCACAAATTATTGAAGCTGTGCGAAAACTAATAATGCAAGACCGCCATGTTACGTATCGCGAGATAGAGGCTATTCTGGGCATATGTATGACGAGCATTCATAGGATATTACATGAACATTTGTCTGTAAAAAAAATTTGTTCGCGTTGGATCCCGCACAACTTAACTCAGGATCAAAAAGATGCTCGCGTCGAATGGTGCAAGAAAACCTTAAAAAAATTCAACGGAGGCGACTCAAAATCTGTTTTATCTACACAGGTGACGAATTCTGGATCTATGCGTACGATCCCGAAACTAAAAAACAATCAACAGTTTGGGTGTTTCAAAATGAGCCGAACCCTACGAAAGTGGCTCGTGCAAAAAGCACTGTAAAGCAAATGGTGGCCTGCTTTTTTGGTATTAATGGCCATGTGGCTACAATACCACTGGAGAATCGCTGAACGGTTAATTCGGAGTGGTACACGACCATTTGTTTGCCGGAAGTATTTGAAGAAATACGCCAAAACAATCAGCGACGCAGAATCATACTTCACCATGACAATGCCAGCTGTCATACATCTCAAGAAACAACTACATTTTTGGATGGTCAAAAAATAGAAATGATGGGTCATCCACCGTACAGCCTTGATTTGGCTCCCAATCATTTCTATTTATTCCCAAATGAAAAGAATAAATTACGCGGTCAACAATTTTCGACCCGTGAAGATGCCGTAGATGCGTTCAAACAGCACGTTTTGGAGATACCTCAATCGGAGTGGAAAAAGTGTTTTACAAATTGGTTTCATCGAATGCAAAAGTGCATCGATGGTGTTGGAGAATACTTTGAAAAACAATAAAAGCATATTTAGCCATATACATTTGTTTATTTTTTCTATTCCGCATACATAAGTAACAGCCCTCGTAGTATAATTAAATAACCAGATTTTAAAAACCTATTTAGAGGTTAAATTAACAGAGTTTTCAACTTTAAGTTACATTACACTAGACTTAATCTGTGGCGCAGCGTTAGTGCATCTGCTTACCATGAGGTCCCGGGTTCGATCAAACCCCGGCTGGGGACCAAAAAACCCCAGGTCTTGGATGTTTCCATGTTTGTTATGTCGTTGTTTCTGGTTCCCACGACACAGGGTATCCTAGTGTGGGGCCAGAAGCAATGTATGTGCTTGTATGATTTGATGATTTTAATACCAGACATATGTGTCTTACGTATCATACCTCTTGTGATAGGCCTTATACCGCCCGCCGCCTGGCAATGAACCCGTCTGTTCGGCTGTTCACAGATTCGGGACCGTTAAATAAGGTCGAATCCTTTCAGCATCGGATTGCCGGGAACAGAAAGGTATGATAAATTAACGTAATATAATAACATCCTATTTACAACAATATTTTGGCAATTACATCTACGTAACGAGATGATTTATACAGGCGCATTAACCCACATTCGAGGGATGAAAGGAACACTCGGTAGCTGTAGTGCTTGGGACGTTGTTTTTTAATGGGCTAGGCTTACTTAGCACGGCATAGGTGGCCTAGCCCATGGGAAAGACAGACCAATACACGAACACGAAATAAAAAAAAATCCTACAAGATTATTAAATTTCAAATTGTGCAGTCTAATCGAAAAAGCATTAAATTGAAAATATTTCAATAAAAAACATAGGTTCTTGAATCAGTATATTACATACAAACATACATAACCTCACGCCTGTATCCCAGGGGGGTAGGCAAAGACCAGGGACTGCCACTTGCCACGATCCTGACGATCTGTCAGTATATTATAATTAATAATAATCAAATGAATTTTTTGTTTATTATAATTTACTTTTTCAAAAAATCCACCGTACTGGTAGCCAATTTCAGCACTAATATGAAGGTTCTACACAGAATTAGACTGCTAATTCAAGAAACATAAAAAATACAAGCAACAAAAGTTGCTCGTACTTGCAGCCTACTTATTGTTATATTTTTATAAATTCTATCAAGAAAATCTGCGATAATGACACTTATTCCGAGAATTCGCCAACCTGCCACGGTTCCAGAGATAAAGCCGAGGAAGTTTTCTTCGATAAAATCACTTTATAGGTCCGACAGCTCGTTGTCAAAGGAGTAACAGTAACAAGATCCCGTGTGCATCGTTCCTTTGAGGAACTTGCAATATCTTTTACAAACAAGTAGCAACAGTCAACTGCAGAGTTCAGGTGAATGAGTATGAAAATTTCATTAGCTCATTCCGCCAAGTAACTAGCTTTACTTGACTACGAGTAGTTAGAACAGAAACGCGCGGAACTTTACATACCTTTGAGAGATCAGAATTTAATTAACGACCAGCTGCCGGTGAAGATTTCCACCGTCATTACTATTGCATCGTAACGTCTTAGGCCGTTTCCTTGACAACAGCAGCTGTCAAAAGCCACGGCTTTTGCAAAATTACAAAAACAAATTTATGTAAACTTTTTATTCATCATCACCCATTATGTCCCCACCGATGGGCACAGGTCTCTTCCCTGAGGAAGGTATAGGTCATACTCCACCACGGGGGCCAAGTCCGGATTGGTGGAGGCTACAAGACTAGTGGCTTAACTGCCATCTATCGACGGCAGCCAGCACCCACTGCATAGCGTGCCTTGCGAAGCACTGAACCGGTCGGAAAAATGCCACTAACGTTAGTCATAGACGGTTTACCCATCCATGCACTAACGCGCCCTGTGTTGCTTAACCTTCGTGATCGTTTAGGATCAGTCAGGCAGCAGAGGCATAAGCGCTGTTTATTATACTTATTAAATTATTATTGCCTCTAGAAGGCACAACCTTACAATTATTTATTGCTCGAACATATCGTATTGGTACAAAGGCGTACTTAATGCTACTCGTAAGTAATATTTTCTTCCGGTCAACCTTTGGTTTGTTGATAATGGCTGATAAACTTAGGGTTAGTAATAAAATAGGGGTTTCCACCGTTCAATCAACATGAAGGTGTCATCAAGCAAAATCAGACGAATCAAATCAACTTGTTTTTATTCAAAACTACCTGACCCAGCGAACTTCGTACCGCCTAACAGTCGATTCTTTATTTTTTTTTCTCTCCGTAAGAACCATTCTCGAGCTTCAAGGAATATTCTAAAAAAAGAATTAGCGAAATCGGTCCAGCTGCTCTCGAGATTTGCGCTTACCAACACATTCGGCGATTCATTTTTATATTATAGAAGATTACACAGAACCCAGATAATTTTGGACAAAAAGAAGCCAAAAAAATATTTGGTCCTCAATACCAAAAGAGTTTACAAATTATGCTAACTCCTAGAACTCTTGCACTGGCTTTAACCCCATACATCTTTGTTATCTGAATAATCTTAATTGTTATGATAGCCCTTACGAGCTATGCATGTTTTGAAACTCGTTCCCGTCGAGCTTATTACATCTACAGAAATGTTATTGTAGAATCGTATACAAAGCCCTATAAACGATTTATTAAGTTTCGCCAACCTAAATTTTAAGGAATCAAAGTTTAACGTCATTTTTATTGTATTGGCTACCTAGAGTTCTAAAATTACTAATATTTTTCCTGACTCACACTATATTCTCAAAGCAGTATAATAATAATAATATTGGCCTTTTTGCATCTACTTAATGAGATGATTTATACAGCGTCCAGTGGTACGTATCTTCACTCACACTAGATGGGTGACGGGACCACTCCGACGCTGTAGTGCCTGGGACATGGTTTTATAGATGGTGTAGGCTTGCCCAGCACCTATACCATCCTGACGGCTTAGCCGGCCTAGCCCACAGGAAAGACTAGTCAATACGTGCGGAGCGGGTTTCCTTACGATGTTTTCCTTCACCGTTAGCGTGTGGTATTGCGACTACAAATTCGCAAATGTACGTAACTTTGAAATTAAACAAAGTCATTGGTACATGCCCGCACTCGGGATCGAACCTGGGGCTCTTGCTTGCCAGTCCTTGGGAGAATATTACATACGTCAGGAAAAATATGTAACAATTGTCAGTATCTTACTTTCTTGAGGAAATCTTTTAACGAATTCCAACTGCCTAGCTTAAAAATTTATCTGACATTTCTTCAAGATGAAGATAATCTCAGCGCCTTTGTTATAATGCTTGGTATTTCTGAAAAAGATTACATTTTAGCGAAGAATCTTTTTAATGAAGCAAAGATGTCAAACTCAATAATAACGGCATTGGCTAAACAGCGAGGCGCAGATACCTCAAAATTAGTACCTAGAGAATAAGCAGAGTTATAACCAGGTTGTGAATGTGTTCGGCCAGAAGCGCGCGTGGTATAGCCGAACAGAGTGAGTGGGATCAATCGCTTGAGTTAAGCAACAACAGGCGTGGTCATGTGCAGGATGGGGACCGTCCCGTGACTACCGCTAGTGGCATTTTTTCCGAGCGCTTCCGTGCACGCTTCGCATGGCACGCTAAGCCATGTCAGAGGCCTTATGGGCAGCTTGATAGCTTCTGACAGTAAGGCTCGCCACTGTCTTACAATCCACCAACCCGGACTTGGCCTCCGTGGTGGAGTATGCCCTAACCTTCCAGCGATGCAGGAAGAGACCGTACCCAAGCATTGGGGGCATACAAGGTTTGATATCGATAACCAGATTAGCCAGCTATATTGAGTCCTTGATTGCCGAAGACATATCAAAATCACACAGATTATTATTATTTTTGTTTCTTTATTTATTTCGGGACTCTTGTCCTGGTGGGACAATGTCAGCCCCATCGTACCCTATACTTATTACGAGTATCTAATCAACTTATCAACCCTATAACTAAAAAAATAAATGAATCTGGCTGCACTTGAACGCGGTTCTGCTAGTATGCTCTGATAAGCTCCTACATCTAAGCACAGATTATTTTGATTCTAAAGCCGTTTAGGGCTGTGACGTTTTTATGTATATATTTTAAACGCCACACTGCATGGCACAGGCCTTCTTTCAGAGAGCACACACGCGTTTCCACCGCCGATTGGCAATTTCAAGCGCTAAGGTGTACGAATAGCTCAGACACTCAAATTTCCTCACGGTTTTTTCCTTCGCGGTTAGGTAGTGGCATTGATATAACTTCACAAATGTTCATAACTTAGAAAATATTGAAATTTAAATATGTTTATATATCACACACAGATTAGAGAACATATGTATACTATGACAAAAAAAAGACAAATATGTGATAAGAAGGATAGGGCTCAGCTTAGTGCTGTGAGTGCATGCATCATTACAGTACCGATTTTCAGCCCGTCCTTGTTCTCGCTGAATTGAATGTAATAAAAGTTTGCGGATTTTAAAAAGCGAACACCGCAGTTGTGATCAAACAAAAATCTCTTAAGCACAGAAAATATAGTCATTGGTACATGCCCGCTTTGGGTATAAAACATGGGTCTCCCGCTGACGTCACATTTTACTGTACAAAAAACATAGTCGGCCTTACTAATAAAGGTTTATGAGCTGTGTATACGGCCGTTATGCGAGGTCTGACAAACTGGTTATTTGTACGCTAAATGCGATTAAACCAGTTTAAATTGATATACGTCAGATAGTTATTCAGAGTGTATAACTTATTTATTAGTAAGGCCTAGTATGTATAAGCGGTGGTAGCTCAGTGGGTAGAACCATAGACTGGCAAGCGAGAGCCCCAGGTTCGATCCCGAGTGCGGGCATGTACCAATGACTTTGTTTAATTTTAAAGTTACGTACATTTGCGAATTTGTAGTCGCAATACCACACGCTAACGGTGAAGGAAAACATCGTGAGGAAACCCGCGGCTTGGTTGGCACCGCACGTATTGACTAGTCTTTCCTGTGGGCTAGGCCGACTAAGCTGTCAGGGTGGTATAGGTGCTGGGCAAGCCTACACCATCTATAAAACCATGTCCCAGGCACTACAGCGTCGGAGTGGTCCCTTCACGTATGAGTGAAGATACCACTGGACGCTGTATAAATCATCTCATTAAGTAGATGCAAAAAGGCCAATATTATTATTATTAGTATGTATAGGGCGCGTGAACTCGATTGACACGACACATCCAGTCTCTACACCTCTCTCCACTAATGAAAAACGTTTCGAATTGCTTTATCGGGTCCGGGACCGAATGAAGCCCTTCTAAAAGGGGCCTTTCCTGTTTTCCCCGATATGCATTAGCCCAGTGTGTGGGTGTCGAATGAATTTCCGCTGTCTATTAGGCCCCAGACATATCACCGAATAGGAACTTTTGTATACGCAGTAAGTGTGCGTCTGAGTTTTTTGTATTATGTCGTTCTTTTTACTCCACTGAGCCAGAAGGAGCGTTATGTTATTCGAATGTATGTACAGCGCCACCAAGTTATCATGGTGGGTATGGCTAGGTTCAGGTGGGCAATATTGTAACAACGGCTTTGTCATCCACCATATTGAAAAGAAACGCTCCGCTGTCTGTTGATTTCTAGATATATTTTATTTACATTTAAAGACGGGCGTTTAACTTTAAATTTTCCATTTTTTCTGAGTAAATTTCTTAAATGGCACCCCCTTATTCTCCACAAGCGCCGCTATATACACTATCTCGAGCACACACCTGTCAAGTGAATCAGCCAAGAGTTAAGTTGGCAACATTAAGTAGTCTATCTACGGTTATTGAAAAGCAAGATAAGTTACGTTAAGTTCGTTAGACCTGAGATTTCCGGACTTAGCATCATAGTTGGGCCAACACGTATTACGTACGGAGCAAGCGCTGATGTACGTTAAAACTTCAGACGCTAAGGTTTCCTCACGATGTTTTCCTTCACGGTCAGCGAGTGGTATTGCTACTATAACTTCACAAAGTACGTAACTTATAAAACAGTCACTATTACATGCCGGGGTTCGAACTCACGACTTCCTAATTGAGAAGCCGGTGTCGTCGGCGTGCAATATAAATTCCACTGCCTTCGTCCAAAATCGTCGTTAAATACACGTAGAGTACCAACAATTACATTAGCCGATAAGTGCAATTAGTTCCCCTTCTTGTTGATCAGTAGTTTAATCAGGAATGCCATGAGGTCGATTGGAGTGCAATTGATTATTAGGCTATAGCTATTAATTAATTGAAAGAAGGAGCTGAATAACTATTACTCTCTCGCTCACACAATGAAGGCGGGAATATTGTGTGAGAGTGGCAAATCTAAAAAAAAAAACATTCCCGTATTTTAATTTACAGTATCATACTTTTCTTTTATGCAGCCAATAAAAATTCCACTGCAAGTCACAGGCCGTAATCTATTATATATATATAAAGCTACAATCCGATATACTCACTGACTGATCTAACATCCATACGTTTTCTCGGAAACGGTAAGATTTTGACGAAAATGATGTATGAGAAAGTTGTAGGAAATGTATGAATTACAGCCATCCTATGAAGCCGATTTTTGAATTTCGAACGCGTTCCACTACGCGAGGGTGCTAACTCTGTCGTTTACCGACCGATTTGGATGAAATTTTCACCCGGCCTTTTCTTCGACACGCCATTTTCGGTTCCGCCGACGGTCGTTCCAAATTCAAAATACCACCGGAGATATAGCCCTCCGAAAATCGGCCTTTTTTCGACCTCTACGCAAAAAAGTCGGCAGCCAACTGGGCGCATGCCAGGGACCAGCCGTAAACGGCATCGTGTCGTCAAAGGACCCAGGTATATGAGAAAAATCCGACATTCTGACATTTCAAGATGGCGGCCGAGATATTGGCTTTCAAATGTGTCAAATTTACTATGGAGAATTTCTACAAAAAAATTGTACTGAAAATCATCTTTTTCGTAGAAAATCTTAATTTTTTTGTACCATCGACAGAGGCTAAGCGCCAAAATGAGTACTTGGCTGAGAATGGCGTCACCACGCCGAGGTGCTGTGGCATTCCAGTTGGCCATCGACTCATTAAAGTTTGAAAATCACGCACTATAATAGAAAAAATTCACCCGAAATAGTTATTTTCATACAAAAATGCGTTTCTTTAGTACCACCGACGGAGGCCAAAGGCCGAAACTACTACTCGGCTGGGAGCGGCTACTTAGTGCCGAGGTGCTGTGGCATTCCAGTTGGCCATCGACTCATTAAAGTTTGAAAATCACGCACTATAATAGAAAAATTTCACCCGAAATAGTTATTTTCATACAAAAATGCATTTCTATAGTACCACCGACGGAGGCCAAAGGCCGAAACTACTACTCGGCTGGGAGTGGCTACTTAGTGCCGAGGTGCTCTGGCATTCCAGTTGGCCATCGACTCATTAAAGTTTGAAAATCACGCACTTTAATAGAAAATTTTCACCCGAAATAGGATTTTTCATACAAAAATGCATTTCTATAGTACCACCGACGGAGGCCAAAGGCCAAAACTACTACTCGGCTGGGAGCGGCTACTTAGTGCCGAGGTGCTATGGCATTCCAGTTGGCCATCGACTCATCAAAGTTTGAAAATCACCCACTTTAATAGAAAAGAATCACCCAAAATAGGATTTTTCATACAAAAATGCATTTTTTTAGTACCACCGGTGGAGGCCAAAGGTCAAACAAATTGCTCATCTGTGAATGGCATCGTGTCACGTAGATATTCAGGTCCCTGAGAAAAATCAAACATTTTGAAATTTCTAATTGCCGGCCGAGTTATTGACGATTGATCAAGGCCAACTTTGTATGAACATTTTGTACTGAAAATTGATTTCCTCATAGAAGCCCTCCGCAAGTACTGCCTGCCGCAAATACCTACCGGGTGAACGACCCGAGTCATTATTATTATTATTATATATATATAAAGCTACAATCCGGTATACTCACTGATCTAACATAATACGTTTTCTCGGAAATGGCACGAGTTGGACGAAAATGATGTATGACAAAGTTGTAGGGAATGTACGATATACGGCCATCCTATGGAGCCGATTTTTGAATTTCGAACGCGTTCCACTACGCGAGGGTGCTAACTCTGTCGTTTACCGACCGATTTGGATGAAATTTTGATAGAATGGTGTTTTAGTGATCCGATTGAAAAAAAAATTTTGGTTGTTCGAAATTCAAAATGGCGGCGCAGATATAGCCGACCGAAAAATCGACCTTTGCGCAAAAAAGTCGGCAGCCAACTGGGCATATGCTGGAGATATGCCGTAAACGGCATCGCGTTGCCAAAGGACCCAGGTATATGAGAAAAATCCGACATCTTGGAATTTCAAGATGGCGGCCGAGATATTGATGATTGAAAATGACAAATTTTTGTATGGAGATTTAGTACTAAAATTGACTTTTCAATAGAGAAATGAGACAAACTTGCGAGGCCGGAGGCCGAGCTTCGCGAAGCGGGCACAAAAAGTACTGCCGCGGCGAGGCCGAAGGCCGAGCTCCGTTTAGGCCGAGGCCGAAGGCCGAGACCATACAAATTGCGGCGCACAAGTACCAGCGCAAGAGCAAAAAGGGACAAACTTGCGAGGCCGCAGGCCGAGCTCCGCGGAGCGGGCACGAGAAATCCCGCCGCGGCGAGGCCGAAGGCCGAGCTCCGTCCAGGCCGAGGCCGAAGGCCGAGAACGTTCAGGTTACGGCGGACAAGTACCAGCGCAAGAGCAAAGAGGGACAAACTTGCGAGGCCGAAGGCCGAGCTCCGCGGAGCGGGCACGAGGAACCCCGCTGCGGCGAGGCCGAAGGCCGAGCTTCGTCCAGGCCGAGGCCGAAGGCCGAGACCGTTTAGTTTACGGCGCACAAGTGCCAGCGCAAGAGCAAAAAGAGACAAACTTGCGAGGCCGGAGGCCGAGCTCCGCGGAGCGGGCACGAGAAACCCCGCCGCGGCGAGGCCGAAGGCCGAGCTCCGTCCAGGCCGAGGCCGAAGGCCGAGACCATACATGTTCCCATGCAACAATTCCCTACAATAAGTGTCTAGCGAGGCCCTAGGCCGAGCGCCGCGGAGAGCGCAGCTCGGAGCGGCTGGGGGTTGGCGCGCGTAAGCGCGCAGGGGGCTCGCCCCCTAGTCTATAACATAAAAATGAATCGCTGAAATTGTTGGTAAGCGCAAATCTCGAGAGCAGCTGAACCGATTTCGCTTTTTTTTTAGAATATTCCTTGAAGTACGAGGATGGTTCATACAGAAAGAAAAAAAAAAAAATTAATTATCCGCTGTTAGTCGGTACGAAGTTCGCTGGGTCAGCTAGTCTTCTCTATAATATAAAAATGAATCGCTGAATATGTTGGTAAGCGCAAATCTCGAGAGCAACTGAACCGATTTCGCTAATTCTTTTTTTAGAATATTTCTTGAAGTAGTCGTCGATCGTAGAGTCGGTTTCTGGACCTCATACCGTAGTATTTCTTAACGATTCGCGATGCTCATACATACTTATGTATCAAACGGGTCTAATAGCGAACGTCGGGAATTAAGGGAATTACGTTTAACATTAAACATTAAGCGGGTCAAATCGCGAACTAATTCCCGTTCTACAAAAGTTTAAGGTGTTTAGGTAATTAAGTTTTACAAAATAAATAATCGCGATTAGAAACATCATTAATATCGCACCTCTTACTGTAATTTTACTGGAAAGAATAGTTTGTTTTGTTTTCTTATTTTTTTAGCAGACTGTGGCGAGTGCTCCTGTAGGTGGTTGGGGAGCAGGTATAAACTTTCAAAAGCCTTTTGTGTACATTTCCCGGCGCGGCGTGCGCAATCCTATTAGTGCGGGGACTCATTAAAAGAACAAAGCGATGGAAGCGGCTCGGGTTAGATGTAGTTGCGTTGCAGTAAGCCTCGCCTGCCCTCGATACCCGGCAGCGTATTTACCTTTGCGTGTTCAGTACGTCCCTCACGAAGGTATGCTTTCTAAGGGCGTAAACGGCTGAAATATTGACCAACCATTGCTAATGATTAAGTTTATAGAAATTCGTACTCAATTAGTTGCCTACATATAGTTACTTAAATTTATGTTATTATAATGATGAAATTTTAATAATTACTACAGATTGAAAGCTAACTTTTCTCGTTTAAAATTGTCTTATTTATTTATTAAAGTTAATAAAATTAACACCACGTTACAAAATACACATTTTAGAATATAATACTATCACGACCACGTTAGAATGTTTAATTTACTTTTTAAGCAGTATACTTTTACAATTTACTTAAAGCAAACAATAAAGTAATCTCCTATTATGAATCTTTGAATTTTTGTTTGAGTAAAGCAAGTCACCTTTTAGTGGATGCAAATAATAGTTTTTATCAGTAGTATACATAATTTTTAAGTAAAGTAGTATTCATTCACTTCATCTAGTTGCTATAGCTGATATTGAAAGTTTCGTTTAATACATTAATTCGATAATCATGTAATTTATTTTTATTCAAATGATCACGTGTACCCATTTTCGGGAATAAGCCATGCCTAAAATGGGTACCATTTCAGTCATGGCTTATTCCCAAAAATGGGTACCTCCAAATCCTTCCATTCTTCTCTGTTTTCAGCTCCACGGGTCCTCGTAAGTCCATTTAGGTTATTTTATTCAGGCTTTTAAAAGCGTATCGAACTCGTATCCCCTTAGGGGACGTATTGAACACAGAAATACACATACGCTGCCCGGCGGGCAAGGGTTTCTGCCATTCCAAAATAATTGTACAGAAATAGGAGACTAGTGATGAATGTTGCCTGAGACTTTGCTAGATGATAGACGGAGAACTACAGATTTTAGGTACATTTTTATTCCCATATATATTTAGGTTGTAAGTTTTAGAATAAGAGAAGACAGTGATTTTTACCAATAACACTCTTCATCGATAACACCTTTTTTACGTAGCCTATGCGCCTCCCGCCGTAGGGCACAGGCCTTCTGTCAGTGAGAGAGTTAGGGCTTAATAACTACACGTGCCCACCGCGAATTGGCAATCTCAAGCGTTGAGGTATGTGAACACTTTTGATATTCAGGTTCCCTCACAATGTTTTCCTTCACATTTAGTAATTAATTGGAACATGAAGGGATTCGAACCCACGACCGCCTGATTGTGAGGCCAGCGTTCTACTGAGCTACCACCTCTTCTATTATATAGAGAAATGAGAGTATGTCCTAAATATCTGTAGGTGATGTAAATGAGAGTATGTCCTAAATATCTTATCTAGTACAGCTTAGATTGACTCTATTAAAAGTACAATATTTTGACCACAAAACAGAAGAATATCTCTGTTCTGTGATTTTTAGCATCATTAAAAATAACAGAATGTGTGAGCGAGACGAATTGTTACACCCAACATCCGCTCGACAGCCTTGAGTGTAAGTCTGGACTCGACAGTGTTATTTATAAAACACGTCTCTTCTAAAACATTCCTCAGAGGCAGTATAAATAATCGGTCCTTACGTCTTTACTATTTTTTAATGACACGCGATGCTAATAAATAGTTATATATTAAACGGGTATAATCAAGATTAGGTCAGTCTAATATAACGTGGTATTTGTCCCCCTTACCGCAAACTATTTTAAATGTCTCTGATGACTGTTTTAAGGAATCGTGTTTTTTGTAAATAACGCTGTATAGTTTTAAGAATAAGAAGAATAAAAATATTTTTATTGCCGTTCACAAACTAGCTTAAAATTTACATTAAACATTATGTATCATCTTATTTATTACTAGTTTAGTAAGGCAAAAGGGAACGACTCGGCTAATGCTATCAGAAGAACAAGAAACACATATATTATAGCCTCAGTAGCCACGCCACAATAACAAAACAAACTTAAAACACATTATCAATAAGGCGCTTCCCGTCCTCAGCTGTCTTTAAAAGCAAGGTTAAGGAATTTTATCTGTCCCTGCAAGTTTAGTATTCGTGCATTGACCTTTTTCATTTGTCTTTTCCGTACCTACACAATATTGTATTTATTTCCTCATCGTGTAGATTGTTATTATAACGTATTTATGTAAGTTTATCATAACTATGTATGTGACTGTTTATGTAGGTATATTGTTATTTATATAAGTAGTGTATTAATATATTTATATTTGCACCGACTACCCGTCTCTTGTTTCCGCCAGCAACTTTCCGTCGTAAGGTTGTCTGGAAGAAATTGCTTTAAGCAATAAGGCCGCCAATTGTACTTTGTATCATTACATATTTTATAATATGTGCTCTGGTGTACAATAATAGTTATTTGTAATACAATAGTGCAAAGTTGCTTTTTAACCGCGTGTTCAATTTTGATGACCGAGCAAGCGAAGGATTCCAAAATTGGAATCCTGCGCGTTAGCGAGGGAATCAAAAGAACACGAGGTGAAAAATCTTTGCACTCGAGTGCGACACGAACTTTTCATTCCACCTCAGCGAGGAAATGACTAAATGAAAAAAAAAAAAACGTTTACAATCACAAGATAGGTACACTTTTTTAATTCACAAACTTAGCACGCACGCACACGATGTTCTAAATTCATTTTACTTTATCCTCTAGACAATAAAAACGGCTTTTCCACTCAGATATTGAAGATTAAAAATACTCTTTCCGAGATGGTGGGATGAAAAGAATATTCTTATCTTATCTTACTAAATAACAATAAAAAAAAGAAAAGAACACTCAAGATCACGGCGTGTCACTGCCGTTATAAACGGCAACTGATTCAGCCTATGCTGATGGGCAAGCCTTCAGCGCTGATTTTCAGTCAGTGCCAGTACGTGTTCCGCGAGCGTTACAGACTGCGGTGTGGTGCAATCATGGGAAATACCATACTGTATTTCCCATGATTGCACCTCACCACTATCACGGCTCGTAAGGTGCGTGCAGCGCTGATTTTCAGTCATTGCCTATTCCCAGATTTGTGCACAGTTGTGCGACTTGAGAGGTTTGTAACAACAAGAACGCATTGATTCAATAATAATAATAATGATTGTAACAGCAAATAATTCGGGCTAACTTCGGGGGTAGATGGCGGTAGCCAAATTACTCTTAAACTTCACGCCATTCCACGCAAGCTGTTCGCATTAATGATTACCTAAAGCGGGGGTTCCCAAACTTCCCAATAGGCCAAATCTCAGACGTTTTCGAATCATACTTAAAGTGAAAAAATAAATTCTAATAATAAGACAGAATATAATCTCACGTCTGTATCCCAGAGGGGTAGGCTGATTAGGGACAGCCACTTTCCACGATCTTAACATTATTCGAAAATACTATAGTGATTATTTATTAGGTAAAACGTAATTAATTTAATTCCCGACGTTACCTTAATGTACATGCCCTAGTGACTAAAACCTAAACGTAACGTGACCGTGAGGGTTAACAATAATTGACTGTACTCGCCATTTCAGTCTACCCACGACCACGGCAATTGAAATGCTACCGAAATGTCGGGGATTAAGGTAATTACGTGTTATCTAATAAATAGTCGCGAATAAATTCGTTCGTTCTTGTTTTGCTTCTCAATTTGGCTTTAAAAATATCGTAGTTAATATTAATATTTTTGATATTCCATAATTAAGGGCCTTAATTCCGGATAACGGTCTTTTCACATTTGGACGGTCCGGCGACGCGCGATCGGATTATTTAAATATGAAATATTTCTTAAATATCACCATCATAATCAAGCGGTGTTAGTCCACTGCATCATAGACATCCCCCAAGACACGTCACTGACCCCGATCTTCGGCTCTTCTCTTCTAGTCTCTGCCCACCGCTTTGCGAATGTTGACGCTCCATCTCGTCATAAGGCGACCTACGATACTTTTCCCTAATACTTACAAATAGGAAATTATAATACACGTTGAACAAAGCCCTTTCCCCGTCTATTGCTCAAAGGGCTTTTATGCGCTAGTATTGCAGTCTCACAGTCTTTAAGCATTTGGGGTTTTTTATATGGCCGTTCCGTTATAGTGTGAATAGTCCCTTTCTATGTAGCCACTACAGGGCACCACAGGCCTCCTCTCAGAGGGTATGAACTTAAATTCCACGCGTGCCTACCGCGGATGTCAATCGCTGAGGTATTTGAACACCTCCGACACTCCGGTTAGGTTAGCTCCTAAGTCAGGAAAATCCGCTATTTGACTCTCTTTTCAAGTAAGTCCTTAACGGTAAATAACTCTTCCATTAGACAAAAAAATATTTTAGTATATTTTTTGAGGACCTAAAAGTAACATAAAAATATATTTTAAAACTTCATTTTCCTAAACAGCCAAAAACGCGGTCAGCCATTTTTGTCTATGGTTTGAAGTCCAAAAAATTGTAAACAAAGTTTGACATTCAATTTTCAGTACCTAAGTGATCTCTGAGCATAGTGAAATAACAACAACGCAACCATGATTTCATCGAATTTACATCCAAAATATACCAATTATCATTATTGCATTGTTCGAGAATGAAAGAACACGTCAATAAAGACCCCCGGGAAGTTGTGGATTCGTGTACCCAGTGAAATTAACATTCGAAAAACTTGCCTCAAACTTGCCAAAAGAGACCCCGACTTTTTATCAATTGAAACTCGGGTGTATTTATTTGAAAATCACTTTGATGTAAGTCCTACAATAATCAATGTCCACTGGCTCTGCCTGAAAGATGTTTGTTTACATACTTTAGATGGTTTCAAGATGGCGGATAGCATTTTCGCCGTTACGAATTAAACGAGGAAAAATTTTTTTTACTTTGCAAATTTTGCAGCCATCTTACTCACCCTTACTTACTTACTCTTACTTACTCACCAAAATCAATATATTTCGGTTTCTTACGCTAAATACTATTGGAAATATTCATTAATCGCGTCAAATTTTATACGTGTCAAATAGCGGATTCCCATGATCTGGTAACCCTACAGAGCAGCAGACAAGACTGTAATGCGCGCTCATAAATCACACGCACGGCGCACCTGCGGGATTATGGGCACACGGCACACTGATGTCTTGCCGTGAGATCACACGCACTAAGACGGAGTTTACACGTTCAGTCTGGCGTCAGTTCTGTCCGTGACCCTGATCGAGCTCGGATTGATGCCAGACTGATGAAGCATCAAAATATTGGAATATCCGTCAGCCTAGTCCATCAGTCCACTGAATAGACAATCAGTCTGCCGTCAGTCTAACCTGACTGATGGAATGGACTGACGCCAGACTGAACGTGTACACTCCGTCTAAGAATTCCTACAATCATTCCTGGCGTCCCCTCTTAATAATAGTCACGACACGACAAATCATATGCTATTTGATAGCATTAAGAATTTCAAGTGGTGCATTAAAGCCAATATTGGAAAACATCTCTAAAAATGCAACTCTTTCCAACCGTGTTCATAAGATTTGAGGTTCTAAATTTGCCATGCAACCCTAAAATTGGTAATTTTAAATGAAAGTCCTACTTCAAACCTCTAGTGTATTCAAATTGAAAACCATTTAATAATTGAAATGATCTAAATTTAAGTTATTTTAATTTAAAACATTGTATGCCCTCACTGAGGGCATCGTCCACGCGCTGTAACTCGCAACTCCAGCGCCCGGCGCCGACCGTGTGGACGCGGCTCACAAATCATCCAACTGGGCAGAGTTTTAAATTAAGTTCATTGTTTGTTATGTCAATTCGAGGTACATTGCGTAGTATTCTACTTAATAGCCAGAGGTCGCGGGTTAGCATCCCGGCATGGGTGGAATTTTTAGCCTCTAAATACGTTTTTAAAATTCTACTTGTTGCTAATTACTTCGTAATGTAAATAGAATCGTCATATCAAACAGTTCCCTGGGTTCCGGATAATAAGTGTGACTATCGCAGAAAAATGTGTATCTTCGTATCTCTGATCCAATACGTCAGTTGACATGACAGATCATTGTGAGGGAGAGCAAAGATCAACTAATCATTCATAATAGGACAGGATGTCACCTCGACTCGTAATACACAAGCAATACGTCATCCAAATCTACCCGAGGTCAGAGAGCAAGTAATAAACTTTGCAATTTTTATTTTTATTCTCTTTTTCAGAGATGATAATCATGATGTCTCAAGATTTTACGAAAAATAAAGTTTCCCTTATTGGAAATGGTTTTCGGATATTAAGGTGCAAACTTTTTTACACCATTCTTTATATTTCTTCCACACTGTCTTAAAATTATTAAATAAAAAAAAATAAGTACGTCACCTATTATAGATTTCTCTCATTGACGTCTTCCTACTTCGCCTTGCGACGAAATAACACCACCGACCATTTTCACCTACTTAAGAATTATCTCTTTTCCGTTTTGTTCTCTGTCACTCAGTTTTCTAGTTTTACACATACATATATTTTATTATTATTTAATAAAGGTTTCCTAAAAACACATATTTAGAGGCTAAAAATTCCACCCATGCCGGGATTCGAACACGCGACCTCTGTCTAACCGTGCCAGCGCTCTCCCAACTGAGCTAATGGGGGACTTACCGGCATCAGTGAAATTTCGAACCTCTTTACAATACTCTCTGTATGACGTACAGGCAGCGACATCTTGCTGAAGTAATTTCCATCACTTGGAGCCCCGAGTACCTTACTTTGCAGTTAGGTTTTACATCGGAATGATAAAGGAATCCTCTCAAATTATTCAAATAATACGTGGCATACCGCACGAGGCATCCCTGCAACGCAATTTAACGCAAACCTCGCCGCGCGGTCTCTTATTCTTGAGCAATGCCTTGGATCTATTACGCGGGACAAAATGAGGGTTCATTGTTCATTGTATACTGGCAGCTTACATAAGGCTAGAGAAATTGTTCTTCGTAGCAGCCTTTCAGAATTTCAGAAGAGCTGTATAACAAAATATTGGTTTGCTCAGTTGAAGCGGCCGTAGGCGGCGCACATAGCTCGGAGTACTGATGGCCGTTGGCGTGGGCAAGCCCCCCCGCTAGGGGAGCACAAGGTCACAATACAAGTTTTACCCCATTACTCCTTACTGCCGAAAGTAACGCATCCGAGTTATCCTCATTAGGGATAATCGCAGGGGGCCAACCCAAACGTGTGCAACGGAAGGGGCTGGGGGAACCGCCTACTTGATCACGGTGTCATCTATGCCAGGTAAATAATTCCATAGTCCCATCCCATCGGGATGATACTTCATCATCAACCCATTATGTCCCCACCGAGGAACACGGGTCTCAACCCTGAGGAAGGTATAGGCCACACTCCACCACGGGGGCCAAGTCCGGAGTGGTGGAGGCTTGCAAGACTATTGGCTGGTCTTACTGTCAGAAGCTTTTAAGCCGCCCTGAAGCCTCTGACTTGGCTTAACGACTGCCATTTATCTACGGCAGCCAGCACCACCTGCTTAACTTATTTGTAATACTTGTATGGGATAATACTTGTATCTTTATTTGGTGCTCTTCAAGCTGGTTGCGTTGGCGAGGAGTCACTGCGACACAAGACTGGGAAGCTTGGAAAACCATGAGGGAGGCTCATGTCGTGACAAACTAACCCAATGCCAGCGTGCGTGCATGCAACGTCTATAAATGTTGATGAAGCGAAAGAGGTCAGTCTGCATCGTGGCAAGTGGCAAAAGCAGTCTTTGTCTACCTCTCCTAGATACACGTACATGCGTGAGTTTATAAATAAAAAATAATAATATAAGTTGTATCAGATGTATAACGAAACATTTATAACACACTTTTAAATCAGTTCAAGCTTCTATCTAGATTATCACAAAACAACGAATCAAACAAACAAAATAGTATTAATATTAATAGTATTATTAGTATTAATAGTATTTTTCCGGTATACAATAAAGAATATTCTTATTTTATCTTATTATTTTTTTATGAACCACATTACACTGCATTTTATATTTGTGCTGACCTAAAAAAGAAAAGTTTAATCACACGCAAAAGTTTAATTAATTTTTAATCATGCATTTATATATACATTATTTCCGAAAATAAAGATAACTTAGATGTAACACAAAATAGACTGAAGATTTTATGCGATAATTAAAATATTGATGAATGCTTAATAAATTATAATTATAAGGCGTTCAAATTGCGACGTCATAGTTAGTCTCCGATTTGTTTGGTGCGTTTTTGTACCACGTGACTAGAATTGATTCTACTAATTACGTGACAGTTCCGAACATGAGTATCGAACGCAATTTTACAGCACAGTTTTAGTGGTATATACAAAAAAATATCCACGGTAATTTAAACATTTAAACATGGTCTCTCAGATGAGACAAAAACTTTTTTGTGAAATAGTATTTTCTAAGGTTAACACGAGCTGTAGACATAATTAAAACTGTTTTTATACGGATTTATGCTCGTTTATCATCCGGGACCACGGCACCTGAAAAAGTGCCGAAACGTTGGAAAATTGTAAAAATGTAATAAACGAGCATAAATCCGTATAAAAACAGTTTTAATTTTTTGTGAAAGCTCTCCATTAGGGTGGCATTTCGTGGCAAGCATGAGCAACTCAATAAGCGGCGTGCTTGACCTTTTAAAGTTACGGCGCGCGGCTGAATTATTGAGTTTAATGAGGCTGGCTGAAATATGTATGACATGACATTGATGTACGGCAATGATCTTCATCGTTTCTCAACTTTTATGCTTTATCATCGGGAGGAGGGGCTAGTTCTAATGACAAAGTTTGGAGTTTTTTGTCCATTCTCAAAAATCATATAGATTTTGAAATGGACACCTGTTTGACTTGTAACGTTCGTTAAACCGCAGTTTTTGCGCTAATTTTAATAAAAATAAGTCGTGGTAGTCCAGTGGGTAGAACAATGGAGTCACTCGAGGGGTTCAGGTTCCATCCCCGGTGCGGGCATGTACCAATGACTGTTTCATTTCAAAGTTAATTTGTAGTCGCAATACCACACGCTAACGGTCAAGGAAAACATCGTAATTAAACCCGCGCGCGTTGGCTCCGCACCTATTCACTAGTCTTTCCTGTGGGCTAGACCGACTGAATCCTGGGCAAAACTACACGATAAAAAATATATCCCAGGCACTGCAGCGTACGAGTGGTCTCTTAACTCGTCTAGTGTGAGTGAAGATGCCACTGGATGCCGCATAAATCATCTCATTGCGTTGGTGCAATGGCCAATTACTTAAATAAAAAAAATTATAGACTTTTAGTCCGGATTTACTTACGGGTGTTGTTATATCGGAAAAGTCCGACCAGGTTTCGCTCCGATTAGTGTGAGACGAGCAACCGCCGACGCGAGCTCCGTCTCTGCTCACCATGATTAAGCTCTGCGAATCGGAGCGGAACCTGGTCGGACTTTTCCCATATAACAACACCCGTAAGTAAATCCGGACTAAAAGGCTACAATGTGTTGTGCTTACGAAAGTTTTAGTTTAATAAAATTAATTTCATTTCAAAGAAGTCATAGTAAAGGAAACGATCTTCTTTGATCTCTGTTGTATTTTTACAGTTGCACACTACACAATGAGGCCTTTTGTACTTTTAGTGGAGACATGAGATAAGAATTATTGTTTACTGTAGGAAAAACCCTACACAAAATAATCTACAAAGATACAGTAGTGCAATTGGCCTCATGCTCACAAAAATTCATCTCCACTGACTACGATAACGTCCGAGGGCAGACTGAAAGTCGCCTTTCGACGTTGAGCACGCGAAGTAGGCATGGTTTCGTTGTTTAGCTAGATCCAAGACTGTGGATGAAATATTTGTTTCGTTCGATACTTGCAACTTGGCTAACTGTTACAACGGGTCCCGAACTTTGGTTTAAAAGAGACAAGGTTTTTAAATTAACAATTAACACAGAAAATTAAGGATCATTGATTCCAATCACTCGGTTCGGTTCAGAAGGTAAGGGTATTCAAATCGAATCAATTTATTTCAACGTAAATAATTTACATTCTGTTTGCTGACTGTACCTACAGTACGATGAAATTTTTTTTTTTAGTGTTTTTAGTTTATTTTAATGTATTTTAGTGGAGAAAAGGGCAGCGGGAATACTCCTCAATTCTCTAGAAAGAAAGTCACCCATCAGATTTACTACTTAGCTCGCGATGCAAATGAGTCAGTGGCTCCGAAAATAGAGCAATCGATAAGTATGTCGCTGGCTGCTGATAACAGAACCAAACTTGGTGGGTCCTGCCTACGTGACCCGGCCGACATTTATTTTCTTCGGGTTTTCGCTCGACATGTCGCGGCAGTCGATTCGTCGGGAAATACGTGGACGTGTGGTATGTACTCGTACAGTCAACAGCGCATCGTCCATTGTCGATCTAAATACGTCATACATAAGACACGTTGCAAATGAATGTTTAGAACGGTACGTAATACAGAGAATATTGTAAAGAGGTTCGAAGTTTCACTGATGCCGGTGAGTCGCCCATTAGCTCAGTTGGAAGAGCGCTGGCACGGATAGCCACGAACCCGTCGCGGGTTCGAGTCCGGGCATGGTTGGAATTTTTAGCCTCTAAATAGGGTTTTTTTAATGTTTAGAACGTTTTATGTGAGGGATATTGATATAACTAAAATGGGACCATAAAATGGGACCATGCTGATATAGCTAAAATGGCTGTCATTTTATCATCTAGCAAAGACTCGGACAACATCAAAAGTGTACACATTTTTGAGTGCAAAGCATGATTGACACTAGCGCGGTGGCGGTTTATACGTACATCATTTACTGCAGAGGTATTTACACGTACTCGTATATACAGACCGCCATCTTTAATTCTTTACAGGTTTCATAAATGAGAAAAATCAAGTTAGGTACTCTAATAATACAGACAAACTCATTAGATTTAATTATTCCATTGAATTTTAAGCGTTATCGAATGACATTAATACATACAGTATGGTACCTATGTGTCTCATACATTACGAGGCGCCAAAAGCGACTTGTTTGTTTGGAGCGTTTTTGTGATACGTGACTAGAATCACGTTTCGACAAGGTTGCAAAGAAAAATAAATAATAACACAACACAATCACTTTTCACAATCCACAATCCTAGATTTGGCTAGGACACCCCCGTGCCACAGCGACCAGGCAAGAACATAAAGAGGCAGTGAAGTCAAGACTTCTGTCTACATCTGACTGAAATCTGACGACCATGGCGGTGACGCGGCTTGCTTGGATAACCACGAGGGAGGCTTATGTCCTGCAGTGGGCGTCGAATGGCTGATGATGATATCATCATCATCAGCCTTCTTCCCTGAGGAAGGTATAGGCCATACTCCACCACAGCCAAGTCCGGATTGGTTGAGGCTTGCAAGACTAGTGGCTGGTCTTATTGTCCGAAGTTTTCAAGCCGCCATCTGACTTGGCTTAACGACTGCCATCTATAGAAGACAGCCGGCACCAACTGCTTAACGTGCCTTGCGAAGCACGGAATCGCTCGGAAAAATGCCACTAGCGTTAGCCATAGACGGTTTACCTAACCATGCACTGAACGCGCCCTGTGTTGCTTAACCTTCGTGATCGTTTAAGATGACTCAGGCCGCCGGGGCTACGAGCGATTCAATATATGATGGTGATATATGATATATTTACAGTTATTTCTCCTCTCCAATGAGATAAAAATAATCAGTTTTAAATTTTTGCGGCATTGTTTTGTTATTGCCATACTTTTGCCGACGTCTGACTTCGCTCGCGGTGGAGTTCAGGCACAAGTTTCTTGAGCTCCATCGCCGTCACGGGACGGTGCCGGTTCGGCAATCGGCAAGTAGGTCGGGCGCCGGCCGGCGGCGCTGCGGTAATTCGGCTCAATTACGTAATTGTAACGAACAAAAATCGATACGTCTGCATGTGCCCGTCAACTTGTACCGGCTGTACGTCCGCGGAATTAACGTAGGAACTAAGGTAAGGTTATTTTTGTTCATAACATAAACATACTGTTTACGTAATGGACGTCTCAGTAATTCATTTAACGTCCTTGATATTGCAAAATGTCATATGTGAAAAAAAGTTAAATTTTATCTAAATTGACAGAAAACTTGACTTTCAGTGTAAGTTTTAAGACATTTCAAGCTCAGCCCGATTAAGCAAGGATTATGATGTCTTGATGCGAGCTGCCATCGATAGATGGCAGTCGTTAAGCCAAGTCAGATGCTTTAGGGCGGCTTGAAAACTTCTGACAGCAAGATCAGCCACTATCTTGCGAGCCTCCACCAATCTGGACTTGGCCCCCGTGACGGAGTATGGTCTATACCTTCCGCAGGGTAGAGACCCGTGCCCCTTTAGTGGAGACTTAATGGGTTGATGATGATTATGTCTTGCCATCTGTCTAATTTTTAATTTTCCATACAAATTTTATGAAAAAACGAAGATCATTGTCTTTTGACATGTAACATTTTGGAACATCAACGACGTTACCAAAATGGTTGTTACTGGAATTATAATTATAGTGCATACCAGAATGAGTCACGTAAGAATGACTTACGGCTATTACGTTTCATATTACGAAACATGACTCTAGCGGTAGTCACGGGACGGTCGCCCATCCTGCGCCTGACCGCGCCTGTCGTTGCTTAACTCAAAGTGATTGATTCTAATCACTCGGTTCGACTAGGCCACGAGCGCTTCCTTTCCTTTTTCAGTCGTGTCCGGCCAATGTAGGAACAGGCCTGTTCGGGTGATTGACAGATTAGTTACACGATCAGATTTTTAGTCAAAAGACGAAGGGATGAGGCGGAAGCAGTGTGCCAAGCTTTTAGGATATGGAGTAAAGATGGGCGATTGCGAATGACATCTCTTTTCGAATCATTTGAAATTACTAATGTTTATTTTCGAAAACAAGATTAGTAAATTACTAATATTCATTTTCGAATAAGTTACACTAATATTACATAACCTGTTAACGCTAATATTACTAATATTAATATAACCTACTAATCCGCGATTGCGCGAATGCGACTGTCGAGAATCGAGAAAACTGTGACAGTTTCGGAAATAAGTGCTCATTTCGCTTGCTTTAGTGATAATATTCGAAAACACTACTACTGACGAAAAGACGTTAGTTATTTCGAAATTCATATCGGCCCAATTTTCGAAAACGCTTTAGTCTCGCGATTTTCGAAAACACGATTCATGGCGGAATGACACGACTTTAGACGAGTCGCGAGCGTTGTGTTCGTTCAATGCCGTCTTCACAATATTGTTTTCGTGCAAATGAAAGAGCACTAAATTAGTAACTTTTATTCGAATAACAAGGAATATTTTCGAAACATTTGAATAACTACCATTTTCGAAAATTTCGAAAATGTTTTTCGAAAACGCCCATCTTTAATATGGAGTCCGGCTTCTCTATTTATTAGCAACAGTTCCAGCAAAAGCAATGGTGCATCCTCTATTCGTAAAAGTCTTTATACGGATAGGTCGAGCGAAATGATTCGTCCTAAACGTAACTCTCGAACACACGTTATTAAAAAAATGCAATATTGCGGATATCGAGATTTTATACTTTGCATGCAGAGGAAAATTTCACAAGGCTAGAGTTTGGTAGAATTGAAAGGAGGGAGCGGCAGAGGTAATGAGGCCGTTGCATGCTTTACACACTTAAGGCTACTATTACTTTAGCCAGGCTGTCTCGCTCGCTCGTACCAATATTTTTAGTGGTTACAACCGCTATAAAAATGAGTGTACTATAAAATTATTATACTGTTGATAAATGCGGTCTAAGGGTTTTGATAGAAAAAAAATAAGGATAATTTTTAATAGATTTTTGTAATCCCCTACTTGGTTTTTGATACAGAAACGTTGCTTCCCCAATTATTAATTTTAAAATGAAATTTCTCCATGAAATTTATTCCGGATTATAAAAATGTACTACGTCTTGAATGGACATAATTTTATTATTTAACGAACCCTTCGACTAAATTTATCTAAGGTATACCATACCTACTAATTTTGTAACAATCACTTGAATTGTACGACCAGGACAGCAAGCCCGACGTAACAACAGCTTTAAATATCTGTATGGCTGTCTATGGACATCGACTGTTATCTGAATTAACAAGTTAACACGTAGCCTTCAAAAATGTTACCGCTAATTTGTTTGGAGAAATGTGTGATTCTGCAAACGCTACCTATCCCGAGATGTCTTTGTCTCCACTACAAAGTCGACCTGAGGATTGCGGCTAATACGTTGACATTTCACGCGGACAGACTGTAAATTCATAATCATCATCTTCTTCTTCAGGCTATATTATCTAGTCCACTGCTGGACATAGCCCTCCCCTAATGAGCGCCATAGCGCCCTGTCTTCAGCTTGCCGCATCCGGCATCTCCCGGCAGTTTTTCGCAGATCGTCATCCCACCTGGTCGGAGGGCGTCCTACACTACGTTTGCCGAGTCGCGGTCTCCACTCAAGAACACGTTTACTCCAACGGTAGTCGGTTCTTCGCGAGATATGGCCAGCCCACTGCCATCATCAACCCATTTTGTCCCCGCCGAGGGATACGGTTCTCCTCCCTTAGGAAGGTATAGGCCCCGGGGGCCAAGTGCGAATTGGTATAGGCATGCAAGTCTAGTGGCCGGTCTTACTGTCAGAAGTTTTCAAGCTGGCCTAAGGCCTGCGACTAGTTAAGCCAAGTCTAAATTATTTACGTAAATACATAAATTCTTGATTTGCAATTTCCCTTCTACAAAACGTTTCAAAAAGAACGATTCTGAAATTAATGGTGTTATTTATAAAAACACGACATCTCTGACACATCCCTTACTTTTCTCTATCTTTATTGCTAGGAGATAGTAAAGGTGGCAGGCTAGGAGTCATAAACTGGCATTAAGTCCGACATAAGCGTGGTTTAGTGGGATCGACTTTTTATAAAGACTGTTTCCTTTTACCACAGACACGTCTGTAAAACATATTAGAACTAAAGAGATCAGCTGTCGACAGGGAAATATTACTTTTAGTCTTTTTCTCTTTTTTTATGTAGAGTAGAGAATAAGTTATTTGTCACCTAATGAATTAAGTCACATGCCTGAAATCATTGTGATATAACAAATGTTTTTTTTTCTTTTGTGATGCATGCAGGGCAATACGGCTTTTTTTCTTAAGTTTTAATTTCTGAACCGATAATAAATATTTTATCCATTTTCATTTAAATTTTCATTTTTACATTTAAACTGCTTTTGGAATCGTGTTTCTATAGACATAATAGACATTACTTTCTTCGGGTTTTCGCTTGGCATGCCATATGCCAGTTGAGTCATAGGGAAATACGTCGACGTGTGCTACGAGTATGTACAGTCACTCTACATTGTCGGTTTAAATTATTTACAAGGCACGTTACAAATGAATGTTTTCTATTTTTTGTATGTCCCCAGCAGTGGGGACATACAACGGTTGATAATATGTTAAATACATTTATTTATTAGTACTTTAATACACAAGTCATTTAGTTGTACTTAGCATAGGGCTAACGAGATCTGTGTAATATGGCGATGAATAATTGTTATTATTATTACTTAACGTTAATGTTAATTAAGCTTAATGTTAATTAAGAACTTTTGAAAAGATTAAGTTTGGGGTTATTTTGTCCATTTTTTCTCCTAAATGATCTAGATTTTGAAATGGACACCTAGTTTGAATTGTAACGTTCATTAAGCCGCAGTTTCTGTGCTACTTTGAATAAAACCTATTCATTTCATTTCTTAAATAGATGTACAACACGGCGGTTTTAACGCCTTAAGCATTAAGCCCTTAACATTCTATCTTACAGATGATTGGGTAGACAAAGCATTCTGGAACCTGTGGAGCGTATCACGTGGGATGTTACCCGAGCTGAGAGGCTGGCACCTCGTTTATATGCAGATTGTGTCCGCCTACCCCTACACCGAATCACAACTCCGACGTCACTTGCAGCCGCGTAGCACCGCGGATATGCTAATGCAGATATGCTCATAATAATAATTAAATATGCATACGCAGATTGAAGGTACTGTTCATGGCGGAATGACGTTAATTTATGTTATGGTGTTATTTATAGTTAGAATATTTTCGGGGCTTAATCGCGTAGTAATTTATTGCTATTTTACCTCGACGTTTCGACGACGTTACAGTCATCGTGGTCACGAGAAGACTGGTGGCTGTAACGTCGTCGAAACGTCGAGGTAAAATAGCAATAAATTACTACGCGATTAAGCCCCGAAAATATTCTAACTGTGTGTACAAGTCGCGAAAGTTTAAAATATGTTATGGTGTTATTTATTAAAGCAAGATTAAACAGTCCTCGGATGCAGTTTTAATGGTCTGTGGTAGAGGCTTGCCCAGCAGACTATTTAAGGCACTTTGGGTTGCTAACCAGCGCAACCTAAAAAAACATAGCTTGTTATACGTTTTTATCTAAAAGTGAA
The DNA here is from genome assembly GCA_934045075.1 of Yponomeuta sedellus. Taxonomy (NCBI): domain Eukaryota; kingdom Metazoa; phylum Arthropoda; class Insecta; order Lepidoptera; family Yponomeutidae; genus Yponomeuta; species Yponomeuta sedellus. Next base: position 1,043,229 of record OW203721.1, on the reverse strand, counting down.
CATAAGAAATTTAAACAACTATGACAACTATTTTTAGAACCTACAGTTTAGAGCCTAGAATCAATTTACTAGAACTTTAATCGATTTTCGCTAAAAAACGGTCGCTTTTGGGCGGAAAGTGATTATAGTCCTTGGTTGTTAATTTTAAGTTCTATTCGGTGGGTTCTAAAAATAGTTGTCACAGTTGTTAAGATTTCTCATGCTCACTTTTAGATAAAAACTTTGTATTAAGCAAGTTATGACAGTGGTGGTGGTTCCATTGGTGGTAGTTAGCATCCCGAATCACCTTAAACTTTATTTATTAAAAAGGAGGAGGTTATCAATTCTACGCGTATATTATTTGTTTTTTTTATAAATAGAGTTTAGACGAATTTTATGGAAAAAATCCTTTCACCTTCTTTACCTTACCTTTTACCTTAATCCTTTACCTTTCAGACAGCTTCCTCCTCTCGTCTCTCCTCTTTCCAGTAGTTGCTGGGCACATGCCTTTCTGTACTGTGTCTTAAGGAAACTCCCAAAATTTTGCCCGTGCCGCTGACGCACACGTTTTTAGCGGTCGCAGGGCAAAGGTAAAGAGACTAGACTAACACTACAAAAAATCTGCAATTTTTACAATAAAAAAACGCTTCTGTATCTTTGAAATTACAATCATACTGACCGCAAATTTGACAGTATGAAACATGCAGAAAAAATTAGGTAATACCTACTTATTAAGATCTAGTAGTATACACTAATGAAAAGTTAATTGTCAAGTATTTTGTTAGTTAGTGTTCTTCAGTTAGTTTTACCTGATTTCCATATTGTTGCTTAGAGTCAAATAATGTGTACATTTTTTAAGGCGCATAGCAGACTTATGACAAACTTTGACCTAGGAGTGGGTCGTTGTCCGATTTGTCGACGGCGAAACGCAACCGTTTTTTCTGGAACGAAAACAGGTCCTCGAAACGGTCCTCGTTCGCAACTGGTTTCATTGTATGCGAACGAGCAAGGCGCAGAGGACGGTCAAACGAGTGCGAACGAGACGAAATCACGAAACATCGGAAAAAATAAGTTGTTTTACACGATATTCGACTGTATACTCATAGACATAAAGATTACTTTATTGTATCACAGACCAAAACGAACGGAACGAGCAAGGAGCCGACGACGACGTCGCAATGATCTCATTACGTTCTACGCTCTATTAATATAGCACTAAAGGACATATTCGCGTCAAACAATCTAAGGACTGGTCTCGCGACGAACAAACGCTGGCACTGCTTTAGAGTCTCTGGCACTGCTTTAGAATGAAACGTAAAACGGTCCTATCGTCGCGGAACACAAAACGGTCTTATAAAACGGTTCGTCTTTGCAACGATCACGCCTACTTTGACCTAGTGATTTGAGTTCAATTAAATATATAAGCGCTATGGCGCTCATTAGGGGAGGGCTATGTCCAGCAGTGGACTAATATAGCCTGAAGAAGAATAAATAAATAAAATTAAGAACGAACCCTGTGTCAAAATGAAATGAAAATACATACCTATTAGATATAGTACAAATAGGAGAAAATAAAGCGTAGGACACCACCAGCTCGCTGCCTTCCTGTTGCCTACTACTGGCATCGGCTCGGTGACGATAGCAGAGGGCACAAGGAAGTGGCGCGCCTTTAGGAGGTCAAGTCTAGTCTGGGCAGGGGGTTAAAGCCCAGCAGTGGAAAAGTACGGACCGGGTAATTGATGTGTGTTCTAGTGACTTACTCCTCAGGCAGGGTCGGGGCTCCCTCCTCCTGGCCGGGCGCGTTGAGGTGGTACACGCAGAAGTTCTCCAGCAGCGCGCGCATGTCCACGTAGCTGAAGAACGCCTGGAACGACGACACGTCTGCGGACAAAGTCACCCACTCAGTCACCCTGATGAAAGCAGTAAGAGCCATCGCCCACGACCACTTTTGTTCGCGCTTCACTTAGAAGCTCTTGTGCCATTTTGAGAAGTGATACAAACGCTCTGCAGTTAAGAAATAGAAAATATTCTTTTGAAGTAAAGTAAAAGTCTAAAAATTTATTGTTAATGAACATAGTAACGATTTTATTATTTTTTTTATGCACTAACCCGTGCTAAGGACAATTTTTGTACGTAATACCAATAGAGAGTATTGTAAAGAGGTTCGAAATTTCACTGATGCTGGTGAGTTGCCCATTAGCTCAGTTGGAAGAGCGCTGGCACGGAGAGCCAGAGGTCGCAAGATCGAATCCCGGCATGGGTGGAATTTTTAGCCTCTAAATAGGTTTTTAAAATAGTAGTGATTTAATAATTATATTGTCATATTTAAAATAATTATATCAGAATTATTTAAAAGCATGTGTGATATTAAAATAGTATTTATATAATAATGTTTGATAATAATTCAATATCATTGGAATTAAAATGGCAAAGGCTTAATTTATAAAGGCCTTCTATAATTTATAATGTTGCGTGCCCTACAGGGTCCACAAAAATCCAAATTTTTAGTTATGTGATCTGTATATACTTGTGAAATGCAATAAATTATTGAGTATTGAGTAAAGAAAATTTTAATGTCATCAACAATATAGGGGTTAGAAGAATAAAACACATTTTACAGGGTCATCTTAGCGAGGTAAAAATGTATAGTCTCATTGGCACTTTTTTTAAGCTATATAAAATAAAAATAAAAATAGTGACCAATGAGATCAGTCTGCTATTAACAGTTGCCAACAAAAGGTAGTGTCGGGCTATGCGACCGGTGTGGGTTTCACGCCCTCTAAAGCATTGATTTTCAGCACTCACCTAAATTACAGCTGATTGCTTTAAAGTAAACCTAAATAAAATAAAAATAGATGCTATAAACATCCTCCATGGACTCCAATCGGTATTGGCTTCGATCATAATAAGGCACAATAATCGCTTATACTTATATAGTATAATATAGTTACATAGCATTAGTGACAATTTAATGACACATTTATTTAACAGCTTGTAAATTAGATATGAAAACATAAAGGTCAGCGCCTCGGCTTTGCGGCGCTCTGCTTACCATATCGTTTCGCTTCCATTTTTACGCAGCCAGGGAATCGCGTTAGAATCGCGTTGTTAAGTCGTCGTGGGCGTTGGCCCTAATATATTATTTAGAACAAAGAAAAGGGCATCACGAAATTCAAACTCTCTAATAGAAAGCTTCGTTAAATTCCAGATTACGGTAATGTGTTGTGTTTACGAAAGTATTAATTCTATAAACAAAGGCTAAAAATAGGACGGTTCTTACGTTTCTGTGTTTTTTTTCTTTCTTATGTGCTTTTAAACGTGATCTTAAAAAAGTAAGTTCTTTGTTACTGCTTACTCTAAGCTACAGGGTCTTATGCCTCTTTTAGGAAGCAGAGGCTCCACATCTTAGCATATTCACACATACTACTTTTATATTAAATTAAAGTGTAACTTGATGCTAAGTGTAATGTATCATCTTTATGAATAAAAATACTTATAAGTTTTTTGAACGTCAGATCACAAGCCATCTGTGTGGCGTTGAAGAACCTGGCAAAGAAATTCCTGTATGGTCGTATTCTTCCACAGACCTTCGAGGTGGGACCAGTGTCTTTACATTGCATCGGCTACCTCATCCAGTCGCCTTTACAAATCAAGGAATGAGATCCAGTCACCTTTAGAAATCAAGGACTTGGACACGGTAAAGGATTTTAATTACAATATCGGTTTCAAATAACGATATCGAAATATTCCGATAACCTCGTTCGAGCGCGGGGCACAGACATTTGTGTGAGAGCGGTATTTCGTCAAAGAAACCCCTTTCCATAAAGGGGTCGGTATCGGTAATTCAAATACCGGAATGTACCGTGTATCAATATAATAAAAAATTGTTAACGTTTTTAGAATTCATACAGTATTATAGAGGTACCTTAATTTAATAGTTAATTAGACCCTAATGAGGGATTTTCTTTTTATTGTTTTTAAATACTTCCCTAGTCGCTGGATAGATGGCGCTGAACTTGGTAAGTTACTGCGAGATACGGAAAACCACATTATTATTTTTTATTATTTCTCTTGGATTCTTGAGATCATAAAATGAAACTTACATTATGTAATTTGTCACTTACATAGCATGTTGAAATAAAATTACAAGGAAAAGTAAACAAAATATCAATATTTTGTCGATCTATGTTTATCAATCGTCTCAAATCGTAAGACGTAGTTAGTTCAGCGCCATCTACACACTTCTTGAGAACTACTTTTTTTTAAAAAAGAAAATCTCCCAATGATTTCAAGCCGTTCACAATATTGTATTACGCTCAGCAGTATCTTTCAGTTAAGATTTAGATAGTTACATAGAATGATTATTGTAGCTTATCAATTACATAAGAGACTTAAATACTAAAAGCATTTTCTTCCAGACAACCAAGATTTGTTTACTTCGAGAACATTTAGATGGTAATAAACAAATATCTTACAATTAGTCAGCCTTTAAAGTTAACATTTAATTTTGTTAAGCGCAGTTGTGTGGTTTGTTTGAGGCGTTTCGGGGCGCTAACCAATGGAAAAAAATCATAAGTTGTTTTATAATTTATAATACGTCTTTATCTAAAAGTGAACATAAGAAATCTTAACAACTGTGACAACAATTTTTAGAACGTAGTCTAGAACCTATGATCAATAGATTAGAATTTTAATCGATTTCCGCTAAAAACGGCATTTTTTGGCGGAAAGTGACTTAAGTCCTTGTTTGTTGATTCTAGGTTCTAGACTGTAGGTTCTACAAAATAGTTATCACAGTTGTTAAGATTACTCATGTTCACTTCTAAATAAAAACGTATTATAAGACAAGTTATGATTTTTTCCCGTTGGTGACGCTATTTAGCACCCCTAAGCTCCTTAAGTATGTAAAACGATATTTATGTGTATCTATTATTTCGCTGGATGGCTGAGTTACACATTTACCAGTTTGGGCAGAATAATGTCTCGTCAAAATCGACGAAAACAGTGTTACATATTAACACGATGGAAGCTCCATCTAATGGTGCTCCCACATTGTCGTTAGAAAATGTAACGTTAGTAAACATTTGTTAGCAAACATTTAATAACAAATGTTAAAAAATGTTTTCATGTTAGAAAATGAATAGTAACGTTAAGTTAACAAATTATAACAAACAAATTAACAAAATGTAACAATTGACAACATTTGTTAGTAAATGTTTTTATGTTAGAAAATGTTTACAAACATTATCTAACGGCAATGTGGGAGCACCATAATATTGCTCATTCGTTTTCATTCCAACGCATGTGTAAGCTCGCACGGTACATTATGATATTGAATCAGTCGCAACGTCCGCCCGCAGATAAAGCACGCTCTAGTTCATTATACAAAAGGAGAATACGCTTTGTAAAACGTTTAGTCCTAAAAAACCTTATAAATGATGCACATACTAATCTAGATTACGCAGCGCGAGAGGACACTAAAATGGTGTAACAGTGGGTCTGAAATTTTAGGATGTTTGTCATTTCGAAGTAGCATTAGGTGCCTGAGTGCTTAGTGCGAGTTTTTAACTACTCGATCGCGTTAACGTAAACTCATATTTCTATGGCATCGAGGAAGCGCCACCTAGCGACAAGTATGGAAATAAAATTTGTTGAGTGCGAGTTGTAATGGTTTACGTTGAGAAGTGAACACGTTTACCAGCCAAAACACGAATAAACGTGAGTGCAAGTTGTACTGTGACAGCGTTTTGCCAGTTCGAACGGTTAACTTCCTCATACTCACTACTCAATGCTCGATTAACGCGGTGGTAAAGTTATTCGATTGGATCCACAGAGTAGGTACATTATATAGCTGAGAATAGAGATATCAGTCCCCCGTACGTGCTAGCGCCATCTTGTGAGTTATGATACAACTTTTCTCTAATACAATATACCTATAGCTTTAAAAGTAATTCGTGTTTAGCTAGCAGTAGGTACCCTAATACTTTTATTCCAAGGTTTTCTAAAATTAATAAAGCAGATTTGTAATCGTCATAGTCCGGGGGCAAAGCTGAGGTCGTGAGAATAAATGCAGAATCGTCGAAGTCCGGGGGCAAAGCTGAGGTAGATGTTTCAAACCCCCACGAAAACATCGAAATTCAAAAAGTACATTCACGTTTGTGGAATGAATGAGCGACACGTCAATGTCGACAACAACATGACGCCGACGTTCCGTTTCTGATTTCCTTCATTATATAGTAAATGCGATATTATTTTTAATAGGTACAGAATTTTAGAGATTTTTCATAAAATATATTCATAAAAGGTTGTCTGGAAGAGATCACTTTTCACGTCTGTACTCTTAGGTTAAGAAATATCTGTATAATTTCCATTTTTATGTACAATTACAGTGTTCTCAATCTATCTATATTTTTTTAGCATTTGCAGTGTAGTAGGTAGTTATTTATTTTGATAAAAAAGTTAGAAAATATTTGGTTTCTATTTAATCAAGTTATGCGTACAATGGATTGTAACATCCTTTCTTTTCTTCAGTGTTGCCATTACACAAAAACTCAGTGATTCCACTTTGTAAATTTCTTGATATATCTTACGCCACCTAGTGAGATATGACAGAACTAATATTGTATGTGAGATTTCTATAGAAACGTGATTATATGAAGTGAAAAACCCATGATTGGATCTGTCAAACTCGCACTAAGCACTCTGAGCGTCCCAAACAAAATACCTAAATTGTCTACGTTCAGAGCGGAAGCGGACGAGGACCGCACAGGTAAATGGGCGCTAGCGCTTAAATATGAAAGCCAGTCTAATCTAACTATTAGGGTCACACAGATATAGGTCAGATAAGGATATAGCGACGAGCAGCGCGCAGTCGAGCTGTCTCTGAAGCAGAGAAATGACTACGAAATGGAACCTATACCGTTGCTTATATTGCCTCAAGACTTTAGTCTTACAGCAATATTCCAATATGAAAAGGCCACTTTCTGAATTGCGAATTTCGCTATGTAAATAGTGCTGTCTCTTCGAATTTCTCCGAAAAGAGCGTGACAGAACGTTACTGAAGTATTTACTTCGTGAAATTCGCAATTCAGATACTACCGGCTCAAAGTCATATTCAAAGTGTCCACGTCCCTAAACAACTCACCTATTCATTTTGTGAATTAATCCGTGACATGTATTTAGGTAACTATCTCAGTCTGAAATAAATATGGTTTAGTAGAGTTTTGTTTAGTAAAAGTCTTGAAGTTTATCTGTATAATCCATGATAAGAGGTTACGCATAATAATGTTGGAAATAAAAAAAAGACGTCTTGCATAATTATTCATAAGGTAAAAGGTAAGTATCTTAATTCACGACGTATTAGACCCGTTTAACATAATATGAACTAGTATCGCGATCCATTAAAAATATACTAATCCCCGGTTTCTCGTACGCTAACAAGCTGTTAATCAATTTGGCTAGCTGTCAGTTGGCCAAAGTGTTACGAAAAAAACATTTGACAGCTATTAACAATAGATTAACAGCTTGTCAGTATACGAGAAACCAGGGGCATCTGCCAACAAACCGTTATGCAGTTTGGCAGAAACCAATTTCTGTATTTTTTTGTATTTTTCTTTTAATAAACGTCTAAATAGAAACATCAAAAACACAGATCAAAAATGATGTTGCCTTATTTTACAAATTAACTGTCACTTAAGGCGTGAAACTTGACGGCCGCTTCAGCATTTATATTTTTAACAGGTGACTTGAACACGGCTCACGAATTACGAAAAGGTATGAATGGCACCTTCCACCGGCCTTAAGGGACGAATATCGCAGAAGAAGGCGAGACACTGTAAAAGACATGAAAATGCGTTGTTTTTGAACGAACAAAGGTTTTTCTTGAAAGACAAGACGGGCGAAGTATGCATACTAACAATGGGAGAGGCAGGGAGGCATCGGGTACCTAATACCGCACGGGGTCTACTTTTAGACAAGAATAAGATAACAATATTCTTTATTGTACACCAGAGCATACATTATAAAACATGTAAAGATACAAAGTACAATTGACGGCCTTATTGCTAAAAGCAATAAGGCCGTCAATTGTTCGCTCAATTGTAACACATCGCTTAGGTAATTTGTTGAATTTGAAGCTGAACTCAGAAGAAAATTTAGGCAGATCCCGCGTGCCCTGCCATCGCCAGTGAGATCCGAAATACCGCCATGAGGAGTCAGAGTCATACGTTCAAGTTAGGGGTTTTTCCCAAATTCTATGGCAGGTGAAGAAATGTAATCCGCTGCTTGACTCGTATCAAATTTGACGCTATAGATGAATATTTCCTGTATTATTTAACTGAAACTGAAATATATTGACTTTGCTAAGCAAGTATGTAGGATGGCTGCAATATTTGCAAATTAAAAACATATTTTCCGCTATTAATTCGGAGCGGTGAAACCGCTACCAACCATGTTGAAAGCATCTTTGGTTTGTAAACAAACATCTGTCAGCCAGAGCCAATAGCCTCAAAAAATAAACTAAAATATTTTTTGGTCTAATTGAAGAGATATTTACCATTTAAGACTGAGAGAGAAAGAGAGTCAAATAGCGAATTGTGACCGGTTTATACAAAAATTAATAAACTTTTTGGGAAACCTCCAGTATGAATTTACATCACGAAATGATTGCTGAGGCCTTCTATCTGGACATTTCTACTTCTAACAAATCGTTAGGTTCGAGGGATCGATTCAGTAGCGTGAGACCAGCGTTTTGAATTACTCATTGTGGTGTATCTGTATCTATTATGAACTCCGAGGTAGTCCCCTGGCGTAGAAAAGCTTGGAAATTTTTCCAAGCTTCGGCAGCGCTTGGACGGATGAAATCACTGGCGCCGCGCCGTGTTGCTAAAGCGCGCACAATAGCCTTTGTTTCACTTTACGTGCCGCAGGGCTGCCGGGCGGCTAATGTTACCGTTTGTTAAATAAACAATAAGCCTGAGTTGTATCAAAACGTTCTGGCATTATATTGACAAGTACGCGGATTGATGAGAAACGAAGATTTTTTAAGGACACTGAGATCTGTTTATAATACCAATTAAAGTTGAGTTTTAAAACCAATGAAGACAATAAATTTAGTAGAGATACACTTACATAATATAAAACCACGCCTGTATCCCAGAGGGGTAGGCAGAGACCAGGGAATGACACTTGCCACGGTCCTAACAGATCATTTTGGCTTCATCTTCGCTATTATTATCTTATTATTATCCATTATTATTTATTCATTTATTTAGACGGCCTTGGTGGCGCAGCGGTTTGGCACGCTGACTGAAAAACCGAAGGTCTCGGGTTCGATTCCCGGCCGGGTCAAACTAGGAAAAGAACTTTTCTAGTTTTTCTCGGGTCTTGGATGTTATCTATGTAATTATTGTATTACACCTATCCTCGAGTTAGCACCTGTAACACAAGTCATTTAATTGTACTTGGTATGGGGCTAACGAGACCTGTGTAATATGTCCATGAATATTTATTTATTATTCCAGACTATATCTATTCCCCTATTAGTACAGTTCCTATGATTGAAAATATATATATATATATACATATATATATATGTACTAATAGGGGAATAGATATTTTCAAAATTCGGCCCGACATATGCCCAAAAATCCTGACATATCAGGCACAGCTAATGCTAATGCCAAACACGCTGTGACCCTTTGTGGCACAAAGGGTCACAGGGTGTTTGGTATGGAATTCTGCAGTGCTGCGTACATTTCAAGTCAATCAAACGCCTACAAAGGCTAACTGACACTGTAGCTCGCTCACACAATTAGGTTCTCGAGTGACAATCAGGAACTGCGAACACACCCTAGGGCACCTTTCGCTGGCGACGCGCGACGATTCGAGGTAGATTACACCTGACCTATCTCTACATCTATATCAACCCTTGTATGCCCCCACTGCTGCAGCACGGGTCTCTTCCTGCATCGAAGGTTAGGCCGCTACCACGGGGGCCAAGTCCGGGTTGGTGGAGGATTGTAAGACAGTGGCGGGCCTTACTGTCAGAAGTTCTCAAGCCGCCCATAGGCCTTAAGCTCTGACATGGCTTAACGACTGCCGTTACATGACAACCGACACCAACTGCTTACCGTGCCTTGCGAAGCACGGAACCGCTCGCAAAAATTCCACTAGCGTTAGTCATAGACTGCCACCCAGCCATACACTGAACGCGCCCTTTCGTGATAGTTTTTGATCACTCAGGCGGTCGGGGCTACGAGCGCCTGGCCGTTTAGTATAAACTAGTGTTCCTCGGTACTTATTGAAATATTTTAATTGGGCGAAAACATTAGTACACAGTAATGGCAGTCCTTAAGTCACGGCAGAGGCTTATGGGCGGCTTAATAATTTCTGACAGTAAGGGCCGCCACTGTCTTACAATTCTCCACCAACCCGGACTTGTCCCCCGAGGTGGAGTGTGGCCTAGCCTAAGAGAGACCCGTGCCCAGGTGGGGACATACACGGACTGATAGCAATACCGATCGATTAGTACACAGCTTTAAGAAAAATACTGTAATGCTATACAGAAAACTAACGATTAGCTTCTGTCGCTGTGCTAGGTTAAAAACCTGTGATGCAGCAATCAATGCTATTTCTCCACAGAAATGACATCTTTTAACTTTAAATTGGATTGTACATAATGTTAAGTTCTATTTAATAATAATAATTCGATTAAGGTGAAAAATTGTATACAATATATTAGGATTTAGTTTAAATTCATTGATTAACGTAACAATAAATCAATTTAAAGTAATTCCTAGAAGATTTTCTTTCTTTATTGTAATATACTCTACCCAGGTGGGTGAAGCATATGGCAAGAAAAAAAATACATCACTCCAATCTTCTTAGCATGTTCAACAATTGAGTACCTCCTCTTTTTAGAAGCCTTTTAATGAAAACCTATTTAGAGGCTAAAAAATCCACCCATGCCGTTTGAACCCGCGACCTCTGGCTATCCGTGCCAGCGCTCTTTCCAACTGAGCTAATGGGCGACTCGCCGAAATTTCGAACCTCTTTACAATATTCTCAGTATTACGTACAGCGTATTACGTATTTGTAGCCTCTAAATAGGTTTTTTAAAATTATCCTTAGCACGGATTAGTGCATTAAAAAGATTATAGTCATTTAATGAGTTGAAAAGGCGGTTAAAAGGGTAAGTTTTCCCACAGAGAGCTAAGCGGATTATACATCGGCCGGCCAGCGCTGAAAACCTACGAGTCGAGAAAAAGGGGTTGAAAAGAAGCGTTGGTCTTATGAAAAGGAAAAATGTGCAACGTAATTACGCGCTGGTATATTTAAAATAAAATAAGTACACCTTTTATTTTTAAAAACCTATTTAGAGGCTAAAAATTTCACCCATGCCGGGATTCGAACCCGCAACCTCTGGCTATCCGTACCAGCGCTCTACCAATTGAGCCAATGGGCGACTCACGGCATCAGTGAAATTTCGAACCTCTTTACAATATTCTCTGTATTACGTACAGGCAGCGACATCTGACTTAAGCAAATTGCATTACTTACAGCCCCGACTACCTACCTTGCAGTTAGGTTTAACATCGGAACGATATCACTGTACCCACATGATTACACTATTTTTATTTTTAATGCACTAACCCGTGCTAAGGAACAAATTTAAAAACCTATTTAGAGGCTAAAAATTTCACCCATGCCGGGATTCGAACCCGCAACCTCTGGCTATCCGTACCAGCGCTCTACCAATTGAGCCAATGGGCGACTCACGGCATCAGTGAAATTTCGAACCTCTTTACAATATTCTCTGTATTACGTACAGGCAGCGACATCTGACTTAAGCAAATTGCATTACTTACAGCCCCGACTACCTACCTTGCAGTTAGGTTTAACATCGGAACGATATCACTGTACCCACATGATTACACTATTTTTATTTTTAATGCACTAACCCGTGCTAAGGAACAAATTTAAAAACCTATTTAGAGGCTAAAAATTTCACCCATGCCGGGATTCGTGAAATTTTTAGCCTCTAAATAGGTTTTTAAATTTGTTCCTTAGCACGGGTTAGTGCATTAAAAATAAAAATAGTGTAATCATGTGGGTACAGTGATATCGTTCCGATGTTAAACCTAACTGCAAGGTAGGTAGTCGGGGCTGTAAGTAATGCAATTTGCTTAAGTCAGATGTCGCTGCCTGTACGTAATACAGAGAATATTGTAAAGAGGTTCGAAATTTCACTGATGCCGTGAGTCGCCCATTGGCTCAATTGGTAGAGCGCTGGTACGGATAGCCAGAGGTTGCGGGTTCGAATCCCGGCATGGGTGAAATTTTTAGCCTCTAAATAGGTTTTTAAATTTGATCCTTAGCACGGGTTAGTGCATTAAAAATAAAAATAGTGTAATCATGTGGGTACAGTGATATCGTTCCGATGTTAAACCTAACTGCAAGGTAGGTAGTCGGGGCTGTAAGTAATGCAATTTGCTTAAGTCAGATGTCGCTGCCTGTACGTAATACAGAGAATATTGTAAAGAGGTTCGAAATTTCACTGATGCCGTGAGTCGCCCATTGGCTCAATTGGTAGAGCGCTGGTACGGATAGCCAGAGGTTGCGGGTTCGAATCCCGGCATGGGTGAAATTTTTAGCCTCTAAATAGGTTTTTAAATTTGTTCCTTAGCACGGGTTAGTGCATTAAAAATAAAAATAGTGTAACCTTTTATTTTCTGGCGACTGTGGTTTATTAAAGACCTGCTGGTGAAGTATGCTGAGTAACCTGTCAAAAACGTGTACAATAAGCTGTTAGACAAGTCTTTATCAGCACTTGATAAGAAAGTAACGTTGTTTTGAGACTTACAAAACTGCAAAACGTTAGAATAGAATAGAGTGGAAAAGGTTTTATTCACAAATTAATTTAACACAGTACAATGATACTGAAAGCTAAGAAACAACATGCGATCCAAAATTTTGCTCAAATTAAAAGAGCAATGTAAAGCAATAACAAAAAAAGTCGTAAATACCGTTAATTTTAAATTTATTACTTTCTGTAAACAGATGATAACGCTGTCAGACATGACGTCCTTACATTATCTGTGCCGAATTTTTCTAACAAATAGGGTGGGTCAAAACCACGGCTATTAGAACTTTTACATTATGTGTCTTTACTTGCGACTGAAACAAAAAAAAATATTTCCTTTGTTGCGATCAGTGAATAGCGTTTTGACTTAATTCGTAAGGCACCACTTGCTCGGCCATGTGCTTACAAGAACGCGAGACGATTGGGTTGGGAAAAGGGCATTTAACATAACATAACATTTACATACAGGCGCGTACATTGCTTCTGGCCCTACACTAGGATACCCTGTGACGTGATAACCAGAAACAGCGACATCACAAACATGTAAACATCCAAGACCTGGGGTCTTTTTCGTCCCCGGGGTTCGAACGCGGCCTAGAATTTACTTGATCCTTATTGTTATTCGTCTTATTAGGTCCAATTAGTTTGTGCAATGTCATGACTCCTTACAATAAACAATATTCTTATTTTATCTCATCGTATATCGTAGTAGAGAGGAACAAACGCGAGCCCCAAGTGGGTGATTTAACAAGAGAGTATCGCAGAACAATAAAGTTAGCGTGTTTGTTTTGGGAAACCTATTTTTTTTTACCCGTTTCGGAAATCATTCATAATTATTAGTTCCTGTTAAAAAGCGGTGGTAGCGAATCGATAGAGTAGCGGCCTCTCTTTCGGGTGGTTGTGGGCTCGAATCCCTGCAATGATTTCGTTCCTCTAAGATACGAGTACGTACATTTGTGAACTTATAGTGACAAGAGTGACCTCACAGCCCTGCTGCGTACTATGGCCCAACTATGAGGCTAAGTGCGGAAACCACAGGACAAACTAACTATAGTAGTAATGCCACTCACTCGTCCCATGCGGGGACTCGAGCCCGCGACCTCTGGCACGGTTAGCCAGAGGTCGCGGGTTCGAGTCCTGGCATGGGTGGAATCTTTAGCCTCTAAATAGGTCATTTGTATTAGATTACTTGTAATTCAACCTCATCTATATTTGAGCGGGATGTCATCGCGATGACAGTCGGGATGACTCATATGCTCGTTTAAAAATTGCTAATTTTAGAGCAATTTTGGATGGATAGCTGTCGGGTCCCTATCATTTGGATATCAACCCATTGTATATCCCCGCTGCTAGGGCACGGGTCGCATCGCAGAAAGGTTAGGCCATACTCCACCACGGGGGCCAAGTCCGGGTTGGTGGAGGATTGTAAGACAGTGGCGGGCGTTACTGTCAGAAGTTATCAAGCCGCCCATAAGGCCTCTGACATTTCTTAACGACCGTCATTACATGAAAGCCGCCACCAACGGATTAAAGTGTCTTGCGAAGCACTGAAGCGCTCGGAAAAATGCCACTGGCGGTGATCCCGGGACACTCGCCGATCCTGCACTTGACCGCGCCTGTTGTTGCTTAACTCAAGAGATTGATTCCAATCAGTCGTCGGTTCACGCCACGACGCCACGCCACATCAGGCCACGAGCGCTTCAGTATGTAAATGTTATGTTAATATATACCTAAAAATCTCGTGTCAAAGTGTTTCTTAAGGAACTTCTCTGCAACGGTCTCGCCGATTTTTATTAAATAGTGTACATTTGGAAGGCCTGAAAATAGGTCGTATGCTAATTAGTGTGGCAAAACAATGTTTTCGGGGTCAGTTAGTATGTTGTAATGGGTATCCCAGTTTGGGACCAGGACAACTTTGCTGTGCTAAAGTTATTATTCTTATTAATATACCTGTTATCAACCCTTGTATAACCCCGCTGCTGGGGCACGGGTCTTTCCTGCGTCGCAGGAAGGTTAGGCCATACTCCACCACGGGGGCCAAGTCCGGGTTGGTGGAGGATTGTAAGACAATGGCGGGCCTTACTGTCAGAAGTTATCAAGCCGCCATAAGGCCTTTGACATGGCTTAACGACTGCCATTATATGACAGCCGGCACCAACGGCTTAACGTGCTTTGCGAAGCACGGAAGAGCTCGGAAAAATGCCACTAGCGGTAGTCACGGGACGCCCACCCATCCTGTACCTGACCGCGCCTGTTGCTGCTTAACTAAGTGATTGATTCCAATCACTCGGTTCGCCTATAGGCCACGAGCGCTTCAATATACCAAGTACAACATTAATGACCCATGTGAATTCATATTACGGGTGTTGGCGACAGACCTTTTTAGTTTTTCTTTTTATAGATCGTTTTCACACATATTGTCAGTTCTAGTTCTATTATGTAAGTGTCTGGTGTAAATAAAACGTGATAATCGTAGTAGCTATTGATATACAAAGTTTTAATAATATTTTTAAAAAAGAATATTAACGGTGCTCAACAACGGGGAGCAATGTCAATTTTTCATTGTCGTTTTCGGTGCAAACAGATGAATGTTTATTAACTAGGTTATTATCATAAAATTATGATTCATGCACATGAAATTATTATGATAATTTTATGTGCATTGCGAAGTCGATCAATCCGCGGATTTACAAGTAGGAAGACTCGACTACGCAATGTACATCGAATTGTTATAATAATCTACGAATTATAGTGAATTGTACTACTGCTAAAAATTGTAGGCCCCTGTCTGTGTGTTGTACTTTTTACAGAAATCTGATCAGACCGATAAATTTGTGAATTATGGACAACGCTACAGAATGATACATCTTAAAATTTATTAGCAGTCGCTGTCTGAAAATATAAATTGTGTGAAAACTTGTAAAAAAACATTTAAAGCTCAAAGTACGTATGGTAGTCCTCACTGTAGAACAAATACAGCAATCCATTATCCCATTGGTAACATCCGTCAGTTTATTTTCTTGAAATATTTATTGAACTGCACATCTTTAAAGTTCTCGGCATATTTATCGCTAATGCATATTATATTTTTCAAATTTAAAAAATAAATTAATAAATAACTACCATTTAAGGTAGGTATGGGAGTACGATTTCGATTTTTTAATTAATATGTATTTCTAATTATAAGCTAAATCTAAAAACTAACAAAACAAATCTAAATATAGTATAAATTAATTAATTTTAAACACTACCTAAAAGCCAATTACTGCGCCCAGATCAACGCCGACTCTGGGGAGGGTCCCCAGTATGCTGGGTACATTACCTCGTTGGATGGCAAGACTTATCCTCTGCCCGAGGTAAGAGCCAGCCCTGGAGTGTCTGTCTGGTCGTGTCGTTGAGGCGAAAAAAAAAAAGTTATGTATAATAAAAGTATGCAAAAATGTTTTTACGTTTATATTAATATATTTTACGTTTTTGGTGTAATTATTTGTGTACCCGAAAGAAATATTTTCTTTAACAATATCTTTATGATTAAAGAAAAAGGGAGATAATTTTATCCGCGCTACTTCGCAGTCGGTCCTTCTGTATTAGCGTACCACCTCCTCTGATGAGCCCTGCAACTTTTGTCGCTAACAGCATGACAAGTTTAAATTTTAAGCCGTCGAATCCACTCTGAATATATAACGAAAGATACGCTTCGCACTACTCTTTGGAATTTTCATAGTGAAAGATGATACACAGCATTAAAATGTGAAGATTACTTTGCTAAATTCCGCCAAAAATCCCACAAGCACCATGCGGTTAGTTAATGCACCCCACGAGGCATCCTTAGGCTCACAAGTGCAAGAGCCTGCACTTGCACCTGTGAGCCTGAGGATGCCTCGTGTTAGAGGCGAAACGCGTCGCGTATTTTCTCACGCATGTATTCGTGTCGGTGGTGGTGTGTTCGTGTCTTGCTTCTGCTTGAAAAAGTGGGAGGGAGGGCGGTGCATTAACTAACCGCATTGTGCTTGTGGGATTTTTGGCGGAATTTAGCAAAGTACCTAATTTTCACATTTTAATAATAATAATAATAATAATAATAATAATAATAATAATAATAATAATAATAATAATAATAATAATAATAATAATAATAATAATAATAATAATAATAATAATAATAATAATAATAATAATAATAATAATAATAAATATTCATGGACATATTACACAGATCTCGTTAGCCCTATCCTAAGTACACCTAATTGACTTGTGTTACAGGTGCTAACTCGACGATAGAATACAATAAATACATAGATAACATCCAAGACCCGAGACAATCTAGAAAAGTTTGTTTCCTAGTTTGCCCGGCCGGGGATCGAACCCGAGACCTTCGGTTTTACAGTCAGCGTGCCAAACCGCTGCGCCACCGAGGCCGTCTAATGCTATTATGGATTTCCAAAGTAACGCCTGATTCCATACAATAGATGATATACGGTAAAAGTTGGTAAAATACACCAGCATTGGTAGTATAAAGACTCGTAGATTACGCTTAAGTAATTTTTCGCCCCCGCGTATCATGCTATGAAAGTTTATCGTGGTCGTTTGTCGCTTCAGTGTCAGTCGACCTCGTGGTTTACACTTCAACAATTCTGCGCCCCAGCGTACCACACTGATTTTTTTCGCGACAACATTTGCAGCTACAGAGTCATTCGAAACTACGTACCGGACCCGCGCTTAATTAGGCCTCTGCTAGAGGAGCAGAACGCCATCTCGTTCTATGTTGCCGCGTAAAGCGAGATACCGCTACCCAATCTATCTATAATATAAAAATGAATCGCTGAATGTGTCGGTAAGCACAAATCTCGAGAGCAGCTGAACCGATTTCGCTAATTCTATTTTTAGAATATTCCTTTAAGTACGAGTATGGTTGTTACGGAGAGAAAAAAAAAATAAAGAATCGACCCTTACGTGGTACAAAGTTCGCTGGGTCAGCTAGTCTTCTATAATATAAAAATGAATCGCTGAATGTGTTGGTAAGCGCAAATCTCGAGAGCAGCTGAACCTATTTAGCTAATTCTGTTTTTGGATATTCCTTGAAGTACGACGATGGTTCTTACGGAGGGAAAAATAATAAAAAAAAAAGTTTCGACTGTTAGGCGGTACGAATTTCGCTGGGTCGGCTAGTAGTAGGATAAAACTTTAATCTTGACCTTGCGCTCCCCTAGCTGTTCCGGATATAGACTTCGCTGCTTTACTTTCTATCATTTCCTCCAACGAAGTAGTGCACTCTTAGTTCGCCGGGGGCTGTCACATCGCTCATGTTAGGGGTTTAGTTTCACCGCGACGCCGACACGAATTAATGTTCGCTTCTCATAGTTACATTGTGAGAGCTAGACTGTGGGTACGGCTGGCAAGGGACATCCTTTAACGGCAAAAGTGAACCGAGTCCATACTTTGAAATTTATGAGCTGGGCGCCTCTTGACTTGAAGCAGGGACGGAGTGACAACCGCGGTTTCTCACTAAGTATTTCTTTAAGGCGGATTTTCACGATCGAGCTCAAGGTCATATAAATAAGTTGTCATCTAAGAGTAGTATTAGTCTACGCTATTCCTTTCCACTGTCATACAATCTTCCACCAACCCGGACTTGGCCCCCGTGGTGGAGTATGGCTTAGCCTTCCGGCGATGCAGGAAGAGACCCGTGACTCAGCAGTGGGGACAAGAGTTGATATCGAATGCTATTCCTTTATTTTTTTGGGTTTCAAGCCAGTAAGCTCGGACCGTGTGAGCCAAAATGACTATTTTGTTGATTACATGATGAAGCGAGGATGATTCATGTTTACAGGCGTTCTTAGAAAGTCACTAGGGAATCAAACATTATTAAGGTCGCCGATAAACACGACACGATTGTCATCCAAATACGTAGTCATTATTGGCTCACACGGTAGTACGAGCAAAAAGAAGGAATCGCATAGACTGGCGGACTACCGGAAGGCTTACTATGAAAACTTATATCTGTGGCCCTCATCTAAGGGAAGTTGGGGGCCAGTTCTGTATATTCCTTTGTTCTATTTGTCAAGCAAAATTGTATTTCGACGCCTGCTGGCCACGAGAGAGATCGTAATCGGAATGGACAAACATCAGACGTGAAAAATAAATAAAATGAAACGTAGACATCAAAGAGCGGTGGTAGCAAAGCGGTAGAACGCTGCTTCTCAATCGGAAGGTCGTGGGTGGGATTCCCAGAATGTATCGATGATTTTTTTTCCGAAGTCATTTACACTTGCGAAGTTTCAGTAGCAATAGCACTCGCTAACGGTAAACATCGTGAGGATACCCTAATGTCTGAAGTGTTAACTCATCTCAGCGAAAGCGACGTATTTTGACGGCTTCTATGGCGCAGCGGTAGCGCTACTGACTACCATTTAAGAGGTCCCGAGTTCGAACCCCGGCTGTGGACAAAAAACACCCCAGGTCGTGGATGTTTACATGTCTGTGTGATGTCATTGTTTCTGGTTTCCACGACACAGGGTATCCTAGTGTGGGGCCAGAAGCAATGTATGTGCCTGTATGTAAATGTTATGTTATGTTAACGGCCCAACTATGAGGCTAAGTGCGGAAATCTGGTCTAACTGACTAAATAACTAACGTAGACATCAATACATAAGGATCATCCAGCACAACACACGACCTTAATGGCGTGCTAAATGGATCAGTTAGCACTTTATCACTCGCTGGTGATCAGTAAACGACTGCAACTGTCAGTACGATCAGCAACGCAAGTAGTGTTTGAACTAAAACTTTCAGAAGCACTGCACATTATTTAATTATGTCGAATTTATGTTTTACTGTAATTTATGTTTTGGTTTAATGTGCTTGTGAAAATCTATACTTATGGATCTATACAATAAACCAATTTAAATTTCAAAACAATATTAAGTGAACCCGGAATTAAGTTTATTATGTCGATTTGATTAATAGTAAAAAACCGGGGTAAATAAAAAAGAAAGCCCAATATCCAAATGAATGACGTGCATTAGGAGAGACCTACACTCAGCGTTGGGTGGTCAAAGGTTAAAAAAGATATGTTTCCGGCATTACAAAGGCCGTCTGGAAGAGATCGCTCTTAGCGATAAGACCGCCAATTGTATACAACTGCAAATCGCCGATACATTACTTAGATTTGAGAAATCATGGTTGTATTCTCTTTTCTGGTTGTGTAGTTTAGTGTTCTCTATCTATCTATATCATGCAATCTTTTCTCCCCAAATGCAATCTGGCTTTATTCCCTGTGATCCGCAACCACGGTCCTTTGTTGAATGAATGGGCTGCTGGTCTAGCACTGAGAATCGTCTGCCGCTCTGTGATTCCCTTTGTTTCACTATTGGAGCAAGGTACGAGTATCTTTTGAGCCCTCGCCTACTCCTATCACCCGGTACAATGGTCGGGCGTTTGGCCAGATTTACTTGTGACGTAGTCAGAAGAGTACTAGTCTATCTGTCTAGGCCCATACGGCTTACGTGGATTAAGATGATAGGTAACGGACAAGGATACGGTGAGCGGTCCAAGTTAACATTATAAATGTCTGAAATTATGTCAAAAAAAAGTCCAGGTCTTGGATGTTTGCATGTTTGTGACGTCGTTGTTTCTGGTTCCCACGACACAGGGTATCCTAGTGTGGGGCCAGAAGCAATGTATGTGCTGGTATGTAAATGTAATGTTAATAAACCTATTTAGAGGCTAAAAATTCCACCCATGCCGGGATTCGAACCCGCGACCTCTGGCTATCCGTGCCAGAGCTCTATCCAACTGAGCTAATGGGCGACTCACCGGCATCAGTGAAATTTCGAACCTCTTTACACTATTCTCTGTATTACGTAACTAGTACGTACGTATGTATTACGTTTATAGGGTAAAGAGGTTCGAAATTTCACTGGAGTCGCCCATTAGCTCAGTTGGATATAGCGCTGGCACGGATAGCCAGAGGTCGCGGGTTCGAATCCCGGCATGGGTGCAATTTTTAGCCTCTAAATAGGTTTTTTAGAATTGTCCTTAGCACGGATTAGTGCATTAAAAATAAAAAAATAGTATAATCATGTAATGTTAATGTTAGGTCAATAGTCCTAAGGAATTGCAATACGGCATTAACTGCGATATGCGGCGCGACTCCGAAAAAAATATGACTAGCTAATTGTGCAGGAAGCCTAGCAGAAACTATTGTTTCTCAAGTAAGTGAATTAATTTATTCTTATTGTGAAATAAATTTCTTAAATCACAATCACAATGTGCAAGAACATAATGGAAAGAACAATAATCTAATATAAAATCATCACAGATTCTATTACAGCGATTGCTGATTCAGTTTTCAAACAGCACCTCCATACCAAATGAAAATTGTATACCTACTATTGCTTTTTTTTGTTTTTTTTTCAGAATTGTACTTATATAATTTTGTATATCTAAATATGTATTTGTAATTATAAGCTAAATCTAAAAACTAACAAAACAAACCTAAATATATGTATAAATTAATTAATTTTAAACACTACCTAAAAGCCAATTACTCCCAGACCATCGCCGCCTCTGGGGAGGGTCCCCAGTATGCTGGCTACATTACCTCGTTGGATGGCAAGACTTATCCTCTGCCCGAGGTAAGAGCCAGCCCTGGAGTCTCTGGTCGTGGCGTTGAGGCGCGACGCAAGTTCTTTAAAGAACAGTCGCGCCTCGGGCTCCCACGGTCCGAGTGTCTCGACACCAAACGGCACGAATAGGTGACTCTGTGCCAGAGTTTCGTATTTGCGCCGCTTGACGCTTTCAGCACTTGATGCGGCAGCGCCGGCTTTTATGGAAGTGGCGCGGACGTGGGACGGCGCCAGAGTATCCGCGCATGTTGCGTCCCAAACCAGGGTCCTGTTATAAATTCAGCTATGTATGAAACCTGCAAAAAGAATCATCGGTACATGCGATCTAGCGATGGCCCTGATTACGCCTAATGTAGAGAGGACGGGCAAGCACCCTATGTACTCACCGAGTGCACCAAAATAATAAAGATCGCCCAACAAAAGTGTGAATATATCGACCCAGTTATGGCAATTCGTACTGCTAACTAGAACGCACACGCACGCACCGTTTACTGAAGTTTTATTTCTGGTGACCTCCCGTTGCATACAATCATTAAAGAGGTAGGCGACTGTTGACCGCACTACTACATGGTTGAGTCGAGGCCGTAGGCAGCAGGAGGGTAATCCGATCGCAACCTTATGATCGCGTTACGTTTGTATTAGCAGTTTACTATTATTATTAGCAGTCCGACCTTAGTTAACTATATGATACATTCTATAACTGACAAAAACTTAACTGCAGGTTTGATAAAGGTCATTCGAAGCGTGGTGTTCGGGTCATCTATCTCCCTCCAAAATGGTTGAGACTGATGATGGCTGAGCACTGCGTTGTGCTCGTGAACGTGTGCTGTTCGTGTGTCTGGCCGCAGCACTTATGTTTTCCTCTACTATTGTGAGACATTTGACTAATGCTTTGGTTGCTAATGGCAATCATGAAATCTTATTAGGTTTACCTATGGCAACTGATGTATTTGGTTTAAGATGACTTGAGAAAATATGGTCAAAGTGGAGTTTTTTATTCCGCTGCCTTTTTCTCCACTACAATACGGCCCGAAGGCAGCGGCTTACATTTTACATTGTGCATTGACATTCAGCAAACAGAATGTAAATTCTTTACGTTGAAATAAATTGATTTGAATTTGAAAGTTACTTTAGAAATCAGAAATGCACTATTTCATTCGAGGTAAAGAATTTACATTCTATTTATTGACTGCCAATGTACCTACTATGTTAGTCGCTGCCTTCGGGCGATATTTCTAGTGGAGGAAAAAGTAGCTAGAAAAAAACTCCATCATCATCTATTCTAAAATCATCTTAAGGAGCTTTGGGGTGCTAATTAGCGCCAACAATGGAATAAAAGTCATAACTTGTTTTTTGATACGTTTCTTTCAAAAAGTAAACATCAAATATTTTAATAACTGTGATTATAACTATTTTTAGAACATACATCCTAGGTTCTATACAGTATTTTCACGCGAGAATCGACGCGACGTAATCATGAATCTGTGGTCACTCATTGTTCATTATTCTGGTCGCCCCGGTGCCGTCGTTCGTGCCGCTCGCTCGCTACTAATTTATCCAGCCATCTGCACACACATTCGCACGAGACATACGCGCGTGATAAGTGCTCGAATTCTCGTGAAGTGATAGACATTTGGTGACCAAGAAACTTTATCAGCTCAAAGAACAATATTAGACTATAAGTGAACAGTGCAGGAGTGTTCTCCGTGCGCTGGACGCATCAGCTCATCCATCACCGCTCATCATCTGCCCAACAGCTAAAGCGAGCCATCATCCACCATCACCAAGTAAGTCCATTCACTTCACCTCCCATTCCGCTCTCTCAACCAGCCCATCGTGAGGTATAGACCTAGCCGACACTGGCTAACTACCACAGTAGGTTCTAGAAATAGTTGTCAAACTTTTTAACATTTATTATGTTCACTTTCGACAAGTCATGATTGTTATTTCATTGGTTGGCACCCCAAAGCGCCTTAAACTTTGATTTGATTAGAAATGAAATGAAAAGGTTTTATTCAAAGTAACGCAGAAACTGCGGCTCAATGAAAGTTACAATTCAAACTAGGTGTCCATTTCAAAATCTAGATCATTTTGGAGACAAAATGGACAAAAAAACTCCAAAGTTAGTTTATTCAAAGTCCTTAATTAACAAAGTTTACATAATTATTATAAAACACGACTCATGCATTCTAATGGCTTTAATTCCAGACATCATTGTCATCTAAATAATCCTTTATGTTATAGTAACCCTTTTGGCACAAAGTGTACAGTGCTACACAAGAAGTAAGTCTCGCGGATGTACCTGCGCAGATGACCAAATTTTGGATGTGCGGCAAGTTGATCGACCAATCAGATACTTCATTTTATGGCAGGCCGCGCGCCTTTGTTGCTGTTGGTTGATTCAACGTCATCGATGCAGGTGACTATTAGTTTGGCAATATTAGCGTGAGCGAAATAGGTAGCGCTACTGCGGCAATCAATTCTGCACCTTAACCGTATCGGTTAAAGATCATGTTGAATGTACTTATAGCTTCGGGTACTTTCGTTACACTTTTTCCTAGTCTGCGCGAACGTAGATTCCCGAAGGCGCTTTTATGATGTGTAGTACTGTACTTAAAACATTTTTTGAACCGCGTTTCATGCAAGCTTAATAATTTTCAGGGATTTTATTATAAAAGCATATACAATTCCCCATGAAGGATGTATTAACCTTTGCCAGCCTAAATAGTGGGAACAAAAGTTTATGTTTATTTCTAGTATTTACATTGTGTTGGCCACCTAAAGTTTTAAAGTTACTAATATTTTTCCTTACGTAGGTATATAATGTTTTCATAGACATACTAACTGGCACTTTTTATTGCTCACACCAGAAAATAAAAAACATAAAAAATAGGCTTACATACCTAAGCTAGGCTAACTGCATCAGTGCCTATATGATAAGATTCCGTGATTGGAAACTATACTTAATTTTTCTACAAAAGTAGCAAAAACCTTAATGTAGCTCCAGGCAAACAGCACCTGTTCACGAACACAACGCAGGGGTCAGCCATCACCAGTCTCGATCAATTCAGAGGGAAATAGCTGACCCGATTTCGAAGGTAATTTTAACAAACACTCTATTGTGTCAAGTCACAGTTAAAACAAGATCTGACATTAGTCCGCACCACCCACTCACCATTTGAGTCTCACGCTCACTATTATGACGTCCTCTGTGGCGCAGCGGTAGCGCATCTACCTACCATGCAAGAGGTACCGGGTTCAAACCCCGGCTGGGGCCAAGAAAAAACCCCAGGTCTTGGATGTTTACATGTTTGTTATGTCATTGTTTCTGGTTCCCACGACACAGGGTATCCTAGTGTGAGGCTAGAAGAAATGTATGCGCTTGTCTGGAAGTGTTATGTTATTTAAACACAAAGCGTGTTTACCAATGATACAATCAATGACGACTATCGAAAAAAATTCCTTAAATTGGAAAGCCAAACATAAAACACCTATAGTGCCTAAACATATTTTTGGCTGCATATCAAAGCCCTCTTGGCCAGGGCGTCTCTCGACTCTTAATCAGAAACCCTAATCATTATATCGAGTCAGAAATCTATTCTTTCAGAGTCAACCAAACGCAATATAGCTACTGCAGTAAGAAATAGATGAATTGTAGTGAGAAGTGATGCGTGAGACTAACACTGAAATATGTAGTGTGCAAAGAGCCAGCGACGACGGCTTAGTATACGCATCTGTTACGAAAAGGAAAATGTGGACTTTTCGCTTTATGATATAACATAACATTTACATACAAGCAAATACATTGCTTCTGGCCCCACACTAGGATACCCTGTGTCGTGGGAACCAGAAACAACGACATCACAAACATTTAAACATCCAAGACCTGGGCTTTTTTTTCTTTCCAGCCGGGATTCGAACCCGGGACCTCTTGCATGGTAGGTAGACGCGCTACCGCTACGCCACAGAGGTCGTCGGTCGTATATCTTACGGTTTACGTCATTAAGATTCAAAAGCATAATAAAAAAATATTTTTTGTGATATCAAAAACACAAAGCGGAGATTATTAGCAAAATGTGGAATTTTCGATGTCTTGCAGTTTAACGTCATAAAGATTCAAATGTAACTCTTTTCTTTCAGATTCTTTTTTTTCTACAGAGATTGACATAAGACTAAATAAGATCTGACGTCAACTTTTCGCACCGCCCGCCCACTCACTATTTGAAGGAAAGAGTTGTTTCATCATTGCCTTTTTCTCCACTACACTACGGCCCGAAGACAGCGGCAGTCACTTTAATTTAACACTGTACATTAATATTCAGCAAATAGAATTTAAATTCTTTACGTTGAAATTAATAGCACTCGATGACAACAATCAAAAGAAAAATATAAAATTTAAGGTTGCCTGGAAGAAATTGCAATTAGCCATAAGGCCCCCATTGTATCTTATGTTATGCTGTTTCTGTAACTATTTTTCCGGTAAACAATAAAGAATATTCTTAATTTATTTTATCCTATCTGGAGCTACAGAAGTTCCGAAACAGATTTCTGTACGTGGCCCTTTAGATCTGTCGACTATTGATCTAAAATCCTACTCATATTGATACATGAAATCTGTCATTTCAGAGTCGACCATTGACACAATTTAGCTACCGAAATTACAAACAGATTAATTGTGTAGTTTCGGCTGCATCTAACAGTCCTCTCGACCAGGGTGTCCACGACTCATGTCACACACCGACCGGGTACTGGTATTACGTATTCGCTGCTGCTAGTTGAAATGGTGCATGAGACCAATGCTGAAATGTATAGAGTGCAAACAGCGAGCGACGACGGATTAGTAATCAAAGTCACGGTCAGATCAAAAACTTTTATTCACTATAAAAAAAACGGATACCTTCCTGCGATGAAAGAAGATACTGGTGTCCCAGCAGTGGGGACATACAGTGGGTTGATACTTAAAAAAAATTTTTACTTAAGATAAGAAAATTCTTTATTGTATACCGGAGAAACAGATACAAAAGATCAAATACAATTGGCGGCCTTATTACTAATAGCGATTTCTTCCAGGCAACCTCAAATTGGAGAATCGACGACGACGACGACATAATCAACGTCAAAGCTGTTAGTTTCACAGTTAATATATTATGTGGCTAAGAAAGCAACAAAGAAACTTCACGTGCTTTTGAAAACCGGTTTTAAAATAATTGACAGATTTTTCAACTGAAAGTTACATTACACTAGACATAATCGTACTCGTTCGTTAAAATTATTTTCATACCAGACATCTTTGTTTTCCAAATAATCCTTACTATTATAATAGGTTTTTTGCACAGAGTACGCTTAACACATTTTTTAACCCGCGTCGGTGGTAAGTCTACTATGATGTTTTGAGGAATATAAAGGATATATTATTACAACTTTTGCAACTCCGGGAGTGGTGGTAGCTCAGTGGGTAGAACCATAGACTGGCAAGCGAGAGCCCCAGGTTCGATCCCGAGTGCGGGCATGTACCAATGACTTTGTTTAATTTCAAAGTTACGTACATTTGCGAATTTGTAGTCGCAATACCACACGCTAACGGTGAAGGAAAACATCGTGAGGAAACCCGCGGCTTGGTTGGCTCCGCACGTATTGACTAGTCTTTCCTGTGGGCTAGGCCGACTAAGCTGTCAGGATGGTATAGGTGCTGGGCAAGCCTACACCATCTATAAAAAACCATGTCCCAGGCACTACAGCGTCGGAGTGGTCCCTTCACCCATCTAGTGTGAGTGAAGATGCCACTGGACGCTGTATAAATCATCTCATTAAGTAGATGCAAAAAAAGGCCAATATTATTATTACAACTTTTGCAACTCCATATCGTGGAAATGACAATTTATGGTCATTCCTAAAATCAATATTATGATGGCTACCAATATTTTCCAAATTGCTGATATTTTTCCTCACATGCATAATATTTTCGAAAATGTACTGACCGGCAACTGTTAAGATCCCCCTACACAACTCTGTTGCGAAAAATAAAATCTAGGCTTTTCGCTTTTCGATATCCTACGGTTTACGTCATTAAGATTCAAATGCAAAATTATAAAAAATCTACTGATTTTTCTTCTGAAAAAAATACAAAGCAGACTTTATTAGCGAAATGTGGACTTTTTGATGTTTGTGATGTGACAGTTTAACGTCATCCAGATTCAAATGCAACTCTTTATTTAGATTATCTGTCGTAATAAAAAGACAAAGCAGACATTATTTTTGCACCAAGTAGATATTGTACAATTGGCGGGCTAACTACTAATTAGTATTTTATTCTAGCCAACCTTTTTGTGGGAGGAGACCGAGGAATGAACGAAAAACTGTCTAGGCATATTACCGCGAGGCTTAATTTCGTTCTTGCAACATTTTCACGTTACATCCAGAAGCAATTAAAAAGCTGTCAGGTTATCGTTGCATGCACATTAAAATCATTCCACTGTCCCATTAAATCTGGATGAAGCCTCGGCCCATTAATAGATTCAGCGCAGTGAAAACCGAAACTGAAATGGGCGTGACAGCACAGCTCTACTGTGTCACAGCCGTCTGCCCGCAGTACTGCGGTTGAGATAATTGCAGTCGGATAGCCAACAATGTTTGTTGTTACGTATCGAGTTTACCTAGAAATACCTACGTTAATTGGTTTTACAGTGCGCGCTTTGAAGAGAGACTAGAGCCGCTTCGAAGATCGGTTAAGCGTTAGATAGCTGGTAAAAATCAGGCATGCATGCCATTTAGAATTTTCGGCCCATTAACGAGTTCAGTGGCAGTCAGGCAGCCAGGCAAAATCTAGGACTTTAATCGATTCCCGAGAAAACGGCCGTTTTTGGCAAAACTGCTTTAAAGTCATATATTCTTCTACCTAGGTTCTAAAAATAGCTACTATGTTTATTAACTTTTTCCAAAGAGGCGCAGCGGCAGCGCCTCAAAGTTGCAAACGAATGGAACTTATAACAGTCTGTGGTTCTATAGTGTATACTTACAGCAACCAGGCCTTAGAGACTAATACGTCAATGGGTGATATTTGCCTCAATTTGGAAGTCTACAAAGCAATATCAGTACAATATCAGTCCAGAGGTATAACTCGCGCAAATTAAATAGGCATCTCTCGCAAAGAGGATCGAATCGCGCGAGGCGCCGAGTTAAGTAGCACGGGTTATGGGTTATACCATTGCAATGCGATTTATTACCAGACTACCGATAGTGTGAATGAAACGATCATTACCGGACTAATATGACTCTGTGGAAGAACTAAGCATTTTAGAGACTCGCCCTCCTGGTTGGACGTTTCTGAGGTCACGAACAACGTTATACAATACAGCACGTCGCTTTGCGTGTCTCATGCACACAAAATGCAGCAGTCGCATATGATATACGCGGCGCAGACACTGAGTACATTTTCTGTTTGTTCGCTCCAATAGACAGCTGCAGAGAGTTGCGCAATAAATCCCCTAATAGGATTAAGTTCTTATATAAGTTCCCGGAAACTGTTATTCAGTATCTGTAGGGCGCGAGCTGATTGAAGCCAGGTTAAGGGCGCGAGCTGATTGAAGCCAGGTTGATAAAGTTACCACTGACACGGTTTAAAAATGTGCTAAGGATAATCAGTTTTTCGTTTCGTTTCGTCCTCTGTTTTCTTCTAAAGCATAACAATTTTGTTAAGTATACCTACTCATCACTTTAGTTTGAATTAGGTTTACTCATTTTTGTTTGTTATCGAAGAGACCCTTGCCCCAGCAGCCAGCACCAGCCATACAAGTGTTGATATCGACACTCAAGTACCAACAGTAACTATATATGAGCACTAGGTTAAGTTTGGTTTAAATAGAGAATATTTATTATTGAATTTATGCATTTTAGTGACTAAATCGTAGCAGTACACTCATTCCTTGCTATGTAATAAGTTGATAATAATAATGTAATTGTGTAAATAATCTGTCAATAACCCAAATAAACTAAACAAATAAAAATCTTATAAAATGCGTAACATTAAGTATTATTTGGAAGACAAAGATGGGGACGATTATGTTTGGTGCAGTAGTGTAACTTTAAGTCGAAAACTCGGTTTATAGCGATAAATTGTTTTCTAAAGACAATAAAATTGTGGAGTTTCTTTGTTGGATTGTTCCCCATATATCTATTAATTGTGTAACATCTTTGACGTTCATGAAGTAAACATTAACGGCCTTACTAATAAATAAGTTATACACTCAGAATAACTATTTGACGTATATCAATTTTAACTCGTTTAATCGCATCTAGCGTACAAATAACCAGTTTGTCAGACCTCGCAAAACGGGTGCATGTCATCAGAAAATAACAAGATCCGCCAGTTTATAAATTTCCTAGGAAAATTATAAACTTTAAATTATAAACAAAGCTCCATAACCTTTATTAGTAAGGCCGTTAGTTTGTACAGTATTTTTTTTGTTTTACTATGACTTTGAATACTATACCGCATATAACTTTATAACAACGATTTCATAACTTTAAGGATTCGCTCAAGGGAGAGAAATACACGAGCACATATTTTTAGTGAAACAGCTATACAAATAAGTAGCAATAGCAGCCGAGGCAGACGGGTACGTCAGCACACATAGCCAGTAAGATGTAATAGCGGTGGTATAGCCAGCCCCAATCCTCAGTACGGTTATAATTGCTGTTTCGCGCTCAGCTCGATTAATCTGGAAATGGGAGCTTCAAATGCATAACGTGCTGTGGTTTATTTTAGGCTATTACTAGCTGGTGCCCGCGACTTTGTCTGCGCAGGATTAGTATTTCGAGTGGCTTATAATTATTAGCGTGGCGTAGAAAAGAACTAACAATATGACATTAAAATTATCATTTAAATGATTTCTGGGCCGCATTAATTCTAGCTTAGTGTTATTCTGACGTACGAGTATAAGCTATATAGTTGTAAAGTTTCATTAAAATTTATTTAGTATTTGTTACGTGAAAAGGTAACATCCATCCATCCATACTTACAAACTTTCGCGTTTATAATATTAGTAGGATAGTAACTGACTTTCTCAATGATAAATTGCAATTATATTGACCACTGTTTTTCTGAAAGTATTATTGATGTAATTTATAAATTACATTCTCAGTGACAATTTCTAATCAGACCACTATTAATGTTAAAATATCATTAATATAAGTTATTAAACATGTGGATTTAAATAAAAAAAATAAAAAATAAAATAAAATAAATTTATTTCTTAAACAAAACATTTTCCAAACAGAATGTACAAGGTTGAGATCTCCTTTTAAGTGTACAACACCTGTGCCAGGAGATCCCGCTCTTCCACAACTATACATTTAGATTTTTAATAACGTAAAGTTCTATAATACATTTATTGTGTGTTTGTGGATGTGTGTGTGTGTGTAAGTGTGGTGTTTGTGTGTGTGTATGTAAGTGTGCGCGCGTGTGTGTTATGCCGATTTGGTTTTAAATTATTGTTTTAGGTTAGAACCAGGTTTAGTTTAAAAATAAAAATGTGTCTATATAGTTTTTTTCTCATTTAGTATTAGGTTAAATGTTGCAATAGTAATTCCGTGGTTTTGTAGTCTAGTTTCATTAGCCAATCTAAAATATTAAATATTAATACTAAATATTTATTTAATATTAATTACAAGTATGGCAATTTTTATAATACAAGTCCAAACATATTTTTTTTATGCAATTAATAGAAATGATTGAAACCGTGTCCAGACAATCAGCCATTCTAATTGTACGCTGCTGCTGTGTGGTGTCGGCCTAGAGAATAGCACCAACCCAAATTCTTCCCGCGGGTGTCGTAAAAGGCGACTGGGACACAAACCGGGGGGTGGGCAGCAGCGCCCCCTGGAGTACAATTCCACCAAACTGCGATCTCCTACCCGCATGCCGAGCGTGGGGATTATGGGCATTACCCCCCAATGGACTAATATAGCCTGAAGAAGAATTGTACGCTGAGAACAGAAGTTATTTTATTTAATGTCAAAAATTCATCGTAATGTATTTTCACAATAATGTGCAACAAATTCACTTGAGATTTGGTCGTGATTACTTTTAAAAACAAAGTCCTACGAAATCTGTTAGCTCGGTGACCTAGAAAGGACAGGGTTAAGATAGGACATCAAATTCTTGGAGAGTTACGAAATCCAAGAGGAACTGGTTATTGGAATTGACAGACAGTAAGATATACACTGACGAATGATAAATTTCGAGAATGACGAGACTTAGGTACGCGTTGATGCGTGGATTAGAAGCCGTTATTACTTGAGTACGTTTGGTTTATTAATAAGAACAGCATTTTTTATCTTGTAGAACGATGTACTTGCGTTAAAGTGAGCGGCCAACCTCCTCCTTAAATGCAAGTTCGAAAGGTGATGTTTTCAGGCGTTAACACATCTATTATTTAATAGTTAAAACGTAATCACCTTAAATGCCGGCATTCTTCAATTCTTGTTAGCTACCCGCACTACAATAATTAACTACACTCGTCACTTTAGTCTACCCGTGACCACGGAAACTGCAACGCTGCCGAAACGTCGGAAATGAAGGTAAGTGCGTTTTACTCCGTGCGTTTTACTTAATAAATAATCGCGATTCTAATTCTTCTTCCTGTGCTTCTCCACTAATGTAGGTTGGCCGACAGCTCTGCATATTCTTTGTTTCTTGCCAAGCTAAACAGAACTTGGACGCTGTCGATATCGCGCTTAGATCCGTTTAACATTTAACAAAGTATGAGCCTCGCGAATAATTCAGAAATACTATCGTAAAAAGAAACGAAGTTGTAGTATTTCTTAATGATTCGCGATACTCATACAAATCAAATCGCGATTATTTATTAGGTAAAACGTAATTACCTTATTTCCCTAGATAAGGCGCGTGACTTGTAATTACTTAGCACAGAATTCCACCTGAAAGCTTGAAACCATCCTCTCTGTTGAAATTCTTGTGTTTGCTACGGAACGAAGTTATTTGCCAGAGAACTAAAGTGATCGACATAGCTTAAGGAATTAGAAAACTGAAGGGTAGGATTCGTAACGAATGCATCCGACAGAGAACCAAAGTTATCGACATAGCTCAGAGAATCAGCAAGCTGAAGTGGCGGTGGACGGGCCATATCTGCCGCTGGCTCGATAACCGTTGGGGTAGACTGGTTCTTGAGTGGACGCGAATCGGCGAATGCAGCGTAGGACGCCCTCTGAGAACTGAAGTTTTTTTGCCAGAGAACTGAAGTGATCGAAATAGCCCAAGGGATTAGAAAACTGAAGGATAGGATTCGTAACGAATGCATCCGACAGAGAACCAAAGTTATCGACATAGCTCAGAGAATCAGCAAGCTGAAGTGGCGGTGGACGGGCCATATCTGCCGCTGGCTCGATAACCGTTGGGGTAGACTGGTTCTTGAGTGGACGCGAATCGGCGAATGCAGCGTAGGACGCCCTCTGAGAACTGAAGTTTTTTTGCCAGAGAACTGAAGTGATCGAAATAGCCCAAGGGATTAGAAAACTGAAGGATAGGATTCGTAACGAATGCATCCGACAGAGAACCAAAGTTATCGACATAGCTCAGAGAATCAGCAAGCTGAAGTGGCAGTGGACGGGCCATATCTGCCGCTGGCTCGATAACCGTTGGGATAGACTGGTTCTTGAGTGGAGACCGCGAATTGGCGAATGCAGCGTAGGACGCCCTCTGAGAACTGAAGTTTTTTTGCCAGAGAACTGAAGTGATCGACATAGCTCAAGGGATTAGAAAACTGAAGGGTAGGATTCGTAACGAATGCATCCGACAGAGAACCAAAGTTATCGACATAGCTCAGAGAATCAGCAAGCTGAAGTGGCGGTGGACGGGCCATATCTGCCGCTGGCTCGATAACCGTTGGGGTAGACTGGTTCTTGAGTGGAGAGCGTGATTGGCAAACGCAGCGCAGGACGCCCTCTGACCAGTTGGAGCGACGACATTCGCAAAGCGGTGGGCAGTGACTGAAAGGGGAGAGCCGAAGACGCGGCTCAGTGACGTGTCTTGGGAGAAGCCTATGTTCAGCAGTGGACTGACACAGGCTGATTATGATGATACACATGGTTTAAGCATCTAAAAGGTACTCACAGTTGAGCCCCAGGTCGTGGTAGGTCAGGATGGCGGGCTTGCTCCGGTCCCCGTGGACAGCCACGAGCATGTCGCCGCGGTCGGTCCTCACGCGCACCTCTTGGCAAGCGCTGGCCCCGGACAGCCGCCTGGCCGTGGGGAATTGCAGCTGGATGTTCTTCAGCTCGATGTCGTCCATGCTGTCTGACGGGACGGTGCTGCGGGAGGGGAACGGCTGTTAAAGACGGAATTCTCCTTTTATGGACCTTCTGTTTATAAGGGGCTTGTTCGCAGCCAGATTTTAAAGTTTGAAGGTCTTTGGCGCAGTTTGTTCGTGACATTTTGGCATTCTAGGTAGAGTTGTTTTAGAAATAGATTTTTTTCACTCTTTACTACATACACTGGGGAGTCCGAAAACGGTCTAAGTATTTAAGGTGCTAGATTTTACTAGATTCTGCTATGATACTTAGTTCACCCAGTCCGTGGCGATTTTTGCCCACATGTCTGGACACATACGGCTTAAGTGGACTGCCCACTTCCACTTCAGTTTAGAGGTCAAAATAATACTTTGTTTTCAATTTACAGTAATATAATTGAAAAAAGAAATACCTACAAAGAAATACCACAATTTTAAATTGCAATAAATAAAGCAAATGCTGTACTTCTTCCAAAGCACACTAAATAGGACCATTAATCATTCCATTCGTTCACATTAGTTCAGTTGGTCTATACCGATCAATAGAAATGTCGGTAACAGGCCTAAAAAATCGCGGTGTCCACCACTGCACGTTTTCTTCGCATGGTGAGATTCTTTGACATATATTAAAATAAAATGTATTTGCTTAGAACGTGTTATTAAATATGAGCTCACATTCTGTTAGGTATGTTCTAACATGCAAATATGATATTAAAGTTTATTTATATAATTGAAATCTCAAAATACCATTATGATATACAAATATCAAATCTGTCAAGTGCTAAATCTACGTTGTTAATCTAATACAATGTCAAGGTGAAATATAGTCATTAAAATGTCAATTGCATTGTAAGTAAAATAGATTCAAATAAAATAATAAAAAATAAAAAAATAGCTGGAATGTCAAATGTCACTACTTAACTTTATCGGTCAGGAATTCATTTACGGAATAATAGCACTTTTGGCACAGCCAATTATATAGTTCTTTCTTGAACATCGACCATCTTAATTTTACTAATTCAACAGGTATTTTGTTATAAACTTTTACAAGCATAGAGCCACAATTTCTACTGTGCAAAGCCGTCCTACATACCGGTAAAATCAGTTTGTCTTCATATCGCGTTCTAAAACTTAATGCCTGTTTTTTTGACGGGAATAAGTTTTTATGTTTCAATACAAAACAAGCTGCCTCAAAAATATACATGCAGGGTAAAGTAAGTAAGTTGTATTTCTTAAAAAGCGGTTTGCAAGAGTCTAGTGGTTTAGCGGCCGCGATGGCACGTATACATGTCATCTTTTCTGTATTATAAATGCTCTGTTCGAGTATAGTCATCCTGTAAGTATTCTTGAGGCGTGACCTCGGCTACCTTACGCGCGATTTAGCCTTGAAGAAGCCCGGTGGCCGTTTAGGCGACCCTTTCGATCCATTAGCCACCCGAAGTTATTGGACACCTTTCGAGTCTGTGGAAATATCCGATTGTAGCCCTGCCCGTATAATAATGCAGGGCCAGCTGGACCTGTGGACTGGTCCCTCATTGGGCCGAGCGAAGGATCGGTTGGACAATGAATACTACTGCGACAGCACTAGACTATTCAGGATTTGATGGAGATACGCCCGCCAAACATGCAAAGTCGCCGGTAACGTAACAAAACAGAATTGCACATGTGTAGGGGTTGATGTCCTCGACGAACTTCGTCCATGGTGTTAGCAGAATAGAAAAATAAGTTTTTATTTTTCATGTCATTGCTTTGTATTAATCTACAGAAAACGCCGCTGGTAGTAAAATTACATGCATATGGACGTAATTTTTTTCTAACTTATACAATTCCTTGTTTTATTTTTTCAATATAAAAATGAAACAAAGGGGGCTAGAAATTACAGGTAAAAACGGTATGAGTCGGAAGCCTTACTTAATAAAAGATTGTGTTGTAGTTAGAATATTTTCGGGGCTTAATCATCGAAACGTCGAGGTAAAATAGCAATAAATTACTACGCGACTAAACCCCGAAAATATTCTAACTATGTGACCAAGTCGCAAGAGTTTAAAATAGATTGTGTTCTAATTACAATACTCCACAGTATCTTAATATTCTAATATCTAACTGTGTCTAAATTCCTGCAAATTTCAACAACATTTAAGTGACCGCTTGACGATATTTATTCAAATAAAAATACAGAAGTTGGTTCAGGTTCTGTTAATTTCATACTGCAGAACCAGTTTCATTCTTACCCTAAAAAGTACAAATAAATAAGGGTTTACTACACACGCTTACGTTAGCTAAAAACCTTTTGTTGATAAGACTCAGTTCAATTCAAGTATACCTATTTCAACGCAAAAAAATACATTCATTTTGCTCAATGTACAATGTAAAATATAAGCCGCTGCCTAAAACTAAAACGTAGAAAATATTTTCCTCCCTTAATGGCTAAGCCAAAAAATGTGGGGTGATATTTCATGACGCTCAATGAACACCGAGCATCTGCTCCTGCAACCGAGGGTGTAATTTCAAACTTATTCGGATTCTCCGCCAGGCGACCAACGGAAACGTTTAAAAATTCGACCCTGTCACGCAATTAATAATCATCCTGAAACTCCACCTCGGGGGAAAGCCAAATGCTCACTTGGAGGCCCCGGGCGCTCCCGGGCGTCCGAAAAGACACACAAATGGGACCGGCAGCGCACCCTTGCGGGCCTGTGCCCAGGTAACGATGTACAGAGGTACCTCTGCCGAAATGCGACATGACGATTGAGATTTTTGAACTAAAACTTTCGTAAGCACACACATCACATTGTAGACTTTTAGTCCGGATCTACTTACGGGTGTTGTTATATCGGAACAGTCCGACCAGGTTTCGCTCCGAATCATGGTGAGCAGAGACGGAGCTCGCGTCGTCGGTTGCTCGTCTCACACTACGGGCAAGCGCGCGGCGCGCCCTCGCCGAGATAGGTGGGGCGGGTGCTGACACTGCCGCTTCGATAAGGCACAAGTATTGTCCAAAGACAAGTTTTATGTGCCACAAAAAATGAGCAAGGCTATTGAAATAAGTCGCCACCCGAATTTCAATAGAGACAGTGGATGGGCTCTTCCGCCGGCCTGGAAACCGGTTCTACGAAAGTGCAGTGTAGTGAATATCGAAATCGACACAGCAAGAACGAAGATGTCGTGAGCTGTGTCATCATGCCTAGTGACATTGACGACGGGAAAGCAGTGGCGCTGCGGCGCAAGCCAGCGGCAATCCCCCGCAGCCAGTGTCGGCACCCACCCCACCTATCTCGGCGCGGGCGCGCCGCGCGCTTGCCCGTAGTGTGAGACGAGCAACCGACGACGCAAGCTCCGTCTCTGCTCACCATGATTAAGCTCTGCGAATCGGAGCGAAACCTGGTCGGACTTTTCCGATATAACAACACCCGTAAGTAGATCCGGACTAAAAGTCTACAGAGATTTTTATTATTAAGTTGATACCACGAGGGAGGCCTGTGTCCTGCAGTGGCATCAGCAAATGGCTGATAATGATGTTGATGAAGTTGACACTGCGGTATGCTCGTGAACGAATGCTGTTAGTGTGTCTGGCCTTACCTCTACTACTGTGATACATTTGACTTACGCTTTGGCATTTAGGGTTGTTTAGGGTGGGCATGAAATCTTATTGGGTATGCAGCTGATGTATTTGGTTTAAGATGACTTGAGAAAAGATGGTCAGAGTGGAGTTTTTTTTCCTCTGCCTTTTTCTCCACAACAAAACGTCCCGGCTTACTGCCGCTGAAGGCATCGGCTTACATTGTACATTGACAAGCAGCAAACAGAATTCTTTACGTTGAAATAAATTGATTTGATTTCATTTGGTAGTGATTCCCATTTCGTAAGTCGTTGGTGAACATGCAAATAAAAATTGTTCCTGTTTTGATCTTATTGGAGGCTATGTTAAAAGATTGTTATTTAGATTTTACTCAATAATTAATACTAAAAATATATCTTTTTTGCAGAAGCAACGTTTATTCGTTTCGTTTGACACTCAAAAGACTCAAAAATTTATAGCTGTATGAATGTTGATTCCTTTTAGTGACGAAATATACGTTATGAATTAAATAAAAGACGAAAATACCATAGCATATTTTTTTTATTATTAGGGTATTTTGATTCACTGCATTTTTTACAACCCCGAAAAGCCCGAAAAATGTGTTTTCAGGTGCAATTTTAAATTACTCTAGGTTATTAATGTCTTCTTCTGTGGTAAATCAACGCCACTTCAATCTAAGTTCCAGGCAAATTCCATATTGGGAATACTGGCCCGATCTCGATGAAACATAAACTATTATTGTTTGCATAATGAAGCGCATAAACTTTCACAGTAATATTTCGATGTGTTGATGTCTAACAAGACAAGACAACAGCTCAAATAGTACGATAGCACAAGTCACGCATTTTGCGGCGCCCCTAGACATCACAATTTGACAGTTAATGTACTAGAAAATCGAGATTTGACATTCAAAACGCGCGACTAGCGTCGACCTTATACTGTGACTTTATGTAATTTCTTTCGATTATTGCCACTAGATGTTGTATAAAACATCTTTCTAACACAGACCTAGGACCATTTTTATTTACTTAAGTAAAAGTTGGACAAGTCACAGACAATTGTACAAGGATTAAAGGTGATCAACAATGATCAACACATCTGATCCTTTATTTACTGAAGAAAAATTTGAGCAAGTCACACGCACGCAAGGGTCAACAATGATCAACACATCTGATCCTTTATTTACTAAAGAAATATTTGGGCAAGTCACAGCCAAATGAGCAAGGGTTTAAGGTGATCAACAATGATCAAGGCATCTGATCCTTTATTTACTAAAAAAAATTTAGGCAAGTCACAGCCAAATGTGCAAAGCTTGAAAGTGGCTTGCACAATGATCAACTCCTCTGTGCCTTACTGGTCGGTGCCGCTGAAAAAGGGGAATTCGGAATAAAGTTTCACGTTTGCACACGAGTTTTAAATGTCCGCGGGTAGCGTTCGTTGTACAAATAGCTAGGTACGGAGGGAGGGTGTGGGAAAATTCCCATAAGTAGTGCGGGTAAGAAATAATGTTGCGTGAACCGGGGGTCAACATCGAGAGTTATTAAAATAACAATAAATGTTAGCACGCAACTGAAGCGTAACTTTCAGCGTTATACACAAGCACGGCATAGGAAATAAGCTCACGCGACGGGTAAAACTTAAAATAAAATAAATAAATACTCATGGACATATTACACAAATCTCGTTAGCCCTATACTAAGTACAACTAAATGGCTTGTGTTATAGGTGCTAACTCAACGATAGATTTAATACAATAAATACATAGATAACATCCAAGACCCGAGACAAATTAGAAAAGTTCGTTTCCTAGTTTGACCCGGCCGGGGATCGAACCCGAGACCTTCGGTTTTACAGCAGCGTGCCAAACCGCTGCGCCACCGAGGCCGCCAAAATGTTTCGATCCAACGTCTAAGCCATCCTACTGTGTAGATGAAGGCGAGCAAATCCAGTTTTTGATCTGGAAAAAGTATCATCTACCTAGCTATAGGCAAAAGTCATATAATATATGAAGAGTTTGTGGTGATCTGGATACATTTAACTCATCAGTCCAAAGCTTGAGGGAAAAACTTAGTGCAGATTTCTTAATTGGTTAGATTAAATTATATACTAAAATTTAGAATATTTTATTTAATGATATTCTAGAATTTAGCAGTTTTTAAGCCATCATATCTATGTGTTCTTGCTTAATTTGCTTAATTTTTTTCCAGAAGTGGAGACTTATAATTGGCCTTCTGTATGTTAAAACTTTTGGCTACTCTTTGTTTTATGTTTTTATTCTTCCCAATATTAAATAAATACAAAATACAAATTCAATTCAAAATACAAACCTACAAATTGCTTCCCAATTGGCAACTGTCACCTGCAATGGCATTTATTTTGACCGTATCGCAGAGTGACAGTTACACAAGGAAATATGGCCCAAAGCGTTTGAGATAGATACTGGTTACATAATAATAAGGTAATAAAATTCCAATGAAATATAATATTAAATAAATAAATGTACACATACATACATAACCTCACGCCTGTATTCCAGAGGGGTAGGCAGAGACCAGGGATTGCCACTTGCCACGATCCTGACAGATCACCTACGCTTCATCAACGTTCATAAGTCGGTGCATGCGCGCACGCTGGTTCCGGGTACGAAATAAATGTATGGATGCGAAAAGTGGAGGGTAACCAAAGACACCACGCACAGGGTACAATTCTTCGGCAACCGATGCCTCAAGTGACTAGGAACTGTTGGAGCTCTAACCTGAAACACGGTCGGTCATCAGACAAAGCGCCGCAAGTGGACATTGATCTTTGTTGACTACGGAATCCTAAAAACCGGCAAAGTAGTCGGACTCTCAGGCAAAGCAACGTTGTCGGTGCCGCCCGTAGCTAAAATCCACGGATACCTTACAAAATGGTGTCGCCCGGTAGAAAACGTGTAAAACAATATAATTTAATAGTCAGAGTCACTATAGAAGTTAAAGCACATTTTTAACCGAGAGAAGAGCGTGCTGCGATTTATATGTATTCTAAAATCGTTGCGAATCTCAACAATATATTTCACCTGGAGACATATCTCCAGGCAAAGCAAACTATAAAAGAAGGAAGAAACATCATAATGTTTCTTCCTTCTTTTATAGGTAATAGGAAGCACCACGTTACTGCCTTGAAAGGAAGCTACAGTGAAGACATATTTGGAATTGTTTAGTTCAAGACTGACACTCTATAATAGTGCCTCATTTGGCCAGTTATGTCAGAGACCGGCTACCTACCTACTGCTAACTATGCCATGCCAACTATTCCCAAGGCCGGTGGAAATGCGAGGACCGTCGACATTTACGGCTTTGAAAGTAATAGTAGATTATGCATTAAGGGAATAAAACCATGTACTACGTCATGGGCGGTATATTGAACCCTGAGCGGAGCGAAGGACTCCGAGTTAACTCCCGAGCGCAGCGAGGGAGTTAAACTTTAACTCCTGAGCGAAGCGAGGGAGTTATGTAGAGTCCTGAGTGAAGCCAGGGGTTCATACCGCCCGAGACTAAGACATGTTTTATTCCAGAGGTGAATACTCTACTTTTCACACCATCTGGGAGACAATAAAAAGTTGCAATTCGCGCCTTTTTTTCTTTTTTTTATTGGTGTTTCGCGCGGTCACACGACACAGTAGTTCAGAAAAAAAGAAAAAAGGGGTAAGTTTCGAACAACAATTCGAATTTCGAATTGCAATGCGGGGCTTCTTCATAGTTTTCATGCGAATTTTGACATTCTAAATTCAAATCACTTTATTCCCTAGGGAAATTCTTCATTATTATTGCCCTCGAGAGACAAGGCTATGCTTTACGATGATATTTGACGGTACGTAATAAGGCATTGTCGAGCAGGAGGTGTGAAAAATGTATTATTTGCCGACAGCTGAAAATCAGCGTCATGATCATGGCAAAATGCTGAGCGGCGACTATTTTACTGGTAGTAAGTGGGCTATAGGTTGTGAAGAGGTTTGCACCATTACACTACCCGGGGGCAACAATATATTTTTTTTTTTAATATATTAATTTTAAAAATGTATTTAAAAAGATTTTTTTTTTATGAAATAATTAAATTAAAATTTAAACACAAGAGCGAGAGTAAAGTCGATGATAAAAAATTTTGTCAAAATAATACGCTAACACACTATGTTTTTTTTTGGATTATGTTGAAAAACACTGTTTTTATTTTGATTATGTTGGTACCAAATAAACGTCTTCTATTATCACCGTCATCGGGCTATACTAGTCCACTACTGCTGGACATAGCCTTCCCCTAATGAGCGCCATAGCGCCCTGTCTTCAGCTTGCCGCATCCAGCATCTGCCTGCAGTTTTTCGCAGATCGTCATCCCACCTGGTCGGGGGCATCAATCAATCAATATATTTATTGCCATTACATGTGTGTACAGTGGTGTTATTAGAATACTATAATCCTGTGTTCCTATAATCCTACACTACGTTTGCCGAATCGCGGTCTCCTCTCAAGAACACATTTACTCCATCGGTAGTCGGTTCTTTGCGAGATATGTGGAATTATTATATTGTATAAAATGTCTCAAATAATAAGATCACAAAAGAAATGCCTGGCGCAATCAAATGACTGCTCTATTTTCTCTTTAACTTCACGTGAGAGGCAATAACTTCGGAATATCTACGTAACAATACAATATTCAAAGGACTAATGAGATTTTGTTGTAAGCCTACTTACAAATAAAAGCTAAATTCAGGTAGGACGGTCCTGAAATAATACAAAAATACTGAATTATCTTTAGGAGCAAAGAAACATTTCATCCCTCACAGCAAAAACATGTCGGAACGTAGCATCTCCTATGAATCCTAACAGCGAGGTTTGGCTAATCGCGTATTCAGGTGCACACATGACCCGACAGAGCTCTCGCCCCTACTCCGGATCACGGCATACTAGTTCATACTAATGACTTGCCTTCTTCTTTCCACGAAAACAAGACAGGCCTTGACGAAGCAACTCCCAAGTGTAACTCGAGTGTACTCCCGCGGCGGACCATAAACATCGTATCATCACAGGTGCTCCACTGTTGCTACTGAGCCACGTGGCTCCAAACCCAGCGCCTGTTCTGATAACTAAAGATATTGTCAAATAAATGCACTAACATTATGCACCATGATTGTGTGAAAACCTTCGCTAATCTCGAAGCTTCCTACGCCGCCACGGGGCACAACTTTCCATGTCCACAGGTCACGGTAAAATATAGCCTAAACAGACAGTCTTCTGTGTAGAGGTATGCATGGATGCAGAAGATGCAGCACTGGAGTGGTTAGAAAACGAAAGGCTCTCCTCGGAAGCCGGTGACACTGTATGAGGCCTGCAGTGGCACTCCGGAGTTGCTGGCGTCCCTGGAGAATGGAATTCAAACACTATCTTCCTTCACTCTAAATACATACTCGTAGTTATATATTAAACGGGTCGGGAAATAAGGTAACGTTTTTCCTCATAAATAATAGCGGTTAAATCCGTTTAATGTAAAAATTATCGCGAATCATTAAGAAATACTATTTGACGCTAAATGGCCTCATTAGCAGTCGAACAGCCGAAACCGAAATCTCCACCAACACCAATTCAGGCCTACATGACCATATGACAGTAAATAGCCAAGTAACTTGGGAGCTCCTTACATCTCTCATGCCTACCTATTATTTCTTTATTTCGGTTCCTTATGGCACTAATTACATAAATAAATGCAAGGGTGTGCTTAATAACCTTTGTTGTTAAAGAGACTCTTTAAGGTTATGTCCTCTTCGAAAGGATTTGCTGTTATCGGTCATATTGCAATTATTGGGTACCTGTTTTGGCAGGATCCTCGGACAATGTTCGAAGTCCTCTTAGGTCCATAATAGGTACATTTGAATGCCAAACGTTGTGTCACTAGTATGACTGTGTAACCCAGTGCGCTCCAGCACATGCCCTATATACGGTGTACAGTGCAGCGGCTAAGAAAACGGAGCAGCTTTGGAAATGCATGCGGTTTTATCAGGCGAGTCGTGCCTCTTTGTCCCAAGACCCAACATAAAGAGTTGTATGTAGGTATGCCACGTGGCCGTTGGATGTTACTCCCTGTAGTTTCCAGGAATGTACGCCGTGTGACTCTGCCTTTTCACGTGGCAACTGACACGGTCATGGAGCGGTGAAAGACGGTGATTTTTCACACTCTATGAAGACGCGTCAAAGCAATGAGACTGGTGTTTGTCGCTAGTTCGTGGTAGAGATAAAGGGAGCGTAGCATGTAGGTAAGCATAATATTATTTTTTTATATATGCATATTCATACATATGTAGTTTTGTAATATTATATTTTTGCAATGATGTTTGCTATACAAATATACTAAACTTTTGTTAGTCATCATATTACTGCAAATTGGCATGTATTTTATGTTCTTGATCTTATGTATTAGGAGTTAAAACATGGAAATAAATAAATAAAAGTAATAATAATACAAATATATATTTTACACATATATTTATTTAAAAACCTATTTAGAGGCTAAAAATTTCACCCATGCCGGGATTCGAACCCGCAACCTCTGGCTATCCGTGCCAGGGCTCTACCAATTGAGCTCAATTGGTAGAGCGCTGAGAAAAGCATAAATATTGTCTTCAAATAGTAGTCAGTTTTAAGGTTTCGTACCCCAGGGAGCTTATAACTAGACTCGCTCGTCTTCTAGACGAGTACGAGAGGACTAGTAATAGACTCCCGTTATACGATTGGCCTTTGCATCTACGTACCTAATGAGATTATTTAAACAGCGTCCAGTGGCGTCTTCACTCACACTAGAGAAGTGAAGGGACCGCTCGGATGCTGCAGTGCCTGGGAGATGGTTTTTTAGATGGTGAAGGCTGGGCAGCAACCTGACAGCTGAGTTGGCCTAGCCCACAGGAAAGGTTAGTTAAATACGTGTGGAGCCAACCTAGGCACAGGTTTGCTCACGATGTTTTCCTTCACAGTTAGCATGTCCCAGGCTGATATACATCGACCGGCGCGGCGTGCGTGCATGCAACGACTTATGAACGTTGATGAAAAATATTTTTAACCGACTTCAAAAAAGGAGGAGGTTATCAATTCGACGCGTATATTACTTTTTTTTTTTTGACTATGTTTTCGCATAACTTCGTCAAATCTAAACCGATTTCGATATTTTTTTTTTATTTGGTTAGGTAAAGCGTCCCATTGGTCCCATTTTAATTTGGTGAAGATCTGATGAAGACTTTCAGAGCTGGAGAACTGAACTCTTCAATGGACAGCAGCGAATGAGCCCTATCCATTAGTAATATGCATTTGTTTCATAAGATATAGCGTGAAATTAGTCCCGGGGTAATATGGCGAGGTTTTGATGAAGACTTTCTAAGATGGAAATAGAGAAATTCAAATTTTAAAGCAAAAAATTAAGTTAAGTTTTGATGTTACAAACACTTT
This sequence comes from Yponomeuta sedellus, assembly GCA_934045075.1. Taxonomy (NCBI): domain Eukaryota; kingdom Metazoa; phylum Arthropoda; class Insecta; order Lepidoptera; family Yponomeutidae; genus Yponomeuta; species Yponomeuta sedellus. Next base: position 998,407 of record OW203721.1, on the reverse strand, counting down.
GTTCATCAAATACTTTCATTCAGTAACTCTTTCTCTGGTGTTTGTTGGACATTGTTTCGAAGATCATCAGCTCGAATGTCGGTCTTGAGAGGTACTAAACTTCTATTCTAGATAGAAATATGCCGTTTTCACTAAAGTATTTATTTTCACTGTCACTTTCTACAGCCGAAGATTCGGAGGTCTGACGATGGCCAGCTCAAGGACACCCTGATCTAGGGCACCGTTGTACCTAGAAACCCGGAATTACAGTTGGAATGTATAGTTTCATTATCACTTGCTACACTAGGAATATTAAGAGTCAGATGCCCAAGATCATCAGCTCAGATGTCGTTCTTGAGAGGTTCTAAGCTTCTATTCTAGATAGAAATATGCCGTTTTTACTTAAATATTTAATTTCTCTGTCACTTTCTACAGCCAAAGGTTTGGAAGTCTGATGATGACCAGCTCAAGAACACCCAGATCTAGGGCACCGTTGCACCTAGTAACCAGAAATTGAAATTGAAATCTATGGTTTCATTATCACTTAAATAAAATAAAAATAAATAAAATAGCCTTTTATTCACAAAATTATCTCGAGATCATTAAACATTATAGTGTTTCTTATAACTACGTATCGATTTTTTGTATAATAGTTCATTTAAATGTCATGCATAGGTAATAAATTATTAATATAAATTTTAAATACAATAAATTAATAAATTGATTATTACACGTATTACATTTAATAAATATTAATTTTACTTATTTTTTTTTTACAAAATGTCCCTAATTTTGGAATGTCTGTCGACAAAGGCCTCCTCCAGCTCTTTCCATTGTTTCCGTTCCAGTGCCACGCGTCTCCAGTATTGTCCCGCCGTGTATTTCATTTCTTCCTCCCATCTTCTGTACTGACCACCTCTACTTCTCTTGCCATCTCTTGGATACTAGTTGGTGACGATTTGGCTCCATTTCCTTTGGGTATCTCTAAGCATGTGTCCGGTCCATCTCCATTTCTGCGAGTCGATTCTGTGGAGTATGTCTTTTACGTTAGTCTTGTTTCGAGTGTCTTCGTTTCTAACCCTGTCACTCTTCTTTATACCAATCATAGTTCTCTCCATTGCTCTTTGAGTCGTAGCAAGCTTGCTTCTATGTGCGACTGTTAAGGCCACAGAACATAAAAAAAGAGTAGAAGTCGTAAGTGGGCGGTGCCCGCGTGCCTCACATTAGCAATGTATTGCCTATGCGTAGTCGGTGACAGTTTTGTTGACTTCAGTTGCCGTGCGCTTCTAGTAAAGAAAAAATGATGAAAACTTTATTAAAATGCCTTGTTATGCTGTGTTAGAGAGCAAAAATAAAAGTTGGGGACCAAAATATACCGATCATGCCGTAACATTTCATCTTTAGGACGTATTTCATTGTATTTTTAATTAAATTAGTAATGACATGAACACGGAAAGCAATGCGAAAATGAGAAAGTGAAATCACCTTTATTTACTGGCTAGTAAAGTTAAATTTTCATTGAAGAAAGTGTACATTCTCTAGAAATTTCTGTCGAAATTTGAATTCTACTCGATTACGGATGGGGGCACACATGATAAAAATCTATCGATAATTAGTTGTCTATGACTTAGTAGTCATACATACTTAACGGTACTTAGGTATTGTAAATTCCAATAAATTCGTCTAAGTAGGTAAAATAATTATTGTTATTTTATACCTACTTCCTAAGTGCCTTTTCATATGCACCCGGTCGCCGTCCGGTCGCCGGGCCGGGTAAAGTAGTAATGTATGAGCTCCGGTCGCCGGCTGGTCGTTGTGCATGTGAAAACTGTCATTGGAGCTCATACATTACTTTTCATACAAGACATGACATGAGCACATGCAAGACATGAGCACAGCTAGATGGCGATATAGTTTTTCTTCACCAGTTTATCAGGGACTGAAATATTTAAGAAACTATCAAAGTAATTTTAATCTTACATTTTTAAATATTCCAACCGAGATGTAAAGTGAGGTTATCGAAAACGGCTCATATGGTTTTTGTTACTTCAGTTCAAAATATTAAGTAGTTTACTACTGTTTACCTGTTCGAGTGGTTGTTCTCTTGGCGAGCATAAGATTTTTGTTTTGTTAAGTTTTTTTTATTATTCTGCTATTTACCCTTAATACTTCAACCCCTTTGAGAACAGCAAACCGAGGCAATAATAAAACAACCCTCTCGGATTCAAAACAATTTGGAAGTGAGTTTTTGTTTAGTTTTCCTAAGGAAACGGGATATGAAATTAAAATGGAAGGCAGCGATAAGAAGGCAAAATTGGTTCCCAACGAAGATGAGCACAATATATTCAGAGCATTTTCATGAACACTTCATAATAACTAAAAAAGGCGGAAGGTGGCACTAATGTGATGCAGCAATACCAGAAAAAATGTGCTTCACTTCCAGGTTAGACTCCTGCGTAAAAATGAAATTATATTAGTACAATCATCCATTAGTATTACGTATGAAACATGGCGTACAGATAGACAAAGATCTGAATTGAGTCGTAGAATAATATTTCCCGTGTTATAATTTCTAACGCCGGCGAAGCAGCGGGTTAAAGCTAGTTTTAATAAAAGATAACATTTTAAAATATTACGAAATCTACCACATTGTTTTATTTGTGCATCTATCCACCCTATTAGTATTAATTCTTTATTGCACAAAAGATAATGTAAAAAGATGCATTTTCCACGAGTAAAGCCGGTACCAGTATTCGTATTCGGCCGTTAATGTGTTAAACTGTTTGAATAATTTGTCGATAGGTTCACCCTATCGATAAACTAGAACTCGTATTGTCCCATCCCAAACTGAGAATGTACTTGTTTTTCAATTTTGAACTTTATGTCTTACTAAGTAAAAGTTCTTTTCGGTCCGACGCGGTGGTAGTTCCATCTAGTGTAGAGTAGCGTTACTACAAAATGTCAACCTTAATTTCATCATTGTCATTTGACTTTGATCATTGTTAACATTGTGAAAAGGTGCATATTTTACTTGAAATTTTTATGATGTACACCTTTTCGGCATTGACTTTATTTACCAATGGCAGCTTGGCATTCGTAGTGTGCGTTTGGTTTATGTGTATCAGTTTGGTTACACTGGTTTTCGTACTAAAGTGTCATGTCACTAATTCTACTCTTTTTTTATGTTCTGTGGTTAAGGCCCACGTCTCGCAACCGTATGTGAGGCAAGGGAGAACGCACATATCAAACACCTTCCGTTTTACTGCCATACCTAAGTCTTTACTCTTCATTATTTCTTTCAGCGACCAGAACTTTCGCCATCCATTCGCTATTCTTTTATTAATTTCCTTGGATGTGAGATCAGTTAAAGAGGTTATTTGACCTAAATAAGTGTATTCTTCTACGTACTGCAATGATTCACCGTCGACAATTATTTGTATTTGTTCGCTGTTCATTATCACTTGCTACTGTTAGAAATAAGAAGGCTATATATTTAGTAATTATTAAACAATTTATTGCACCAGCACACTTCACCTTTATGGAAGGAAGAAGGAGAAAAAAAAACAGTGTTGCCCACCTACAGTGTTGCCCACCTACAGTATTGCCCACCTTAGGTGGCTAAAAACTACATTTTTATGTCTTAAACATAAGTTCGGGGGCAAGAATGAATGCCTAGAAGCAACATTAGGTAGTGTACTTGAACTTAGTTTTACTTTTTAATCTAACCTTAACTAATTAGTTGTAGTTTAAGTTTAAGTTTTTATTTTAAGAATCTTATCAACTAATAAAATAACAATTCTTTCTAGCATTTCTGTTCATAATATATGCATAACAGTTGTTTTTTTTTTTATGTTAGTTCATTTTTTAGTTAAAATTAATTTTCATTTACAGGAAGAGGGCACAATTTCGTGTAGGATCTAACAAATATTTTATTTTTGGGCCCCATCATTACTTCAGCCACTCTGACTTTACCATCCGGCCCGGGATGAGTTTTAACAATGCGCCCCAGAGGCCAATTAAACGGTGGTATATCTTTGTTTTTGACTATGACAAGATCCCCTTCTTTGAGATTTACATTTTCATGTTTCCACTTTGGTCTGTTTTGTAGGGAAGTTAAATAGTCTCTCGACCATAGCTTCCAAAAGTCTTGCTTTAATCTGGAGCATAAGTCCCAAAATTTAAGACGGTTAATGTTTTTGTCAGTATAATCCAACTCAGGGTAGCTTGTTAAGGGTACACCAATCAAAAAGTGTCCTGGTGTCAAATAATTTAAATCAGAAATGTCACTACTCATTGGAAGCAATGGTCTAGAGTTCAAGATAGACTCTATCTGTGTAATAACAGTATAGAATTCTTCAAAGGTTAAGGTTACATTTCCTACAACTCTTTTAATATGGTGTTTAACACTTTTAACTCCAGCCTCCCAGAGGCCACCAAACTCAGGGGAGTAACTGGGTATATACTTAAATTTAATCATGTTAGTAGAGCAAAATGTCTCTACAACATTTACATGAGATTTGGCTGAATGTAATTCATACAGTTCTTTAAGCTTATTTGATGCACCTTTAAATGTTTGTGCATTGTCACAATAAATATATGCTGGCAGACCTCTTCTAGCGATAAAGCGCTGAAGACTCGCCAAGAAAGTGGCTGTTGTCAGATCACTCACCAGCTCTAAATGAATTGCCTTAGTAGCAAAACAAACATAGAGAGCTATGTATGCTTTTTTAACTATGGGCTTTCTGATGCGTGCAACTTTTATTTGAAATGGACCACAGAAATCAATCCCTGTAACTTCAAATGGTCTAGAGGCAGAAATTCTTTTAGGTGGCAAAGAACCCATCAATTGCCTGGCAGCTACAGCTTTGTTACGGAAGCATTTTATGCACTTATGCACAACCTTTTTAATCTCTCGTATGCCATTTAAAATCCAGTATTTTTGTGATAGGAAACTTAACAATAATTTAGCCCCGGCATGAAGAAGTCTCAAATGTTCTTTTTTAATAATCATGTGGGTAATACAGTGATTTTTTGGTAGAATAATAGGATGTTTTTTGTCATAGGACAAATTAACAGCATTTCCTAGTCGGCCACCAACTCTCAGGATGCCATAGCCATCTAGAAAGGGGTGTAGACCACTAATATTTGTTGTAACAGAACTACCTTTTTGTACTAAGTCAATTTCTTTCTGAAAGATTTGGCCTTGAACATACCTAATTATGACTAAATTGGAAGTTTGCAATTCCTGTGTGGTTATAAAACCTTTAATTTTATTATTAGGATGCAAACAATTATTTTTGAAGCGTAAAAGTAAAGCAATAATTCTCTGAAGTTTGTCAACATCAGAATATTTATCAAAAATATTATTGTCAGTCAATTGATTTTGCAAATTGCACACATCAAAGGATTGATTAGGGGAAGAATTGTCCTGTGACAATATAGGTGACTCTACTTTCTCCTCAGCTATTGAAATAGCAATATTATGTTGAAACGATTTCTTCGATAGCAAGGGAGGACCAAACCACCATAGCTGGTTGTCCTGTAATTTGTGAGGAGCGAGCCCCCTTGATAGAAGGTCAGCAGGATTTTCAGAACCTTTGACGTGAAACCATTGAAAATCTTTGGTCAGATTTTTAATATCTCTAACTCTATTGGAGACATAGACTCCTTTTAAATGGTGAGATTTGAGCCAGGCTAAGACTACCTGTGAGTCTGTGTAGAGAAAGACTTTGAGCTCTTGATATCTACATTGTAGAGTTTTGTAAACCTTTGAAGAAAGTTCTGCAAGGAGGAGAGCACCATTGAGCTCTAAATTTGGTATGGTAAGTTTTCTACTGATAGGAGCAACTCTAGATTTTGAGCAAAGTAAGCTAACTTTAACTTGACCATCACTTGATAAAATTCTTAGGTAGAGACAACAACCTGCTGCCTGAAGAGAGGCATCACAGTATCCCACCAGCTCTACTGACTCTACATTGCTGATTGTCACACTTCTTGGGATTTTGACTGAACCCATACAGTTGAGATCCTTTAGGAAATCTTTCCAAATTTTTAATAAGTTGCAAGGTAAAGTAGAGTCCCAATCAGCCTTGGCCTTCCACACTTCCTGCATAAATAATTTTGCTCTAACAACCAAGGGACCAATTACACCTAGGGGATCAAAGATCCTACCTATAAAACTTAACACCTCCCTTTTTGTGTTTGGATTTTTGTTCTCAGTCATCGGACACAAGAACATGAAGGAATCGGCAAGTATATCATACTTTAAACCTAATGTTTTTATTATATTGTCTTTATTTAGATCAATTTGATCAAAATATTTTTTGTTTTCAGGGATGTCATCGAGAAGAAGAGGAGTATTGGAGCACCACTTGTGTAAGCTAAAGTTACCCAACTTCATTAACTCTATTAGTTCTTTTTTCAGGTCCTGCAGCTGTTCTACATTATCGGCGCCGCATAAAACATCATCAACGTAAGTATGTAGCTTTAAGGCTTCGGCAGCGAGAGGGAACTTTTCCTGATACAAATGGGCGAGCTCTATAAGGCATCTTGTGCTTAAAAAGGTTGATGCTTTAAGACCATATGTTATTGTCTGCAGCTGCAAACAACTGACAGGTTTGCTAGGATGATCTCTCCATAAAATGTTTTGCGACGGTTTGAATTTTTCGTTAATAGAACACATCCTGAACATTTTTTCAATGTCACACATGAGTGTGTATACATAAGTACGAAACAAAATGAGTATATTAAATAAATCGTTTTGGACTATAGGTCCATTCAGCATGACATCATTTATTGAGGTGCCATTTTTAGACTTCATATTGCCTCCAAAAACCACACGCAGTTTTGTTGTTTTGCTACTGTCATTAAGGACGGCGTGGTGAGCAAGAAAATACACAGGATCATTGAAAACATCATATTGATTGATGTCCACTTCCTTGGCGTGCCCCAGCCGTACATATTCATCAATAAAGTTTTTATATTGTTGGAAATATTCTGTGTTTGTTTCAAACTTTCTCTCAAGAGCATAGAACCTTTGTAGAGCAAGGGAAAAAGACTCTCCAATATCTAATTCCTCTATGGGCTTTTTTAACGGGTAATCAACTGAGAAGCAGTTGTCCTCTAACTTTACTGAGTTTTTAAAACTCTTCTCAGCTTCAAGAAATTCAGCATTTTGAGCAGTAATTTCTTCAGGAATTTTTTCAGATATCCAAAAATTTTTCATGATTTTTTCAAGGCTATCATGCTCAGGCTGCTTTGTTGCAAGGAAATTTGAAACTAAAGTCACATCCGAATTTTGAGATTGAAAACATTTAATTTGAGTAGAGCCAGCTACAACATGTCCGAATAGAGTATTTTGTAAGACAAGACCATTGTTTAATTTTATGTGTCCATTTAACAAAATAGCAAAATAGAAATCAGCACCCAGTAAAATGGATATCTCAGATGGTACATTGAACTCATTGTCAGCTAGTTGAATGTTACTTGGAATAATGCATTTTGACAAATCAAAATAGTTTTGTGGTAATGTGCCAGTTATAGTATCAACTACATGACATTTCACTTTGAATTGAACATCATAATTAGATGAATTTAATTGCAAGTTTACAGATTCATTCACTTTGTTTGGTATATTGCCCAAACTGATTATATTTGTGTCTTGAGCCATAGGGGTCAAGTTTAATTGTTTCACAAGAGAATGTTTCACAATGGACACTTGGCTCCCACTATCGAGGAGAGCTTTTACATGGAAATCACAACCAGATTTGTCAGTGAATTTTACCTTTATAGTAGGCAATAATATTATTTTTTGTGGGCAATTACTATTGGAATGCTCACTGTTTGTATTTGAATGTGAGCAGTGGCTATTGGAAAGCTCACTGTTTAAATTTGTTAGTTGATTGGAAATATTTGAATGCAGATTGATTACTTCCTCTTCCTTTGGTCTTTCCTCATGCAAAAGGGTATTATGATTTTGTTTGCAAGATCTACATCTGAAATTATATTTGCATTTGTCAGTGTGACTCCGGAGGCACAATGTGCACAACTTATGTTCAGTCACAAATTTCAATCTTGCGCACACTGGCGCCATTTTGAATTTGGGGCATGAGTACAGAGGATGGTCGTTACTACAGAATCCGCAAATCTGTGGTTTATAGGTTGGTTTTGTTGCAACATTAGAAACCTTGTTGTTTTGTGTGGTATAATTTTGAGATTTAAATTTTGAACTGCTCTCTTGGTGGGTACTTTTTAAGGGAAGACTGTCTTCCAAGGCTATAGCCCTTTTCTCAAGGAAAGACAAGAATTCATCAATGGTGGGTAATGAGTCAGAAGACCTATCTAAGTGGTAAGCTCGATTAGTATAGGCGTCAAGCTTACGTGATAGCACGGATATCAATAGCATATCCCACTGGTCAACTGGCTGCTTCATATTTTTTAAGGCATAAAGTTGCAGTCGCACATCAGACACGAAAGACCTAATGTTAGCAGCAGTACCCTTTTGCATTTGAGGGAAGTCCAGAAGAATATTAATGTGGTTGGTAATAATCCGTATGTGGTTGTCAAACCGTTTATCTAGTAAATTGAGTGCTTCTGGATAAGATTCATTGACAAGCGGCAGGTTTATTACAACAGAGAGTGCTTCGCCTGTCAAATATTTACGTAAATAAAAGAGCTTCTGTACATTGGACAGGGAACTGTTATTATCGATAACAGCTCTAAACAAGTCAATGAAGGATTTGTATTGGGTAAAATCCTTCCCATCAAACATTGAGATCTCGATATTGGGTAACTTGCAATTAGAAACAGAGTTTAATTCAGAGTTCTGTTTGTTTTTCATTTCACGTAATTTAAAGTTTATTTTTCCAAGCACTTGAAAATACTTTTCCTCGACGTCACATACCTCTTCAGCGTCCTCCTCGTCAAGATTGAGGATGTCCAGATGGATGCTCTCATATTCCTTTAGCGTGGCAATAAGTTTTTCACGGCGAGCCTCTAAAGTGTCCAAAGTAGAAGATGCTAAAAGTATGGGGTCACTAACGAAGCTTTCCAAACGTGTTATTGTGGCTTTACACTGCCCACGCATCTTACGCAGCCGTTTTAGTTCGATTTCGGACGCCATCGTGACGATACAACGCACTTTTTGAAATAAGATTCTACGCAAATTGTTCCTTTTAGGTTATAACTTTGTTTATAAACTACACTGACATTTGGATGACACTGACAGCTTTGACGTTTCACCGACGTGAGGCCAGCGACAAGATGTCTGCTCTCGTCCGGTCGCAGAAAGCAGGGATACCAACACAACAGTGCGAACGAAGTTCACTCGATGAAATGAAATTTTCGAAACCACCTTCGTTCGAAAGAAAAATTGTCGAAATGTGACTCAAAACGCCGAAATTTATAGAATTTCAGCGCAATCTTCGCTTGAGTCAACGAAATAGTCTAGATTATGTTCTCACAAGTCATAGGAATGCGAGCTTTACACGAGAAAGTAGTTCTCGACGTCCACCCGGCGGCACTAACGACCCGGTATAGCAAATCGTTATTCCGAATTTCCCGAGAGGCACTTGTCGAACAAACACTACTGTACTGTCCACAAACTCGAAGGACCACAATTAGCCTGTTAGAAATAAGAAGGCTATATATTTAGTAATTATTAAACAATTTATTGCACCAGCACACTTCACCTTTATGGAAGGAAGAAGGAGAAAAAAAAACAGTGTTGCCCACCTACAGTGTTGCCCACCTACAGTATTGCCCACCTTAGGTGGCTAAAAACTACATTTTTATGTCTTAAACACTACACTAGGAATATTAAGAGTCAGATGCCCAAGATCATCAGCTCGAATGTCATTCTCTAGAGGTTTTAAGCTTCTATTCTAGATAGAAATATGCCGTTTTTACTAAAGTATTTAATTATATGCTTTTTAATGCACTAACCCGTGCTAAGGACAATTAAAAAAAACCTATTAACTTAGCCTCTAAATAGATTTTTTTAAATTTAATTTCACTGTCATACCAATCATCTGCCAAATTCCACACAAATGGCTATTAAAACCGTAAAATATTCACTTTTAAGTTAAGTATATTTTCTAGCCTTTTACCTACCTTAAAGCTTTTAAAACCTCTTTCCTTTTACCTCGACCTCAGGGGCGAAACTAAAACATCTCATGTTTATTATCAAAATCAATAAATTTAATAAAATTTTAATTTTATTAAATTTATTTTTTAAATAAAAATTTAATTTAAATAAAAATTTAATTTAATAAAAGGTTTATGTAAAAAAAAACAATCTCCTAGGCACTGCAGCGTCCGACTAGTCCCTTCACCCGTCTTGTGTAAGTGAAGGTGCCACTGGACGCTGGATGTCATCTCATCACGTAGATACATACATACATAACCGCACGCCTGTATCCCAGAGGGGTAGGCAGAGACCAGGGGAGTCCCCGGCAGGAGTCACTGCCAAGTTCCAGACCATCACATAAATTTTGGGCACCGACTCCAAGATATACTTCTACAATACCTAGAAATATACGAATTTCGAATTTATAGATCACATTCGTTTAAATTATTTCTGCATTTTTAGTGCCTCGGGGTGCGGAAGTCGGTTTTTATTTTTTATTTAAAATTTTTAGTTATTTACTTAGCGAAATTCTCAATTCAAAACTGGCCCTAATAGTCGATGGCTGCTCGTTACTCGATTCGACTCGGGGTAAGTTCGCGCAATTTTGTGATTGGATCAGTCACCATGACAACGTGTCGCTAGCTAGTGTCAACAGCTCTCACCAAAAAGTATTAAATAAAGGAGACATATTTGGAGCCAAAAGAGAAGTCATTGGGAGGCTTCCAAATGTTCAAATGATGCTTCAAAGTTAAGATGTTTGGAGTGACATTTTATTACCATAGAAGACAATTTAAAAGGTTTATTTCGAAGGTTTTACACTCTCCAAAAATGCGAAAATCAATGGAATTTAAACGTTTTCGGATTATCTGATGTAGAGCTATAAAAATAATTTTATGGTACCTAACTTAAACATTAACATGTCATATATTGTAAGGCGTTACACGCGCCGTGTGGTGTTATAGCTTGAGCCTGATTTGGCGCGTTTTTGTACTACAAAATCAATGTGTTATTTTATTATTGACTGAAAGTTACAAGCTAAACCAGGCGCCCTTACATGCACCTTGAAAGGTCGAAGATTGTGCCTTATTTATCGTGTTATTGTACTACATTAAAATGTTATTATTGAAATTAACACAGAGAGACTTGCAATTAATGAACGTTTAAGTTAAACTAGGCGCCCATGTGAAGCATCTTGTTTTACTTTTCTATGTAAATTTAATTTAAGTAATTTGTTAGGTAGTTTACGTAACTTAGGTTTAAAGTGAGAGTAAGTCTGCCAACAAACTATCGTTTAGTTTGGCGGAAACAATTGTTTGTAAAAGTTGCATGTGACTTTTATAGAATAAACATTTTATTTATTTATTTTTTTCAAAACTTTGATAATTTTGGAGAAAGACATAGATAATTCTGGTCCCTAGTTAACTGAACTATTTTGAATGTGGACAACTTTTCGACTGAAACCAAAACCAAGATCACTGACGTTGGAGTTGCGACCGCTAATCTCGAGTGGAGCTGGGCTGGCCATGTCAGGCGTATGGACCCGGAAAGGTGGACAAAAAACGTCAGTGATTGAGTCCCGTGCGATGCCTCAAGGCGACGTAGCAGACAAAAGCGGAGATGGTGGGACGATCAGAGTGCTTAGTGCGAGTTTGACAGATCCAATCGAATAACTTTACTACCGCGTTAATCGAGCATTGAGTAGTGAGTATGAGTAAGTTAACCGTTCGAACTGGCAAAACGCAGTCACAGTACAACTCGCACTCGCGTTTATTCGTGTTTTGGCTGGTAATCGTGTTCACCTCTCAACGTAAACCATTACAACTCGCACTCAGCAATTTTAATTTCCATACTTGTCGCTAGGTAGCGCTTCCTCGATGCCATAGAAATATGAGTTTACGTTAACGCGATCGAGTAGTTAAAAAACTCGCACTAAGCACTCTGCCCTTCTATTACGTAACATTCCACTCTGTAGACTTAAGCATTTAGACTATTCCAGTGTCAAAATATGTATGCATTTGACAGCTGCAATAGCTTAGAAAAAGTAAAAATCGACGTCACTCTTCGATAATGTATCTTTAAGGGCCTGCGCAGACGAGGGACTTTTGTCCCCAAGGGATAAAAGTCTATGAATAGTGCCTACGGTGTGAAGTTATTTGTTCCCCGGAAATTAAGTGAAGCGAACGCTATGGAAGCAAATATTCTGAGATTACGTTGTGTTATTATTTACACGAACTTGAACAAGAAAAGGCGTATTAAAAGAAAACACCGAACTTTTGTCTAGTCCGTCTCTTGATGTCCCCGGTCCTGAGGGACTTTTTGTACGGGGTACTTTTAGTCCTTCGTGTGCGTTATTCGATACAATTTATAAGAGATCTATATCGACGGACAAAATAGTACCTGGGGGATAGTACCTCGTCTGCGCAGGCCTTTCACCTGGCTATGCAGTATCTTAACAACTGTGACAACTATTTTTAGAACTTTCAGTCTAGAACCTATGGTCAATAGATTAGAACTTAAATCGATTTCCGCTAAAAACGGCCGTTTTTGGCGGAAAGTGATTAAAGTCCTTGGTTGTTGATTTAGGTTCTAGACTGTAGGTTCTAAAAATAATTGTCAATTTTAAATAATAAGGTATTATATTATAACACAAGTTATGATTTTTTCCCATTGGTGACGATAGTTACCCCGAAGCACTTCTTCTTCAGGCTATATTAGTCCACTGCTGGACATAGCCCTCCCCTAATGACCGCAAGGTTGTGCCATCATTAGGGGGTGATGCCCATAATCCCCACGCTGGGCATGCGGGTTGGGGATCGCAGTTTGGTAGAATTGTACTGCAGGGGGCGCTGCTGCCCACTCTCCGGTTAGAGTCACGTTAACAATAAAGGACGTTAATAAATTAACTATTACATATATCAGTAACAAACAGTGCCAGTTGGTTTCTTACTAGAAAAAGGTAACGAACATTCTAGACCGGGGTGCGCGGCGGGGCGGGGCGACTTGGCCGCCGGCCAGGAGACCCGCTTCCACCGGCTGGGTGTGCATGGATGTGTGCTATTGCTGAATGCAAAATATCGACAAGAATTTTGCGAATTCAAGATCCATCGGTGAATAATGCTGTGGGGTTGTAAAGCGTTTTATCCTACTAATATTTTATACTAGATGGTCAAAGAATGGGCAGCGGTAGATTATGTATGACGGTGTGTTCAAAGTCTCACGAAACGTATCTTATGTCAGTCTAGCATGAGGTACGACGACGCACGTTACGTACGATAAACGTAAGTAACTAATGTTAGACCTTCATTACGTAACCATTATGTAAATATAATTTCATTTCATTTATTTATTCATTAACAACATGCATTGTGTTTAAAATTATCTTAAAGCTAAAATACACATTTACAAAATAACGTAAGCAGGTTCATAGTATTTAGCAATGTCATACAATACAAATTTTTAATGTCAAGAAGTAATATTAATAATAAACAAATTATAAAATTAACAATAGTAATCAATCAATCATTTTATATGTCAGTGGATAGCAATAAATTTATTTTAACGTGTCATAATAGGATGATTGTTTGTTTGTTTTTTGTTTTAAAAATTCTTTATTTAACTATAAATTACATAGACAGAATACACCAAGATCTTATTCTAGGGGCATGTTAGGATGTTCCAATAATGTTTATCAGGTTAAAGTACCTTTTTGAACATTTAGGCTAATTTTAATTCGAGGAAGATTAGTTACAAGCATAAACACAGGTTTTTACATTGACACTTACTGTGCGAGGATTAGAAAGACTCCCGGCACTATTGATGAATACCCTTGGGTAATATTATGAACACGTGACGAACAACAGGAAAATAACTGCGTGAGTAACACCATAAACCGCCATAAGAAACAACTTACACACATGATAGAGGGAACCGGAGGGTACTCTGGAAAGAAACTAGCCGCTTCTAACAGACCCGCTATCCTCTATGTTATAATTTAAAAGTTCGAAAAAAAACTGGAGATTATGATAGGTAGGCAGGTAAGTAGATTCCGTTTTCCTGTACCTACCTAGGTTTCGTGGACCAGCTTTTTTAATGAGTCATAACAAGTCACAAATCAACATAACAATCATAAGAAACACGATATAACTCAGTAGTAAACGGATCACAATCACTTGCAGGCACTTAACCTGCATTAAAAAAATAAAAAAAAATAAAAAATAAATAAACATTAATTATCTTGACTCGCTCATTAGGCGGACAAACAAAAGTGTCTATGTTCGGTTGTTGCATAGAACCGATCATCAGGTGAGCGAGCTACCGTTAGCTGTTTAGAAAATAGTGATGGGGCAGGCGATATCGATTGTAGGTATCGGCATAGCTTAAACTTATTAATCTGGATTTACCTATCGACGAGACCAGAGGGTTGTGGTGGTTAGGGTTCTTCTTCAGATAAAAGTTCCGCGAGATATTTAAAATAAAATCTTTTAGGAGCGGATATTTAATTTTTTTGTGTAGCGTTTTTAAGTTTGTTTTGAATGAAGTATTGTATGATGATTTCAAAGCTTTATTTTGAATTCGTTGTAGTTTGGCGTAATTGCTTTCAGCCAAACTGCACCATACTGAGGCTGCGTATATCAGACATGGACGAACAAGCGTCGAGTAGATTCGCAATTTGGTTTCGGGACTCAGATTGGCTTAACGATTTAGAACTGGGCGCAGCGCGTTAAGAGCTTTGATGCCTTTATTGCAAATAGTTTCTGTATTCTTAAGCCAATTAATTTTATCATCTAATACCACTCCGAGGTATTTTACTGACCTACTCCAGGGAATAGGAAAACCATTTGCTTTGATTATTCTATGGGTAACGTTTCGTTTCCTGGTAAACATAATGGCTTCTGTTTTCAAGGAGTTTAGCTTTAGTTTCCACTTAGTAAAGTACTCAAGAAGCAGTTCCAGAGAGAGCTGCAAGCGACTGACAATCAAATCAGTGTCAACAGAAGACGTATAAGACGCTGTGTCGTCAGCATAAATAGCAAGATGAGTATGAGGTTGCTTGGGGATATCATTGAGGTAAATTATGAAGAGGTACGGTCCCAAAATTGATCGCTGTGGGACTCAGGAGGGAATTAATCTTGGTGTAGAGTGTAAGTCACCTATACACACGGAAAAACTACGGTCAGTTAAATAAGATTGGATGAGTTTAACAAGGCTGAGTGGGACGTTATTTGTTACGAGCTTGTGCAGTAGACCAGCATGCCATACGGTGTCAAAGGCCTTTTCAATATCTAAAAGTATCAATCCACTTGAAATACCAAGGTTGAGATTATGCGCAATATGCTCAGACACCCTTGCTAGCTGTTGCGTGGTCGAGTGGGTTCTGCGAAAACCAAATTGTTCAGCAATTAGCAGATTTTCGGTAGCAGACGAGAGTCGCTTCAATATTACCGTCTTATGGGACGGTAGCTAGTAGGAATAGTTTCTTCTTTACCTGGTTTTTTAACGGGAATAATTTTTGCAAGTTTCCAATTTGTAGGGTAGTAACTGATCCTGAAGCAGTCATTAAATATTTTGGTTAGAAGGACTACACTTTTTTGGGACAGGTTTTTTAAAAGAATATTTTGAATTCTGTCTACACCCGGGGCTTTGCGTAGCTTTAAATTTTGTAACAGTTTTCGTACTGTATAATAGGATGATTATTGATAAAAAATAATAGTTATTTAAAAGATGTGTCATTCAAAAATTATTCTATGGAGTAAAAAACCTTATTTAATAAAAATTTTTTTAGGCTCGTCTTAAATAAAGTTCTTGAGTCAATAATTTTCAGTTCCATAGGTAGGACATTATACAATTTGACTGCCTGGTATCGTGCACTATGTTCAGCTATTTTCATGGTCGGTTTTATAGTCTCTATATGAATATCTTTTCGTCTCGAATTTAGGCGTTTCAATTTAGCATCTAGCGTTTCCAGTGAGGAAATTACTTTAGCCAAATCTGTAAGTAGAACAAATATATACAAACAAACTAGGGACTGTCAGTACACCTAGGATCTTGAAGTGCTCTAAGCAAGATTCCCAAGGTGGTATTCTTACCATGGTGCGTATGGCTCGTTTCTGACAAATAAATGCTTTTTTTATGTTCTATTTGTAGCTATTTCCCCAAAGTTTTATACTGTAACGAAGCCTTGACTCTACCAAAGCATAATAAACAGTTAAGATATGTTTTTTTTTATAAGTCTACAATGAGGTACGTTTCTTGAGACTGAAATCATAATCGAGCTGTTTTCATTGCCATTCCTGTTCTCTATGTATTTGCGAGCTGAAAGGCCATGTAAACGATTTCGGTTTCGGTTTATCATCATCATCATCATCACCATCAACCCATTATGTCTCCACAGAGGGGCACGGGTCTCTTCTCTGAGGAAGGTATACGCCACACTCGACCACGGGGGCTAAGACCGGGTTGGTGGAGGATTGTCAGACACTGGCGGGCGTTCCTGTTAGAAGTTATCAAGCCGCCCATAAGGCCTCAGAGTGCTTAGTGCGAGTTTTTTAACTACTCGATCGCGTTAACGTAAACTCATATTTCTATGGCATCGAGGAAGCGCCACCTAGCGACAAGCATGGAAATTAAAATTGCTGAGTGCGAGTTGTAATGGTTTACGTTGAGAAGTGAACTCGTTTACCAGTCAAAACACGAATAAATGCGAGTGCGAGTTGTACTGTGATAGGGTTTTGCCAGTGCGAACGGTTAACTTACTCATACTCACTACTCAATGCTCGATTAACGCAGTAGTAAAGTTATTCGATTGGATCTGTCAAACTCGCACTAAGCACTTTCATATGGCTTGACGACTGTCATTGCATGACAACCGGCACCAACTTAACGTGCCTTGCGAAGCACGGAAGCGCTCGGTAAAAATGCCACTAGCGGTGGTGTTTCGGTTACTCATTATCATATCCGTCGCAGGAGGCACTGCCCTCCCTTATCCGGTAGAAGTATTTCCACGTAGGACGTACATTACGGCCTTTCAACCCGCTCGATATGTTTAACTTTTGGCTGTCATTTTGAGTAAGTAGCAGAACCGTGGGCCAGGCACGGCACTCAATTTACGTTGTTAAAACCTTGATTGCACTGTTCCCAAGCGCTTGTGCGATTTCGGAACTAGGTCAAATCACTGATGTTTATTCCGATTTAGCGCTGTACCAATTTTTATGCACCAACTCTGAATACATACACTCTAAGAAATGGTTGTTTTCGTCCACTGAGGAAGATAAAGAGAATTCGCGAAAAGACATTATGTCTGTTTATGACTGAATGTATGTAGTATTCCGTTGCAGAAAATCTGTAAGTGGATCACAGCACTGTGAAGATGTGTCAGAGGTTCTATTGAATATCCACGACAAAAGAAACGAGGGCGGAAGGGAAGGTTGAATAAATTACTTAGACGAAAGACAGATCTCTGTCAAAGAGAATTCAGGAGGTTTCGTCACGCTTCTCTTGAAGCGAAAGACGAGGAAATAAAGAAATATGGAAAAAATGGCCCAGACCGGGCAGCGACGTTAATTATTTTTCTGTATGTGTAGGTATGCGCAATTTCACGTCCGCATTTTTGTGATTTAATTAAAGTTGTTTCAGTCTTTGCAAAGGAATGAACGGCCTGACCTAGTTAGCTAAATGACCCACATCAGTTAGAACAAAAATATATTTTTCTATTATTTTGGTGTACAAAACGGATCACCAGAAACGGGGTTATACAGGTAAACATCGTGAGGAAACTGAGTGTATGAGATATACACAAACATACTTCACTACTTTGTGCTTTAAAATCACTACCTAGATTTAAGTCTTATTTTCTATTAAGTTGTATTTTGATGAGGCAATAAATACTTTTAATCTTATCTTTAACTTTAAAAAATTATTTGTGGGTGGAATTTTTAGCCTCTAAATAGGTTTTTAAAAAATTTTCTCAGCACGATACAGCAATGGGTACAGCGATATCATTTCGATGTAAAACCTAACTGCAAAGTAGGTACTCGGGGCTGCAAGTGATGCAAACTATTTCAGCCAGATGTCGCTGCCTGTACGTAATACAGAAAGTATTGTAAAGAGGTTCGAAATTTCACTGAGTCGCCTATTAGCTCAGTTGAAAGAGCACGGGTTAATGCATTAAAAAAACTTATTTTTAACTGCCCAAATTTATTTTAATGCTTTATTTTACCGTTTTATCGGCGTAATTATGCCAAATTACTGTTTTCTAGTAATCATCGTCTCTGTGCTAAGCCGTGGACAAAAGGAACGACGGAGATTGTTGAATACAGTACGCTAAATAATATTCCTATTTAATAATCAGCTATCCGATGAAATAGCAATCATGAGTTAAGTTGATAGGCATTGGGATATAGAAACTTCGGAGACAATCACATATTAGGGGCCATCCATAAATTACGTCACACGAATTTCGTGATTTTGTAACCCCTACCCCGTCCTTGTCACAGATGGTCACATTTGTGAGACCCCCCCCCCTAGTGTGACGTCACATATTTGCAATTTTACATTTAGGAATTATTGAATTCAAACAGCTGCAGCTGTTCCGAAATTAGTTTCATATCAAGAGTTGCAAATGTGGCTATTTCCTTAATAGTACAAAGTTCGTGTTTTAACACTGAAAGGTGACGTCACGAGTTTAGGACCCCTCCCACCCCCTCTGTCACACAATGTCACACTTCGTCAGCTCCCTCCCTCCCCCTTAACGTGTGACATAATTTATGGATGGTCCCTTAGTAGCCAAGTACAGCGACAATGGGAAAATTTGCAATAGGAAAATTAACACGTTTCTTCTTCTTCTTTTCGTGTCAGCGATTTGACCAGTTTATATTTTTCCTGTCCAATAGTTGGCTACTGCAATTGCAGCAGCGTTGGCCTCTGTTAGGTCCTCTAGAGTGCAGGTGTGAGAGCACAATAGACATTGGAGCAGGTGCACCATGGATTGCGATGAGGCTCCACAATCACATATCTCCTCCGTTGGTGCAATATAACCCCACCTGCTTAGGTTTTGTCTGCAGCGACCTACTTGGGTCCGGAGTCGGTTGAGTGACTGCCACGTAGGCCATTGCAGATCCGAACCCGTTGGGAGCCTCTCTTGGGGGTTTACAAAGCCTGTGGGTACGGGATGTTTTAATTTCCACCGCACCACCCTTTCCTCAGCTGGGCATTTTTCTAAGGCCTGTGTGCTGCGGAGAAAACTTTTCCGGCTTTTTAGCCTAGCTGGCGGCAGGTCGTACTCATAAAGAGGATGTCGGTCAACGAATTGTTGCTTTGTTTTCTCGATGCTGGAAGCCACATCTCTTCTAACTTCGGGCCGAGCGATGCCAGCCAGCGGATAAAGCAAGCTAAGAGGTGTTGGCTTGAGACATCCTGTTATAATGCGGCATGTATCGTTCAAGGCTGTGTCGACGTGTTTTGCGTGGACGGATCGGTGCCACACTGGGCACGCAAATTTACCGACCGAAAAAAACATAAGGCGGTGCCTGTTGTCCGGAGCACATGTGGCGCAGCCCCCCATTTCGTGGTGGTCAGACGCCGGAGCAGGTTATTTCTTGAGGGAACTTTCTGCTTAGTTTTGAGGCAGTGTAATTTGTAGGTTAGAGATCGGTCGAGCGTAATTCCCAGGTATTCAGGGCACGGACATTGCTCGATTCTGACCTCCTGCCATGATATATTAAGCGTCCGGTTGGCTTGTGCATTAGGGAGGTGGAAAGCACAAGTTTGCGTTTTCGCAGGGTTTGGCCTTGGCCTGTTATCCACGTAGTACTGGCCTAAGATCTTAAGGGCCTCTGTGAGGTTTTCCTCTACCGCTTCGAATGTGGAGGCTTGGGTTGTGAGGGCCAGGTCATTTGCATATACCTATATGAAGCGTTGGGTATTGCTAGGGCAGGGCTGATCGTCGGTGTATATGTTAAATAAAGTAGGCGCCAAAACTCTGCTCTGTGGAAGCCCGTTCTTTTGGGAGCGCCACCTGCTCTTCTTGGTATGAAGGCCAACCTGAAATCGTCTGTTACTAAGTCAGGATTCGGACAAAGCCCTTATCGGTTGTCAGCGGTTCCACTTTTATAAGGAGTCTATTAATATTAACCGTGTCATAAGCCGCCGACAGATCCACGAAAACCGCATCAGTGACCTTATTTACCTCGTACCCATCCTCTATGTGCTGTGTAAGTCTCAGCGTTTGGTTTGCACAGGATTTTCCCGGTCGGAATCCTGCCTGTTCGGGAACTAGTTTTGGGTCTATAACTGACGTAAGACGATTAAGCAAAAAGCGCTCAAAGAGCTTATACGTATGGCACAACAGAGATATTGGTCGGTAGCCCTTTGGGTCATCTGCTGGTTTATTACCTGGCTTAAGCAGAGCGACGACTTTGGATTTACGCCACATTTTTCGTACTTTGGCCGTTTCCAAGCACGCGTTGAACATAGCTAGGATCCAAGACACTGTGTGTGGGCTAAGGTGTTTTATTTGTTCAACGGTGATGTCATCAATACCGGCTGCTTTCCCGGTCACGAGGGACTTGATTCCCAATTTAACCTCAGCAACCGTGAATGAGTTGGTAAGGTCGCAGGATTCGCTAATAGGGCTTAGTTCATGGTGCGCCTTTTTGAGCCTATGCAGTGGTTTTCCATTAATGAGGAGTTGATGAGCTACCTGATTGGCGGTAACTTTCCCAGGATTAGAAGCAGGGGGAGGGTCACCAGTGAGCTTTCTGATTGTAACCCACGCTCTTTTGCTGTTGTGGGTCATATTAACATTAGCTACCGTTTTCATCCAGCGCTCTTTTCGTGCCTCGGAAATCGATGACATGAGCTCTTCAGCGAATAATAGTGTTTCTTCCGAGAAAGGTTCTAGATTGTAAAGGGCTTCGTATCGGCTTAGCAGGTTTGCGGAATCTCTGTTCACACCCGGAATGTAAGAAGAACGGCAGTCCCTTGGAATGGAAAGGCACGATGCAAATTGGAGGGACTCAACAAATTTGTCGTAATTTTCTGGTACCGGGTCAAGATGCTCAATGATGTTGTCCACACAGGCAGCATACAGTTTCCAATCAGCTTTGAGAATGTTGAATCTGCGTCTAAAGGGGACTTGCATTGGTCTTACAGCGGCGTGGCATTGGAAAGCGATAGGTCTATGTTGAGTGTTGAGCAGAGGTGCACAAACGAGTTTCTGGCTTGTTTGATTTAGGTTAGTAGAGGTAAATATTAGGTCCGGATTATATCCTCTTTTCCAGCGTCCGCTCTTAAATGATGTGGGAAGTTTAACATCATGTAGCAGGTTTAAGTTATTGGCTTCTGCCCATTCTTCGACTGCAAGTCCGTCGCTATTAGTCTCACGGTAGCCCCAGGCCGAGCTATGGCTGTTGATCACTATTCTTGTGTTGTGGTGGTCGAAATTTGATGTTTTGCGAAATTTAAATTTTTGGTTCGGAGGCTTATAGACCGATGTTACTGTACATGTGCCGATATCAATTGTGAGGATTTATATAGAGCTGTGATCAGTGGAGCAGGTAGAAACTACTGAAATTGCCGGTTTCACAAAGATAGCGCTGCCGTATTGGTCGTGTGGAATTTCGGCAACGCGAGTCATGCCCGGTATCTGTGGTCTTAAGCTGTTATCGCCACGGTGTGTTTCTTGAACACAGAGTACGTCACACCTGTCTTGGTATGTAGGTCAGAAAAGAGTTGGGATTTATTTTCTGAGAATCCCTCGATATTGATGGAGACCACGGTCAAAGCTGGATTTAGAAGCAGGTCATAGCGTTGAGTACCTTTGCAGAGTTGCTTTGCCGGCAAAGTCTCTGAAGATGGTCTTTTAGTCTGATTCGAGAAACCGCCTTGGGTTTTAGGCAGCCGTTGATTAAAGCTCTGAAAAGAGCCTGTTGTATAGCTCTTAGAGCTATTTGTGGGTCGAACCACTGTGAAAGGATTAGTCACCCTACTCCAATACCACCTTCTGCGAGGGGGTCTTGGAGTGAAACGTCCAGGGTGCGCCGGATGTTTATGTGCTATATTAATAGACATTATAATCACTCGGGGAGGCTCCTTTCATGCACCCAATAAACACGTTATATAACCTAAAGGAAACTAGGAAACGAACTTTTCTAGTAAGTCTCGGGTCTTGGATGTTATCTACGTATTTGTTGTATTAAATCTATCGTCTGGTTACCACAAGTAATTTAGTTGTACTTAGTACAGGGCTCTGTGTAATATGTATTTATATATGAACGAGATCTGTGTAATATGTATTTATTTATTTAAAAAAAGAAGAGCTTGACGCGGCCTTTTTTAGGGTTCCGTACCTCAAAAGGAAAAAACGGAACCCTTATAGGATCACTTTGTTGTCCGTCTGTCCGTCCGTCCGTCTGTCAAGACCCTTTTTCTCAGGAACGCGTGGAGGTATGAAGCTGAAATTTATATCAATTACTCAGGTCTACTGTCCCTTGAAGCTGTGGAAAAATCAAACTTCTAAACCAACGCAATCAAAAGATACAGCCGTTTATGCCGCAAATTTTCGACACTTGCAAGGGAATCAAAACCTACAGGGTGCTTCCCGTGAACTCAGAATCTTGAAATTTGGTACGAAGCAACGTCTTATAGCATAGATAAAGGAAAAATTACGAAAACCATAAATTTTTAGTTACATCTCATAATATATTTTTTTTTAATAATTTTAAACTTACTACCCATTTCCTCATAAACGCGTAGAGGTATTAAATTGAAATTCATACCAAATACTCAGGTCTATAATACAGGTTTGTACGGAACCCTCGGTGCGCGAGTCTGACTCGCACTTGGCCGGTTTTTTTATAAAAAAAAAATAAGAACATAAAATTAGTTCTTGATTAATCTTAAAAGTCTCTTTAGACGTTTTGCGTTGATAAATAACACGTATTTTTGATTTAAATTATGTACCTAGTACATCATAAATAGGTCTAATCAATAGCGGAACGGGAATCTGGGCCAATTTTGCCGTGACAATGCCGCGAACGCGCCGCTCAGTAATCCATTACGCATTGAGAACCTGACATAGCCGTGCTTATAAGTCCCACTGAACGACACATCGTTGTATTGCATAATTATGTCAAAATTTATCTACTGTTTTCGTATTTAGTCAAATTTGTAAGGTTGAAAAATAAGAAATTAGATAGATAGATAGAGAATACTTTATTGCACGACCAGAAAAATATTACAACCATGATTCTTAAATCTAAGTAATGTTATACAATTGGCGGTCTTATCACCAAGAGCGATCTCTTCCAGACAACCTTTGTATTAGAACGAAAGCAAGACATTATATATAATCCTAACCTAATCAAGCTGAGGTTATTATGTCTCACACTTATATTCAGAATCAAGTTTTCCTTAAATTTAAATGAAAAAACGAAAGTCATGCTTTTTGACTTATGATATTTTGCAATATCAACGTCAAAATTATTTTCTCAAAGAAGAACTCTCTCAAAGTGACTGAGCCCACTGCTGGACTTACAGGCATTCTACATCCCAACGGGCCAAAACTATGCTAATGCTTGTAGTACGATGACCATTGCTTGAACATGGCGATGTAATTTTGTAGCTGAATCAATCCAAACTAGCCTTATATGACTCTAATGTACTCTAATGAACATTTTAGAGATCTAATATGACTCTAATGAACATTTTAGAGACTCATCGCCCTGAAGTTTTCGCGTGGTAGAGAAGGTAGCACATGCCCAGCACTGGGCGATTATTCGTGTGCTGGATAGATAGACAATATAGTTAATGTGTGCCCCATTTTATTGATGTAGCCTATAAACTTCCCACAGCAGAACACGCCCTATCAGAGAGACTGTAAGGGCTTAATTACCACGCGTGCCCACCGATTGACAATTTTGAATACCTATTTGAATACCTCACAAATTTCATAGATAGATAGATAGATAGGGAAACTTTATTTTACATAAAAATGGAAATTACACAGATATTCTTAACCTAAGAGTACAGACAGCGGCCTTATCACTAAAAGTGATCTCTTCCAGACCACCTTTGGATGAACTGGACTAATACATTAGAGAAGGAAGTACACGTACAAAAAAAACATAGAACACGATAATTTTAGAGGTACCTACCTCTATAAATACATGCCATCATTATCAACCCATTATGTCGCTACCGAGGGGCGCGGGTCTATTCCCTAGGAAAGGTATAGGCCGTACTCCACCACGGGGGCCAAGTCGTTGTTTGATGCATTTTAGACACTCGCCCCCCTGTTCTTGAGGACCTGTCAATGGCTACCCTAGTCCGCCTGCCGTAAAACAATAAATAAGTAATATTCCGCTTAAGTGACAGCTCGCTCAAGGATACCCTCAGTCCTCGGTAGAGTATAAACGGAATGGGCAAACACTCGCTTACATATTCATAAGACCTGAATCAGCCCCAGCGGCGAGATTCCCAAGATCTGTTTTATTTCATCCACTTAGTTAGATAAGATATTTTACATCGGAAGCACATTATCTCGGTGGCAACGGGGTGCTTCGTCCTGAGTTAAATTCGGTTCAATTTATGTAGAATCCACAGCCAGAATGAATGTAGGTATATCGGTAAACGAAACTTACATATTTTATAGATAATTAACGCTTTGAGCCTCGACCGGTAAATTATTGCGGAATAATTATGGCGAAGCCTGTGAAATATCCGTATGAAAATCGAAATACCTGACTTGAATTTCCATTTTATAGGACACTGTTTTATATTTTATATAGAATCTTTTCACAGAATTATCTACTTTGGTAGGTACATATATTTATGTAAGAGAAGTATCCGTAAGTAACCTTTTATTATTTAAAATTACATTTGCACTAAATTGATATCAATTTAACAAAATTATTCGGTATTGCACAATTTTAGTTATTGATAATGAATCATCATATTTGGAGACTAGATATTCAACGTACTCGTACGAAATTTCTTGATCTTCACGATCAGATGATACCAATGGTTGAATCTCTGACGTATCAGAGTCATTGTAAGTTTTCAGACTGGGTAGGTCACCTTCTCTTTCTCTAGAGTGCGTTTCACGAAATAAGACCTTTGGATTCAGCAAATATAGTCTCTACTACATGGTGATAGCCAATCTTCATATAGTCAATCAATCTACCCACTGAGCTACCAAGGAATTAAGTCCAAATCCGCAGGCTTTCTATACGGGACGATTATTTAATTACTATAGTGTTGAAAACTGTCAAGACAGTTTGACACAAATTGACATTCGTAATTTTGCCAGTAAAAGAAATTACTTCCTGGGATTATCCACAATATTTTAATAGAATACCTCGCCGTATCTAGACAATTATTTTCCAGAGAAAACTTTTATTGTTACGAACAAAAACTAGAGATTACTAAATATCAATATCTCAAAAATGTGCATTGCATTTGCAGCTCACGTAGTAGTTTCAAAATAATAATCGTCAAAACGTAAATCAATAATTGTTGAATCCTGACAGACCCTAGAAAAAATAACTGTTACAATAACCACACGCAAGGTGTCTCATACTGTTAACAAAATACTGAGATTCATTGCAGTAACTTTTTAAGTTTCAAGTTTGCTAAACATATTTGTTATACATAGCCGCGATGCTTTTAAGAGTCAAAAACGATTTAAGACTATTATGTTTTATATTTTAAGGGATACATTTTCTTGCTTTATTTCACCACGTAAAGCAATATGGCCGCGATAAAAACCGTTGTCGAGCCGCACGCGCAGGCCATAGAGTCTAATGCACGCAAAGTTATTGAATAGAATGATATAAGCACAACCATAACTGTTGTTTGTGTCATCATTGACCCTTGTATGTCTCCTGTGCTAGGGCACTGGTCTCTTCCTGCATCGCAGGAAGGTTAGGCCATACTCCACCACGGGGACCAAGTCCGAGTTGGTGGAGGATTGTAGGTAAGACAGTAGCGCACCTTGCAGTCAGAAGTCATCAAGCTGCCCATGGTTTGACGGCTGCCAAAACATGACAGCCGGCACCAAAGGCTTAACGTGCCTTGCGAAGCCTTGGTAGTCACGGGACGGCCACTCATCCCGCACCTGACCGCGCTGTTGTTCCTTAGCTATAGTGATTGATTCCAATCACAAATTCGACTAGGCCACGTGCGCTTCGTTTACGAGTACTAAGCAGTACAATGTCATTCCAATTGTATAATAGAAATCTCTCGCGAAGATCGAATCGCGCGAGGCGGCGGGTTGAGTTGCATTCCATTTCATACTATTTCAATGCGTTTGCAAGGCTCTCAATAGTGTCAATGAAACAAACATTGCGGTACTAATATCACTCTATTGGATAACTATGCATTTTATAGTCGCACCCAGTTTCCAATACTCACCCCAGCAGCGCGGCTTCTTCGGCGACGGTGGTGGGCATAGCGGCGGCCGGCGCGGGCGCTGGTCTGAAAGGAACGTGCCGCCGATGTACTGAGCTTACTCGAGTGCGCCTCTGTGCCCATAATGCTCTACACTTCTGGTGAAACAACGCGAAACCG
Organism: Yponomeuta sedellus; assembly: GCA_934045075.1. Lineage (NCBI taxonomy): Eukaryota > Metazoa > Arthropoda > Insecta > Lepidoptera > Yponomeutidae > Yponomeuta > Yponomeuta sedellus. The sequence goes on along the minus strand of OW203721.1, from coordinate 971,739 downwards.
GAACTACTTTTCACTCTTTATCATCAGCACATTATTTTCGATTTATCAAATATTTCAGTACGTAGATGTCTGTTACTAAAAGTAAATTTAATTAAACAAAAAACATTAAGAAAATAACGGGGCACGCTGCCAAATAGATTTTACAATTTTACATGCCTAGTTGACTTAGAAAATTGGCTTTATGACCTTTCCATAGTTGAAAGACTTAGTGCCCTGCTATGGAAAACCGTGTTTGGTCCCCATCTATAAATTTTTAAGTAAACACATAATAATTTAATGCATGATTTAAGAATTTTCTACATTATATGCTTTTCAAAAATTTATGACGTTAAAAAACTTTTTTTTCTGAAAACAACATGGAATTTAGCAAGATCTATTTGTGTGACACTTTGTTTTGTATTTTAATTCCAGTAACAACCATTTTCATACTAAAAAAACTTGATAAAACATCAAAATTGCGGTAACTAATCAGTTTCTCATCGTATCTTGTTTTTAATTAAGTTATAGGTCAAGGAAATTAATGTGAATTAGTTGTTTAAAGTTACGCGCAGTTTTGCGTGAGTGCGTTCAGATTTTGCGTTGTTTCCTTGAATGTTTTCTATGTTATAGAATGGGCTAATATGGATTGTTGATTAATTGTTGATATCCAAACATACAGATCTATTGCTATCTATATGCAAAGTTAAATTGGCTTCAAACAAGACAAAATTTACGAAAAATCTTTACAAAACGGGACATCAAATACAAATACACACATATAATGCTAAAAAGGTAAACAAAAACATCTACCCATAGCATTGTGACCACATAGCATGTTTTCAAACCAAAAATGCACTGTTGTATTATAGTACTGCTGTTTAACCATGTCATTTTTGTAGCAATGTGTATTTGAATGAGGAAGTTTATTACCCTTGGCAAGAACTCAATACTCCACTATAAGCAAATACTGAAATATGCTTAGATCTGGCAGAACGAATTTCGTTTGCATGGACATAAGGGTTTATCCTCCGTAACGGATTCAGGTCCGCAGTGTTCTGATGACAAATGACATTTACTTTTGATCTAAGTTATAAAAAGTGTACATCTAGTATATAATTTTAATAATCACTACATACTACAAACTGTAATTTTATTACCATTAGTCGGTATGCAAAGATATAAATAAAACAAGACAAACAGCAAACTTAGGTTATACTATTGGATCAGTCAGTAACACCAGGAGATAGTGTTTGTTGTTTAAAACTCCCATTATAGAAGAGCTGCTACTGACTCAACAATCCAGTAACTAAGCAAAACTTAAGCATAAAGCACAGACAGTAAACCTACTACACACCACTCACCGTGTGAGCTGCTCAGACATATCGGACGAGCCTTTGTCAAGCAACGGCTCGAGTTTCTTCCTTGCCGCCCCAAGCGACAATGCCTTCTTAACAGACTTGATCACGTTGGAGCCCGCACCCATAGTGTTCGGCAGAGTGGTCCCACGGTACACATTCTCCAGTGACGTGTACGAGCCACTGAGCGAGCCCCCAGGCATGCCAACTTAGTAACGAAAAAGAGAAACAAAACATAAAGCGGACAGAGAAAATAAACTTGTACAACGCAGCATGCCATGCTGTTGTGCTGTGCATTTCATAACCTAGGAAAAAGTTAAGGAATTTATACAAAGTTTAACTATTCAGTTTCAGAAAATGAATTATCACCTGTGCATCGCAGTATGACTCAGTTTGATGCTCAGTGGAAAAAATACACACATGCTACTTATCAAAGAAAAAATCCTTAACTTTAAAAACTAGTTCCAACAGAGTTACGTGATACGCTCAGCTGTGCTGCGACCATGGACGATGCGACAGTGACACAACATACATTGGGCCAATTAGGAAACTCACCTTAGTATCTTGAGTAGCGGCTTAGGCGAGCGAACGCGAGAATCGGCGGCTAGACGTTTCAAGCTTGAAGCAAAAAACGTAACCGTTTATCGAGGACGTCCGAGTCTGACTGGCCAAGCAAGGATCCTGCCTTAGTTTGCGGCGCTTGCGGCGCATGCGCGGGACGCTCTCAATTGGATAATGTAACCAAGAACATGTCAGCACTAATCGCCCAGTTCCTTCTTTTACACCTCATGGAAGGCTAGCTACGACCTAGCTACCTATGGCGAAGGAAAACGACTTGATATCAACCGGTCTTCAAATTAATTCGACCTGTTAAGAGTCAGTAAAAACTACTAATCCTCATTGAAGGGTTATCCCCTGAGTGTCAAGATTCGATAACTCAATTAGCGACCGTCTTTTGGTTTTAGAAAGAAAATTTCTCGAAAACGATGATCTTGAAAACAAATGCAAGTCGAAGGCATTCATTCATAACAACACAAAATAACAAAATAAATATGACAGTGACAGTCAGAGTCATACACAGATTACACAGTGACGTTAGTTAATGATGAGCCACTTCTAAGAACACCGGTAGAATGACCGGTTTTTATAAAACCGATAATAACCGGTTGTTTAAAAAAGTAATTGATTATGTTCTAGCATAATTTCAAAGGTGTGACTGGAAACTTAATTTCGAAACAAAAATGTGTTTAAAAAAAACATAGAAGAAATCAGTTCATATCATGGGCACCGATAAGGATAACGATAGTAGTATTTTTTCATTACCTTTAATAAATATCATAAAAGTTAACGATAAAAAAAACCATTAAACCGTTTTTATAGGTACTTGGAAAATACCGGTACTAAAATTTATAATCGGTTCACATCTTGGATGTTCGATTGACTTACTTTTTAATAAATATTGCCGTTTTTCTCAGCATTTATGCAATAATCTAGTGAGACGACCAAGAAAATACCAAACAACAAACTCATATTTTACAAAAACAAATGTACCTATTACATGATCATTTCTGTCATGATGACTTTTTAAGTATTTTTAGCACAAGTACCTACCCACGTAGCTAAAAAATCTGTTGGTTTTGCTACTTCCAGCGCCATCTACAAGTACATCTTGGTGTCTTAAAATTAAAACTGAAACGAGTGTCAAATATAAAATGTAGATGGCGGTGCTAGACTTAAGGCCCTGGTAGGGCAAAAATCTAACGACGCCATCTACAGTTTTGTCCAGTATAGAAGCAAGTAATGTAAGTAGCGTGTGTAACGCGCGACGTTAGTTATACAGATAAACCATAGGTGACGCTACTGGTACCGGTATCAGCCTCTGAAACCAATTCAGCCATAGTTTTGTCTCTTTGTAGTAATGAAATGGACCCAGCGTGGTAAATAGATACTTAGTGCTACATAGATAGATAAGATGCGTAGGAAGTGTACCCCGTACGTAGAGACAATAATTACTTTTCTGTAGGTAGATGAAAAACTGAATTCAACCTGTGAAAGTTACGAAAAAATTATAGTTGTGGAGAAAAGTATCTACAGTCGACAGCCGCCATCCTTTACGTTACGGGCGCCTTTTCAACTAAAAAATTAGGGACGGTTGATCTGCTATGACCTACCTTTAAATGTCTTGGTCTGTACTTAGCGAAATAGATCAGAAATGTGTACCTAACGATGAAACTGAAGATTCAGATGTTTTTTTAATAATTTACTGTAATCTGTGGTGTGTGTCTGTGAAAATATAAATAAATGTAATCTATCTGCCTATCAAAATGCACCTACACAAAATACCATTCAAAGTTTATTGAAATAAAAAGTAACATAGGTAATGAAAGCAATTTATAAACATTATTTTGTACCTACGTTTCGTTCATTATTTATCTAACTGCGTATCAAAATACCATACAAAGTTTTTCATGAAATTCAAAGTAATAGGTACATTAATTTGTACGTTTCATTAATTATTTATTTATCTGCTTGCCTATCAAAATACAAACGATATACATTGTTTCATGGTAAAACGTAACATAACGAAAACAACTTAAATACAAAATGTTGTATGTTTAATTCATTAATGAAATTAAATCAGCTACTTAAATCATTATTTGTATTTAACAGTGGGCTTCTATTATACAACCAACCAAAAACGGTAGTACTGCGAGACCATCCTGCAGTTTTTTTATTTCTCTTTTTCACTGCATAAGCTCCACAATCAGCCGCAAAGGTCTCGGTCTAGTGCTATGGGCCGTGACTATGAATATTCATATTCACTTGTATACGCGAGTAGGTACCTATCAATACTACTATCCGACAGCATCTGTTTGATCCATCGACTGATCGTGGACGCAGTGGCATTGTGAAAAGGCTTTTTGTCCTTATCTATGAAAGCTTCTTTGTTGTAAGGATCAATCAGAACGACAAAGTTTCCTATAGGATTTGGTCTGTTTTATGTAACACACTAAGGTTCACGACGGATATATCTCATTTTGTTGAGGAAGAAAGTGTGGTGGACTACCGCTAGTGGCAGTTTTCCGAGCGCTTTCGCAAGGCACGTTAAGCAGCTGGTGCCGGCTGTCATGTAATGGCAGTCGTTAAGCCATGTCAGAGGCCTTATGGACGACTTGATAACTTCTGATAGTAAGCCTCGCCACTGTCTTACTATTCTCCACCAATCCGGAATTGGCCCCCGTGGTGGAGTATGGCCTAGCCTTTCTGCGGTGCGGGAAGAGACCCGTGCCCCAGAAGGACGTACAAAGGGTTGATACCAATCTAGGTGTATATTTACCTGGCGCAGACGTTTTAGTAACATCGTCTATAATAATAATAATTATTAAATTGTTTATATCACAAAACATATCATACGTGGTACAAAGGCGTACTTAATGCTAAGTAGCATTTTGTGGGTAATTCCAAACAATAAAAGTAAGGGGTATGGGGGGGAAATACTTGTATATATACACATTTATAATACACTAGTTGGGTCCCGCGGTGTTACCCGCGGTTTATCGATTTATCCATTAGAATAAGATATTTTAGCGGAGTAAAACGTAGCCTATGTGTTAATCCAGTTTTTCAGCTGACTCATACCAAATTCTGCTAAAATCGCTTCAGCCGTTTAGACGTCAAGAACAAGTTGTACACCAGGAAAAAGCAAACATAAAATAATTACAAAGATACAGTACAATTAGGGATGCAAAGTTTTTTTTATGATCGAATTTTATTTTATATTCTGATAGTAGACGTAATTTTAAGAAACTAATTTTTATTTTTTTCGTAATTAATCGAGTTTATCATTGTTATTTAATTAAAATGAATATTATTCGGCGTGACGTCATATGTTACATACTATGTGTGTAGGTAGAGTTCGCGATTGGATTTGTCTGTGGTTTAGTGTAAAATGTGAAAAAGACAGATGTTTGACAGATGTAGTTGACAGACCATTGGTAGTTTTTCCACAGAATAACTACTCCCACAGACGATTTAACATGTGACGTCATCATAGAGGTCATATGAAGGGCATTCAAATATTATTATTAACTTAAAATAAGGCTCATCTTTTATGATAAAAATCTCTTACATTAAAATACAGTAGTTTGGATGCTAAGCTCGAAATGGTTTTCGATTCAGGCAGTTCACTTTTCTTTTGCATCCCGAATTGGCGCCCTTATTGAGCAATTGGTTCAAGACAACCTACGATGGAGAGTTACGTAACTCCATACTTTTATTAAAATCGCTCCAGCCGTGAAGTGAAGATTTGTAGCAGGTTGCAAACGTGAAGAAGTGACAAACATACACACCCACGAACTTTCGCCTTTTTAATATTAGTGTGATGTGATCATCACATCCTTTACTTCACATCACATCACCTCACATCACATCAGTTTAGTAATGTGATATGATTATAATGTTTATTTCGGTGACATTATTCTTTACATTCGATAGTCGGATAAAGGATAGCGTCCGTACTCGTTGTGCAGACGACATCGCAAGGAGAGCTACCAATTTTCCGGTTAGTGAGTCTAGCGACAAATTTTGATTTGGTTAATATTTTGAGAAATGTCAAGAAACAAATTAGGGTCCCACGTCAATGCCATAGTATTTAGGACAGCACGGCTTCTATTATAAACTAGCCGATGTAGCGAACTTCGTACCGCCTAACAGTCGATTCTTTATTTTTTATTATTCTCTCCGCAAGAACCATCCTCGTACTTCAAGGAATATTCTAAATGCGAAATCGGTTCAGCTGCTCTCGAGATTTGCGCTTCCTAGCACATTCAGAGATTCATTTTTATATTATAGATATTATAATAGGACTCGTGACACACTTTCATTTTCACTGAAGTATTTTGTTAGTTTCCTGAATGGGGCTGAACCCTAGGTATTTAAAGTAGAATAACTAATTCGAGATGAAAAAAAAAAGTGAAATGGCTGAATCGAAAACCATTTCGAGCTTAGCATCCAAACTACAGTATTTTTAATGTAAGAGATTTTTATCATAAAAGATGAGCCTTATTTTGAGTAAATAATAATATTTAAATGCCCTTCATATGACCTCTGAGGACCTCTATGATTACGTCACATGTTAAATCGTCTGTGGTAGAAGTTATTCAGTGGAAAAACTACCAATAGCCTATCAACTTCATCTGTCAAACACATCGATGTCATTCACATGTCACACTAAACCACACACAAATCCAATCGCGAGCTCTACCTACACACAGAGTATGTAACATATGACGTCACGCTGAATAATATTCATTTTAATTCAATAACAATGATAAACTCGATTAATCACGAAAAAAATTAAGTTAGTTTCTTAAAATTACGTCTACTATCAGAATATAAAATAAAAACCGATCATAAAAAAAACTTTGCATCCCTAATTGGTATTGAAGTCCAAGGAACATGAGAATATGTAAAATATTCATGCAGTACTTAACAATTAATTTTATTTCCCTCACGATATTGCCTGCATTCTCGTAAGCCCAACCATACTGATTTAGTGAACTGGCTGCCTGCTGACAGGATAAGCAGAGATGCAATTCGCTATTAGAAGGAGCTTTTTTCTTCGAGGTCCCTTCAAGTAGTTAAAATATTATTGTTCTTTCCGTGAACGGTAACGGATTAAATAAGTTTTAGAATAATTAACTAAAAGAACTCCTTCCAGTAAATAAATACATTTCCCTTTTACTAACGTTTCGCTAATGTTACAAAGTATGGGCAATATTTATTTCTACTACCAATCCACAGTACCTACATCGCCTAAACATAGACGACTGAAATAAAGCCGCTGATTATAAGGACAGTAACGACAGGCTTAACCAGTTTCCATCGTTTTCCAAATCATATTGTTAAGATATAATTTAAAAAGTATCCTGATTTATGCAGTTAGATTTCGGCCGCATGTTTACTAATTGCATTCGTGGTTAAAATCCATTTTAATTGTTTTGTTTAACGGTGGCCGGGAGAGGGACTTCGTAAATCCACTTTTCGGCCTAAGTGTAATAAAATGACCGAGAACTAAGGATATTTAGGTTACTTTTCGGTCATTTATAAAAGCGGTGATAAATACTAGTAAATCTATTTATTCCAATAAGTTTCTTAAGAGAAACTTATTGGAAGAGTTCTTTTAGATCAGGAGTTAGTTAATACTTATATTAACTAAGATCCTGATCTAAGAGAACTCTTTCATCCTTGATTTGTTCGAAAGAGTTTAATTATATATTGACATTGGCGGCCGAAAGTTAACTCCTTCAAATTAGGTTGTCGGCCATTTTATGTAAGGTGGCCGAAACCCGGGTTAACCAATTTTGTTTATCGGCCATGATTTATTGAGAGGCCGGAAATTGGTTAATGTTTTAGTTTTAAGTAAACAATATTAAAAGCTCTTTGATTTTTACTCATTTTATTGTTATTTAAAAACGATACACCACCATAAAAATAAGAGTTATTAGAAAAAACAAAAATTGGCTGAAAACTAACAAAACAAGTGTCCGTAAACTGAAATAGGTGGCCGGGAAAGGGCAAAATCCACACCTCACGATATTTTTATTTTTTATAATTAAACGATAATGTTTTCTTAGATGAAGGTTTGAAAAATGGAAATTGCAATAGTTTTATGATTCAAAAGTATTTTATTTGTCCATTTTTGTTTACTCTGTCATTGAAAAAAATCGCTCTGAATATGAAAATGTCCTTAAATGGCCGAAAACCGGCTAAACTACCCTATGACACTTAATTTCGAAATCAGAACTCGATCATCAGTACGAAAACCGGCGAAAATTGGCAAAAACCGAACCCTGCTCTAGAGCCCGAGGTATATTCTAAAAGCTAACAGACTATACGCATCTTTCATGTCTATACATGCTGAGTAAGTAGCCAGTAATTATATATATGGGTCCTGGGTTATATAGTACATATATAATATTCTTTACATGAGTAAAATTATTAAAATTTGTATGTTAAGTGAAACTAATTGTCTGTACAATCCGAACTCAAATTAACATTGTCACTTCGGTGGGGAATTGGCACTGATTGCTGTAACACAGGTTTTTAACCTAGCACAGCGTCAGAAGCTAATCGTTAATTTTGTATATAGCATTAAGTAAAACCATTTTGTAAAAGCTGTGTACTAATGTTTTTGCCCAATAAATATGCAATTCTATTCTATCTTCAGTAACAAGTTCATGGCAGTACCAACATCTTAAAACGTACTAAAGTAGAATTAATGCAGTCGAAATGATATCCTTGAGAAGTATATGTGTGTTTCTTTGAATGACAGGATACGTAATAGTCTGATTAGAGAACGTTGTGGACTGAAAGAGGATGTAGTGACTAGAATTGAGAAAGGAATGTTGCGTTGGTTTGGACATGTGGAGAGGATGAAGGAAGAAAGATTGACGAAACAAATATATACAGCTAACATAGATGCGGCAAGCAGAGACAGGGCGCTATGGCGCTCGTTAAGGGAGGGCTATGTCCAGCAGTGGACTACATAATATAGCCCAAATAACATAACAAATACATACTGCGAATGTGAGTGGAAGAGCTGGTAAGGGACGTCCCATGCGGACATACATCGAATAGGGGATGTATTAGCAAAAGGGAAGATAAAAAGTACCCGGACCCGGCGTGCGTGCATGCAACGACTTATACACGTTGATGAAGCGAAGGTGATCTGTCAGGATCGTGGCAAGTGGCAGTCCCTGGTCTCCGCCTACCCCACTGGGATACAAGCGTGAGGTTATGTGTGAATGTAAAATATGAGAAGAGGAAGAGGATTTTTTTTAAATAAATTTTGAGGAAGAGGACGAGGAACTTAAAACATATGAGGAAACTCCTAATTTTGAGGAATAGGATGAGGAATCCTCATCAACCCTACTGCCGAGTAAGAAAAATTATTATACTATTTTTATTTTTAATGCACTAACCCGTGCTAAGGACAAATTTAAAAACCTATTTAGAGGCTAAAAATGTCACCCATGCCGGGATTCGAACCCGCAACCTCTGGCTATCCGTGCCAGATACATCCTCCTGATCCATCAGATCGATCCTGGCACGGATAGCCAGAGGTTGCGGGTTCGAATCCCGGCATGGGTGAAATTTTTAGCCTCTAAATAGGTTTTTAAAGAAAAAATATACTCACTACCCGTACACTGGCACCAGGATGCCTGGCCCAGGGCTCTGCCCCCGGCGGCGGCGCGCCAGGCCCGCCCCCACCACCATCAGTCCCTCGTCCACCACGAAGCCCATGTTGTCCATCCTCTTCTTCGATAATAACAAACTTGAGGCGGTTGCACGTAGTAAGATTTTGAACTTCACGACAATATTGCGAGTCCGCGGGTAAAATCATACGCTAATCGAGGTCTATTTCACGGTATTGAGGTTAATTAGTTATACTTGGAATGTTGTATATCTTTAACAATAATAATAAACAATGGAACGACTTCAATTGTGGCTTTATTTGTAGATTAATAGTATATTTTATAATAAAACAGAAAAACTGGATGAAAACCTGCTTATCGAGGTAATATAGGCAGATCTGGTCGAAGGGTAAAGTTGTAATGACGAAAAATGAGGGAAATCGAAAAATGTGTGACGTAATTTAATTTTGAAAATAATAGATAGAAAAAGAAATAAAAATGGATTAAAGAGGTTTGCACCGTTACAAACTGTTAGCCATTTGAGGTGTAAAACGATCGCTCCAGCGTCGAGCATTAGTAATAATATAATGTAAAAAGATCTCATGTCACATTGTTTGTTACCGAAATCTGCCTCAGCGCTTTTGGTGATTTTATTCATGTATTTGGTAGGTGGGCGGTTAGGTCGTAGGCTGATTAATACGGCGAAACCACGTTTGCGGGGTCAGCTATTAATTAATAAAAGAATAGGTATGTATCGCTAAAACTGAAAGTCGGTATGAATAATCACTGATGTGAATTTCTACTGCCAAAGTGTGATGAAAAATAGTAAGAGAAAAGAATAGGTTTTCAAAATTGTCTTTTTGTTAATGGGTGCATGAATTTTATTTTTTGTTTTGAATACATAATTAATAGCTTATCACTTGCTTAACACTAACACAGTCCTCTATTTAGTAACTAAAGGTAATACAAATACAATAGAATTATTTACTTTCAGCGACGACACGGCTAAGCGCTACGGTTGCGCGAATAAACTGAAAAATAGCATGTTACATTAACTTAAATAAAAAAGGCAATCTGCAATAATAGGTGTGTGAAATCCGTTACAGTGGACTATCGAGCCGTGTCAATCGCAACAATAGCCAATAGCATTACCTTTGAGCAACACTGGCCACTCCCCTTCCGGCGAAGGCTACAACATTTTTCAAGAAGAAAATCTGCTACAGTAATCCAAAAAATAGTGCATAAAGTCACGCATATTTCTGCGCGTGTGCGTGCGTGTGTGAAGCGCTCGTGGTTTGCCGAACCTAGAGATTGGAATCAATCATTTGAGTTAAGCAACTCCAAGCGCCGTTGGGTGCGGGATGGGGGACCGTCCCGTGATTACCGCTAGTGGCATTATTTCAAAGCGCTTCCGTGCTTCGCAAGGCACGCTAAGCCGTTGGTGCCGGCTGTCAAGTAATGACAGTCATTGAGACATGTCAGAGGCCTTATGGGCGGCTTGATAACTTCTGACAGCAAGGCCTACTGTCTTACAATCCTCTACCAACCCGGACTTGGTCCCGTGATGGAGTATGACCTAACCTTCGTGCTGTGCAAAAAGAGACCCGTGCCTCAGGATAGAAGGGTTAATATCGGCTTTAATTACAATATCGCTAAAAAATTGGAAAAGCGCGAGTAGGATTCGCGTTCCGAGGGTTTCGTTCTGGCGTTTATATCAAGGGTCTTCATACCTTGGCTATCGTTGCCTATACGACAGTCCCTAAAGACAAAATTAGTAGTAAAATTAGCCTGGTGGTGGTAGCTAAGTAAGTAGAACAATGAACTTGGAAGCAAGAGACTCAGGGTCGATTCCCAGTGCTGGCATGTAACTATGACTTTGTTTATTTCCACAGTTACGTAGGTACATCTGCGAATTTGTAGTTAATAAGTGCATCCTGCGTAGTGTAGGACGCCCTCCGGCCAGATGGACCGACGACCTGAAAAAGGTGGCTGGTGGTGACTGGATGGCGAAAACGGTAGATCGGGGTCTTGTGGCGCACCCTGGGGGAGGCTTATGTCCAGCAGTGGACTGCAATAGGCTGAAATGGAAGTGCATCCTGCCCGTCATGACATACGAAGCCAAGACGTGGGCACTCACGGTTCGATTCGACTAGTCCACCAATTTTAAAATCGCTATCTCTTCATCAACATTAATTAATCGTTGAAAGCAGTTGCCAGTTGTGGGTACTTTTAATCTTGCCCTTTGTTAATACATCCCCTAGTTAGTCAAGTAGGGCCACCTGGGTCGTCCGATACCGTCCCTTCTACCCACATTCGCTCGATACAATTCTTTCATCTATCTTTCTTCCTTCATCAACACGCCTTTCTCGATTCTAGTCACTATAATATAGTGACTAAAACTGAAAGATGATATTATTATTATCTGATTTTAATGTGACCCAGCGAACTCTGTTCCGCCTTAGAGGCAATAAGTCAACAACATTTGTGATTTTATAAAGTATTATAGATATGTTAATTTGTATAAACATAATATAAATTAAAATATTACGTTTCCTCTCTTTGGTATCTTTCACGTTAGCGAAGGCAACTGTAACTTCACAAATGCAATATTTAAAAAAGGATATCCCATTTACCTGCGCACTTTACGGGTGAACTGATATTTTAGCCCTCTCTCGATGCACCGTAAAACAGGATATTGGGAACTTGCACGAAAAAAAGTTTTAATCGTATTGGAGATCAATCTCAAAGTTTTAGTCTGTGTCAAAAGTCTGCGACTTTACAGGAATACAGATCAGGCTCTAACGATGACGTCACGACTTGAAGGTTAGAGTTATCTCGGGAAATAATATTTATATGCGTCTACGCCCTTATTAGAAAACGTTTGAAAATCAGTGAAAATACAAAATCTTCCAGGTTTAAATTATTAGAATAACTTGATATTTTGCATTCAAATCATTTTTTAATTTTAATATAGACTTTTCTCTTCTCTTTGCTGAATGTCAATGTACAATGTAGGTAAAATGCAAGCCGCTGCCTTCGGGCCGTAGTTAGTAGAATAAAAGGCAGCGGGAAAAAATCCACTCTGACCATTTTTCCTCAAGTTATTTTAAATCATCAGTTGCTGCCTAATTGTATCATAAGGTTAAATGATTGCCATCAATAACTTTATACGCTAAAACATTAGTTATTGTCTTACAAAAGAAGGGAAAACATAGTGCTGTGACCAGACACACGAAAAGCATTCGTTCACGACCATAACATAGGAGTCAGCCATAGATAGATAGATAGAATATTCTGTGTTGTACACAGAAATTACAGTAACAGAATTCACCAGTCTCAACAATTGATTATTGGGTACCGAAAGGGCCGATTTTTTTTTACGGTTTAACCTTTTTCGGCGTCTTTCTACGTTTCCTCGACATAAAAAAAGTATCTCCAATTTAAATTTGATGCAAGTTCCCCATCAAAGCTAGTATGTTTGTAAATAAAAAAACAGATAGTGATCAGGAGAGGAAACACATTCTAAGAGGCATAGGATTCCGAAGCAAATTGGACGGGAAAGGAAAAGGAATTACGTACTTAGAATAACATTTTAAAATGTACGTAAATCAAAGGCTTGGAATAAATTCATTTATTCCAAGCCTTTGATATACAGGTAATCGCTGGACCGCCGATCTGGGCTGATTGTTGGCAGTGGCTGGATGAGGATGGCCGAGGACAGAGGGATGAGGCGTGCCTGAGTTCAGCATTGGACAAGTAGGTACAGACTGATTGATTGATTGATTGATTGATTGATTGATTGATTGATTGATTGATTGATTGATTGATTGATTGATTGATTGATTGATTGATTGATTGATTGATTGATTGATTGATTGATTGATTGATTGATTGATTGATTGATTGATTGATTGATTGATTGATTGATTGATTGATTGATTGATTGATTGATTGATTGATTGATTGATTGATTTAAGCTATCGTCTAATCTTAAGCTATCAGGATAGTATTAAGCTATCAGGAAGGTCTACACCAACAAAAACAATGTCCCAGGCACTGCAGCGTCCTGGTGGCCTCTTCAGCCATCTAATATGAGTGAAGCTGCCACTAGACGCTGTATACGATATCAACCCTTGTATGTCGCAACTGCTAGGGTGGGTCACGGGTCTTTTCCTGCATCAGAGGTAGGTTAGGCTATACTCCACGGCGGGTTGGTGGAGGATTGTAAGACAGTGGCGGGCCTTACTGTCAGAAGTTAACAAGGCGCCCATAAGGCCTCTGACGCGGCTTAACGACTGTCATTACATGACAGCCGGCACAAACTGCTTAACGTGCCTCGCAAAGCACGGAAGCGCTCGGAAAAAATGCCACTAGCGGTAGTCACAGGACGGTCACCCATCCTGCACCTGACCGACCACATGTCGTAACCTTTATACAGTCGTTTATGTCAGAAAAGCGGGCGAATTTTAACAAATTTGAACCTTAAAACTGTTGAAATAAAGACTTGCCTCTCGTGAGATTATACCTAAGACTGTAGATAAGATGAGATAAGAATACTCTTTATTATACACTGGAAAACAACAAATACAAAATAATTACAATGTACATAGTACAATTGGCGGCCTTATTGCTAAAAACAATTTCTTCCAGATAACCTTACGATGGAAAGTTGCTGACTATTTTTATTATTATTTTCCAGTAACTATGTTGTTTACCAATTATTACACTTAATCAAAATTACAAATTACGTGACTACGTATCTCAAGAACACCTGATAATGATAATGTATTGGTGGAGGGATTTTAGAGGAAAAATGTTTTTTATTTTATTTATTCAACAGAAATCCAATACAAAGAAAATAAACAATAAGTACATAATATTTTTTATATCCAGCCAATGATGGATTTTACTACGCCGTTTAGAAAAATACATTGTGGTGTAATCGTAAAAGTATTATGCTAATTAATTTAGGTACATCAATATCATTCCGGTATCGATGCCCAAGAGGGTAACAATTACTAACAAAACAATTACTTTTTATCTAATGAATGTAGGTAGGTAGGAAAGAAATTTTTTTTTCCATTTTTCCCCCAAACTATCTAGATTTTGAAACGGACGCCTAGTTTAACTTGTAACATTAATAAGTCGCGGTTTCTGAGCTACTCTAAATTAAAAAAAAATAATTTATAAAATACCCACGAAAATGTAACATTTTTTTATTTATTTCTTTTTATTGCGACGGATATTGCAGACACGGTCGCCAAAGCAGAGACCGGGACGTTCTCTCAACCTTCCTGCCCGGATGGGAGATGACTGCTCAAGACAGGGAGGAGTGGAAGCTCATAGGGGAGGCCTTTGCCTAGCAGTGGGACACAAATACGGCTGAACTAAAGATCCTTTTTGACAAAATATATCTTTTAGAGTGAAGTTGTCGTGTTGTAAATTTTTTTGAAATATTAAAACTGGAACGACTTCTACTGTTGCTTTATTTGTACTGTTTATTTTATAATAAAACCGAAAACTGGATAAAAACGGATAAGCAGATAAAATAGTCAGATCTAGTCAGTATGTGAGGTGGTAATGATGAAAAATGAGGGAAATTTCGAAATGTGTGACATCATTTCAATATTTGTGAATGTTAGATAGAAAAAGAAAAATAAAAAATGGTGTAAAGAGGTTTGCACTGTTACACAGTAAGTGCCTGAACACTTCAATAGGCAAGCACTTGGAGCAATCAGACGGACAGGCCGCGTCACGGAACGAAAAAATAAATTAACTAGGTGCCCACAAAAAATTAATTTTATTTTTCTTCATAATTGAAGAAAAATAGAACACAGATATTTTGTTTCACAAAATATCTGTTTACAGTAAGTGCCTAAACACTTCACTAGGCAACCGGAGTCGCTCGGACGCTGGGTTCCCATAGAGTTGTGAATGCAACAGAGGGAGCAGTAATCAAGTTATGACTCTCGGCATGGGTTTCCGCAGTAGGGCGGGCGGGCGGCGGTGGCGGGGCGGGGCAGGAGTTAGGGTGCTACTTGTTGCAGCATTTCATCCGGCGGCCCGCGCCCGCCAAAGTGATTGAACGACGACGGCCGCGGCGCAAGCCACGAGCGCCGAGCGGGCGGCCAACGGTTAAGACTGCTCCTCTCTCAGGCGTCCGACTCCTTCGCTCTTTTGGACATTGGAAACATCTTTTCGCTTTTCGATTTCACGAAAATGTGCGATCCCTAATAAATCTGAAATGTATCGATGAGTTCTGAAGATATCATAGATATGATATGTGCAAAAAAAGGTCAATAACAAAAAAAATTATGAAGGAAATAGTGTTTTTCCGAGTATAAATTTTATAGCTCGATATTTTGGAAACTTAAAATGATATAAAAAAATTTAGAAAACATCTTGTGGACAATTTAGACAGCTGTAATTTGAGTTGTATTTTAACTAAAAAAATAGATATTTTTTGGAAAAAATGGATTAAACTTATTAATTTTGTATCAGTACATTTATCGAAAACTGCCAGGATTGGTCGAATCTATAATGAAGTCACAGCAAATATAGCGATCCGAGAACTCTAGAGTTGACTTGACTTAATACAGAGAGTTTTGTAAAGAGGTTCAAAATTTCACTGTTACCGGTAAGTCGCCCATTAGCTTAATTGGGAGAGCGCTGGCACGGTAAGCCAGAGATCGCGGGTTCGAGTCCCGGCATGCGTGGAATTTATAGCCTCTAAATAGATATTTTCAGTAACCTGTCGACTAACCCATTCTAATGTGTGCTAAGCCTTTTCATCATCATCAACCCATTATGTCCCCACCGATGGGCATGGATCTCTTCCTTGAGGAAGGTTTAGGTCATAGTCCACCATGATGGCCAAGTCCGGATTGGTGGAGGCTTGCAACACTAGTGACTGGTATCACTGTCAGAAGTTTTCAAGACGCCCTAAGGCCTCTGACTTGGCCTAACGACCGCCTTTACCAGCCGGCAAAAACTTACTTTTGTCTAAGAAAATAAAAAAAGTAGTCACATTACTAAGTATATGTAGCTGTAAAATAATTAAATTAAACCTTAAGTTATAAGAGCGCAACGCCAACAAACTGCACTGCAGTTTGGCGAAATTTGTAAAACCAAAAATATAAAGGTTATTTTTTGATATTAATAAAAAAATGTCTAAGCGTGCCTTGCGAAGCACGGAAGCGCTCGGGAAAAATTCTACTAGCGTTAGACGGTCACCCATGCCGCACCTGACTGCGCCTGTTGTTGCTTAGCCTAAGTGATTAATTCCAATCACTCGGTTCTACTATGCAAGAGCGCTTCGCGTTTTGAGCACACATTAAAAACAAAAGAAAATATGCGCTGGTTTTCAGTAAACTGTCGACTTGCCTATTGTAATGCGTGTAAACTTTTGGGCGGGTTCATAAGTAAGGTATATGCCTTACTTATGCACCCGCCAGAAGCTTAAACTTGTGCCGCTGCCGCGACGCGTAGCATCCTCTCATAACGGCTCGATCCATTCCGCGAATATGTGTTTCATAAACTTCGCCGCGAGGCGAACGTGGGCGGGGGGCGGGGTGCGGGGGGCTACCGGCGGAAAGAAACGCTGTCCCTGCCTAAAGTTTCCTTCCGGACCGAGGAGCGTCTCTCCGTGAGTAGGTAAATAAAAAAAATCGCGACCACTGGCAGATGACTTTGTTAACGAACTTAAAAAAGGAGGTTTTCTTAATATGTAATTTATTTAGGGGCTTCAAAGGTTAGGCCTTACTCCACCACAGGGGTCAACTCCAATCCTTCACTTGTTATTAAATACATAATACAAACATAAAGTTATTATTAGTATATTTTGATCATCCTAGGCCTATTTTACGATTAAGACTTTTACTATAACTAATTGATGGGTAGACAGAATATTACTTATACACAGAAAATTCATTAACTAAATATTAAAGTACCAAATAATAAAGTAGGGGCTAGTAGCTCTAATTACTCCAAACTCCTACAGTAAGTATTGATGTTACCTGGCACTCGTTCTTATAGTTGTTGAGGGTTGTTTGAACCAATCAAAAATATAATTTAAAAACTTCACTGTTTATTGTTCTATTTAAAAACCTATTATGGCTAAAAATTTCACCCATGCCGGGATTCGAACCCGCAACCTCTGGCTATCCGTGCCAGCGCTCTACCGATTGAGCCAATGGGCGACTCACGGCATCAGTGAAATTTCGAACCTCTTTACACTATTCTCTGTATTACGTACAGGCAGCGACATCTGACTTAAGCAAATTGCATTCCTTACAGCCCCGACTACCTACTTTGCAGTTAGGTTTTAACATCGGAACGATATCACTGTACCACATGATTATACTATTTTTATTTTTAATGCACTAACCCGTGCTAAGGAACAAATTTAAAAACCTATTTAGAGGCTAAAAATTTCACCCATGCCGGGATTCGAACCCGCAACCTCTGGCTATCCGTGCCAGCGCTCTACCAATTGAGCCAATGAGCGACTCACGGCATCAGTGAAATTTCGAACCTTTTTACACTATTCTCTGTATTACGTACAGGCAGCGACATCTGACTTAAGCAAATTGCATTACTTACAGCCCCGACTACTTACTTTGCAGTTAGGTTTTAACATCGGAACGATATCACTGTACCACATGATTATACTATTTTTATTTTTAATGCACTAACCCGTGCTAAGGAACAAATTTAAAAACCTATTTAGAGGCTAAAAATTTCACCCATGCCGGGATTCGAACCCGCAACCTCTGGCTATCCGTGCCAGCGCTCTACCAATTGAGCCAATGGGCGACTCACGGCATCAGTGAAATTTCGAACCTCTTTACAATATTCTCAGTATTACGTACAGGCAGCGACATCTGACTTAAGCAAATTGCATTACTTACAGCCCCGACTACCTACTTTGCAGTTAGGTTTTAACATCTTGTTATTATTGTTCTATGTTAATGTTGGTTATATGGAAGCTATATTGTTACTAAACCTAAAAACTAATGTATCGCAAAAGTGAACTGCGCCGTCCGCTTATTTCCTGCTACAACTTGCGCAATTTACCTCGTGCGTCAATGTACTTTTAGTAGTTGCTGACCGTACAATAAAAAATAAAATGGACACATTTTTCTGAATCATAAAATTAAGAAAACGAAAGGGTAAAAAAAAACGAACAGGGTACCCTACTTTGGGACTAGGACCAGTGATTGTGTTGAGCAACAGTTATTAGAATATTTTAGTAATACATTTGTGACGGTGCAAACCTCTTCACACCATTTTTATTTCTTTTTCCATCTATCATTTTCAAATATTGAAATTATATACGTCACACATTCTTCGATTTCCCTCATTTTTCACGACTACTACTTTACCCTTTGACCAGATCTGACTATTTTACCTGTTTCTCCGTTTTTTTATCCAGTTTTCTGTTTTAAAGTTACTATAAATCTACAAATAAAATCACACCTGAATACGTTCCAGAGTTTATTTATTATTATAAAAGTTACCTAACGTTCCACATTTAGTAATCGTGGACCCTCGACCACGGCAATTGCAACGCTGCCGAAAGGTCGGAAATTAAGGTTTATTACATTTCACCTAATAAATAATCGCAATTTGACCCGTTTAATATAACTATGGATGAGTATCGCGAATCATTAAGAAATACTCTTAGAACATTTTTGGTAAGTACATATTCCTAAACTCTTATTTTTCATTTCGTAAAATGCTGACATTCATAAGTGTTACTACTAAGTGATTGTGCTGTGTGGACTTGTGTGGCACTTATTATAATTATTAAAAAAGCTCTCCACCGAAAAAGGGAAATATTTGGCCCATTTGAAAGCAATAAGAAATAAAATGATAGATACTATTTTACGTTTCACCTAAAAAAGTCAAGAAATGATAGCTGTCAGAATTCTACGGAATAAACATTAACATAAGAATAAGAATAAAAATAATTTTCTTGCCTCATCAAAAATAACTTAAACAAATTAAGACTTAAAACTAGATATTATAAAATAAGGCAAAATAGAAGCGCTCGTGGCATAGGCGAACCGAGTGATTGGAATCAATCACTTAGTTAAGCAACAACAGGCGCAGTCAGGTACGGGATGGGTGAGCGTCCCGTGACTACCGCTAGTGGCATTTTTCCGAGCGCTTCCGTGCTTCGCAAGGCACGTTAAGCCGTTGGTGCCGGCTGTCATATAATGGCAGTCGTTAAGCCATGTCAGAGGCCTTATGGGCGGCTTGATAACTACTGACAGTAAGGCCCGCCACTGTCTTACAATCCTCCACCAACCCGGACTTGGCCCCCGTGGTGGAGTATGGCCTAACCTTCCTGCGATGCAGGAAGAGACCCGTGCCCCAGCAGTGGGGACATACAAGGGTTGATAACGTAAGGCAAAATATATAGTAAATGTTACATAACAATATAACATTTATATACAGGCACATACATTGCTTCTGGCCCCACACTAGGATACCATGTGTCGTGGGAACCAGAAACAACGACATCTGGGGTTGGGGTTGGGGTATTTTTGTCCCCAGCCGGGGATCGAACCGGGACCTCTAGCATAGTAGGCAGATGCTTTACCGCTGCCCCACAGAGGCCGTCAAGATTTATTTTTCGAGTATTAAATATTAAAGCGTCGCTAGAAAGTGCGAGCGAGATAGCACGTCAGATGTAGCAGCAGCGTTAAGCTGTCGTGGCAGCACTGTATCGCTGTCGCGCTGCCGATGACAGCCAGAGTGACAGGTGACAGGAGACGGGCGGCGCGCCAGCCACTGCCGCGAGCCAGCAAATTTGATGGCGGCCAGACAGCTCCGCAGAGGGCAGATTTGGCTTATTTTATTATACGAATAATTAAGTAGAGAACGGTGCCACTTTAATAACGGGCAAAAGTACTGCTTTTGCGACAGCGACTCGGCAAACGTAGTGCAGGACGCTCTCCGACCAGGTGGGATTACGATCTGCAAAAATTTGCCGGCAGATGCTGGCTGCGGCAAGCTGAAGACGGTATGGCGCTCATTAGGAGAGGGCTGTGTCCAGCAGTGGACTACATACTATAGCCTGAAAAAGAAGAAGAAAAAGAAAAGTACTGCTTTGAATGAATGAATGAATGAATGAATGAAAATTCCATCGAAGTCAACCCTTGCATAGTTACCGCATTCAGTAATAATCAATATTCATCATCATCAACCCATTATATCCAAACCGAGGGGCAAGGGTCTCCGGGAATTGAGTTACAATAACCTACATTACAACTTGGTTTTATAAGTTGAGCCATGGGTACATTTTTTCTCAGCAGCAGACCAATCAGTTGTACCGACGAGAAACAAAAGTGCCCACGGCACAACCAGTTGAGCATAGCAGTTGTGTCTAGGCACAACCGTCGATTGGAGGATTTATAAGTTGAGCCATGGGTACATTTTAGCAGACCAATCAGTTGTACCGACAAGAAACAAAAGTGCCCACGGCACAACCAGTTGAGCATAGCAGTTGTGACTAGGGTCAGAAACGGGGACAATCGATACACCACGAGTAACACTGCGGGGCACAGGTATCTATCAGATTTAATAAATGTGACAACATTTTCATAGAACTAATGTCCCGCGCGGTACATTGAATTTCAGGCTTTAAAGCGGGACGTCTGGTTTAGGGAGGTCGTTTATTAATGTAAATTAAAGCTAGTCGACGGCCTGCATAGTGCATCTGCGAAATACAGGCGTTAGAGTATAAACAAAATCTAAATCAAAAAGCTTTAATGAAAGTAGCACAGACACCGCGACGTAACGAACGTTCCAAGTAAATTAGGTGTCCATTTCAAAATCTCGATTATACCATATCGACCCTTGTGTTGGTCACCCACAGGTCTCTTCCTGCGTCGCAGGAAGATTAGGCCACAATCCACCACCAGGGCCAAGTCCGGGTAGGTAAGGTCAAAATCTCAATTACTGTGGAGAAAAAAATACAAAAAAGCCCCTGAGTTTTCAAAGACCTAAGTAACAACGTTTACACAATTACTGTTAAACTTAGAACTTACGCACTGTACTGACTTTAATTCCAGACATCGTAGTCATCTAAACAATCCCTTGTGTTATAGTAACCCTTTTAGCACAAACTCTTATCACTTTAAGATGTGCCGTATCAATTTCATTCAACTTTATAAATAGCATCATTATTAATATCTCTATTCCTGCAAGCTATTCTCATACTTTTATGTACGAAGCAACTACAAAGGGGCACATTAAACATTTCCGCGTATCCTTCATAATTATATTTTATCTGAGCAGCATCTCCCAGGTACTCCTGTTACGGTACAGGCAAGTTATTTGACTTGTGTTCCTTGTAGAATTTAATATTGTACTTTGTCATACGAAGCTTTCGCCATATTTAATAACCTTGCCACAGTGCATATTTTTTATCATTTGTTTTAGTACCTCGACGAAAAGGCTCGCCGTTTACGTTCCTTTGTAGAACGATACCACTCAGGACACAGTCCCCTGATGCATTTTAAATGGAAAGACGTGACTGCAGGTTACTTAAACTGCCTCTGAGATGCGTTTTTGTGACACCGTTCGTATGTACATTCACAAAAGGCGAACACAGTAGTAAAATGAAGTGTTGGTGAAATTTTTTATGCACGATTGTCTTTTTTAATCGCCGTTAAAAATTGATAGAGTCTATCATAAATTAATAAATTAATTTTATATTTTATGTACCAAATTAGAAAAACATTTTTTGTTTGAAAGTTTTTCATTGCCTATTCCTATGGTCCAGAAGGAAAACTTTCTTTTTTTCATTAGATTACTTTAGAGGTAGATTTATATCTTAATTCTAAAGTAAATATTTATACATTAAAGAACTAACTCTAGTGCTTTTAAGGGCGGTTTTTTTTATTATTTGATAATAAGTATTTTTTTTTGTTTTTAGTGTACGTATGTAAGTAAATCACTGATTTCCTAAGATAATACAAATTAATGTAGCTTATAAAGAAAGTGCAGGTTTTTACAAAAGTTGTTTTAATTTTTTTGTATGTAAATCTAAATAAAAATTTGAAAACGTAACAAATTATTATGTTGCGTGTAAGTTCCTGTGCATTTTTGTTGGCGTTTTATTTTTATAAAGTTAACTAGCGGGAAAAGTACCTTCTTTTTGAATTAAACTAAATTTAAATTTCTTTAAAAACCTATTTAAAGGCTAAATATTTCACCCATGCCGGGATTCGAACCCGCAACCTCTGGCTATCCGTGCCAGCGCTCTACCAATTGAGCCAATGGGCGACCCAACGGCATCAGTGAAATTTCGAACCTCTTTACACTATTCTCTGTATTACGTACAGGCAGCGACATCTGGCTTAAGCAAATTGCATCACTTACAGCCCCGACTATACCTACTTTGCAGTTAGGTTTTACATCGGAACGATATCACTGTACCCACATGATTACACTATTTTTATTTTTAATGCAATAACCCGTGCTAAGGACAAATTTAAAAACCTATTTAGGGGCTAAAAATTTCACCCATGCCGGGATTCGAACCCGCAACCTCTGGCTATCCGTGCCAGCGCTCTACCAATTGAGCCAATGGGCGACCCAATGGCATCAGTGAAATTTCGAACCTCTTTACGCTATTCTCTGTATTACGTACAGGCAGCGACACACATATAATCTAGCGACCAACTATTAGTGATTTAATATTCTTTTAGTAAGGGTCAGTTTCTGAATTGAGTATTTCGCTAAGTGAACTGTAACCTGTTGTGCTATCTTTACAAATTTCCCAGAAAAGAGCGTGACAGAACTATTTAGTTACTTAAGTATTTCGTTATACTATACAGGGCGTCCCAAAGTTATGGGCTATGGAGGGAAAGTACCTTAAATATCGTAGTTAGGGTATTTTGTTGAAAGAAGACTTTATGTTACACATTTTGAGCATTTAATTAATTAGTTTACAAAAAAACCCACTTAACTGACTACGTGACTACGGCAGTTTCATGTATGTTTTTATTTTAATTAAAATTATTAATTTCACGCTGTTCCTTTCTTTTAAAATACTATGTTATTTAAGAAGAGTTGTTAGTTGTTAGCCATTATTTCGATTGGCATCATAAAATAGGGGTTTTTTTTCAAATTTAAGTCGGTTCGATACCCTGGCAAGGCAAGTAATTTATAGAAAATCTTTGAATGCAGAATTACTAACTTTTAAAAATAACATAAAGTCTTCTTTCAGAAAAATTACCTATCTACGATATTTAAGGTACTCTCCCTTCATGGTCCATAACTTTGGGACGCCCTGCATAGTTACTTCGAGGACCTCGTGGCGCAGCGCGTCTGCCTACCATGCAAGAGGTCCCGGGTTGGATACTCGACTGAGGACAAAAAAAAAACCTGGTCTTACATGTTTACATGTTTGTGATGTCGTTGTTTCTGGTTCCCACGACACAGGGTATCCTAGTGCGGGGCCAGAAGCAATGTATGTAAATGTAAAATATTATGTTACTTAAGCATTTAATTTACTTAGTGTAATTCTCAATTCAGTAACCGACCCTTAGTTGTTTATTTCCCAATATTACATAAAGGTCGTTGATGTCCATCTGGTTTGGTTATTTCCTACACACATATAATTTCTCCCTGTTTTAGATTTCTGTCCGTTTGCGTTTGGGCAAAAAGCCTGAGAGGTTGAACCACCATTTCTGTCCTGGGTGACCAGGACGATGTCTGTCGCGTGGAAATCTAATATAATATAAAAATCTCGTTTCGTATCGAACACTTCCGAAACAGGTTTTTATTAATTCTTTTGCGTATATTTCGTAGGTCTGAGGGTGTAGGCTAATGTGACCAAACAACGGGCGGGCTCATTGCTTCTGACTCACACTAGGAAACCCTATGTCGTGGGAACCAGAAACAACGACATCGCAAACATGTAAATATCCAAGACCTGCGGTTTTGTTTTGTTTTTGTCCCCAGCCGGGGTTCGAACTCGGGATCCCTCTCATAGATGCGTTAGGTACCGCTGCGCCACGGAGGTCGTCAAACGTACAAAGTCGCGAGTTCCTGTACATTATTGATCAAGTTCTCTAACAGAGGTGCTAGAAAACGCGGGAGTCGTGCCGTCATACTTACTATGTCGGGCTGGTCCACTGGTAAAACAGTTTAAGTGCGGAGTGTGATAGGTAGGCGAGGGCGACGCGGCGGTGGCTGCTCGTAATTTCACTCGAAAGTCGGCTGTGTCCACATTACGTAGAAGCGCGATAATCCTATGTCGAGATTATTCTTCTTCTGAAGGCTATATGTTAGTACACTGCTGGATATAGTTTTCCCCTAATGAGCGCCATAGCGCCCTGTCTTCAGCATCTGCCGGCGGTTGTTCGCCGAGATTCGATTCTCGAGATTTTTATGTCGACATTCATTAAACCCTTACCAGTGAAGTGGTGGCGGTAGGTCGTGGAGTCGAATCCACGACTTGTACCAATGTACCAATGTACCAATGACTTTGTCAATCACTTGAGTTAAGTAACAGCAGGCGCTGTCAGGCGCAGCATGAGTGACCGTCCCCGCTGGTGGATTTATTCCGAGCGCTTCCGTGCTTCGCGGGGCACAGGGCACGCCGTTGGTTCTGGCTTTCAATGTGGCTTTCATGGAAGTCGTTAGGCCATGTAAGACGGCTTTTTTGCGGTTTGATACCTTCTGACAGTAAGGCCCGCCACTGTCTTATAATAATCCACCAACGCGGACTTTGGTGGAGTGTGGCCTAACCTTTCCGCGATGCAGGAAGAGACCCTTGCCCCAGCAGTGGGGACATACAAGGATTGACATTGAAACCACATGTTAACATCGTCATCTTTAGACATCTTCAAATTACGTTATTAAAGAGCTTACTAATCTGTGACATAGGTGGTGGTAGCGGAGCGTTAAAATTCTAGCTTCTCAATCGGGAGATCGTGGGTTCGAATCCACGCATGTGTCAATGACTTTGTTCTCTAATTTATGTAGTAGCGATACCAATAGGAAAACGTGGTGAGGAAACCCTAGTGTCTGAAGTGAAGTCAGTATGAGGCTGGGTAAGAAAAACAGAGTTCTAACTACAGCTTGATTAATTCAAGAAATTATGTCTAGCTATGAAGCCCAAGAAATATACCCACTGTGGGGGGTCTGTTTATCGTCATGCCAATAGAGACGGATCATATAGTTCTCGTACTCATCACCATCATCATCAGCCACTTGACATAGGCCTCCCTCATGGTTTTCCAAGCTTCACGGTCTTGTGTCGGCGGCTCAGCGGCTCCTCGCCACTGTAAGTAGGCCGTCAGCGATCTGGTGGAGGGCCTGCCCATGCCACGCTTTCTCGTACTCATGACTTCACAGGTAGGTAGGTAGGTAGGTAGGTAGGTAAGTAGGTAGGTAAGTAGGTAGGTAGATAGATAGGTAGGTAGGTAGGTAGGTAGGTAGGTAGGTAGGTAGGTAAGTAGGTAGGTAGGTAGGTATGTAGGTAGGTAGGTAGGTAGGTAGGTAGGTAGGTAGGTAGTTAGGTAGGTAGGTAGGTAGGTAGGTAGGTATGTAGATAGATAGATAGAGAACACTTTATTGCACAACCAGAAAAATATTACAACCATGATTCTTAAATCTAAGTAATGTTATACAATTGGCGGTCTTATCGCTAAGAGCGATCTCTTTCTGACAATTTTTGGATGGAGTGGATTCCATGAAGAATAAAGTCGGTACGTGGTGCATGTACATAAATAGTTAAATCGAAAATTATATTGATAACAAACAGCAAAAGAGTGCGAGAATATGATAACTTATAATTACCTACGATATAAGGTACAAATATTTAAATAATAATATACATACTTAAATACCTAAAAAAAACATATACAATTAAATACATACTATATGTAGGCCATGTCAGAGGCCTTATGGGCGGCTTGATAACTTCTGACAGTAAGGCCCGCCACTGTCTTACAATCCTCCACCAACCCGGACTTGGCCCCCGTGGTGGAGTATGGCCTAACCTTCCTGCGATGCAGGAAGAGACCCGTGCCCCAACATTGGGGATATAGAAGGGTTGATAACGACGACGACGACATATAGGTAAGCAACATATACTTAAATAATAATATACATAGGTATGTATATTATTATTTAAGTATAATAAATACCTCGAAAGAAATACTTATACAATTAAATACATATAAGCAACAGTTTTCCAATTTATCCAGTGAGATAGTGGGATTTCACCAATGTCTTAAACAAGCCAAGGACTTTGCTTTTCTCACTATACCTACCTCAGCGCTTGCTATGTACAATGATCCAAATATGAGGCTAATTGCGTAAATCTCCGGTCTAACCACTTACTAACTAACTCTTTACCAGCCAATGGTATAACAGTTCCCAGTTCATACATTTAACCTTATCACTTTGAAAAAAACTCCAAAAAAACAATGAATTAAAAACCTATTTAGAGGCTAAAAATTTCACCCATGCCAGGATTCGAACCCGCAACCTCTGGCTATCCGTGCCAGCGCTCTACCAATTGAGCCAATGGACGACTCACCGGCATCAGTGAAATTTCGAACCTCTTTACACTATTTTCTGTATTACCATTGAATTTAAATTCAATGGTATTACGTACAGGCAACGACATCTGGCTTAAGCAAATTGCACCACTTACAGCCCTGACTACCTACTTTGCAGTTAGGTTTTACATCGGAATGATATCATGGTGAAATTTTTAGCCTCTAAATAGGTTTTTAAATTTGTTCTTAGCACGGGTTAGTGCATTAAAAATAAAAATAGTATAAGCAATGAATTATTTAAACTAGCTCTTCCCGTTAAAGGGCCAAACTGCAATTCATCTCATTTTATGACAATTCGAAACGTTAAGCCGTCGATTAATACAATTAGTCTAATACTTATTAATGCACGGGTTAGTCGGCTATGCGATGTCATCAATGTCACTATCAATTATTCTTTTACTAGCTGGTGCCCGCGACTTCGTTTAGTATTTTGGGTAGCTTATATTAGCGTGGCGTACAAAAGGTTTTGGCAGTTTTGGAAGCGCACATCATAATAGATCGGAGATGTTTGTTTTTTTTCCTACTCTTCTTCTTCAGTATATAACTGTTGGACGTAGCCCTTCCCTAATGAGGCATCCAGCATCTGCCGGCAGTTTTTCGCAGATCGTCATCCCACCTAGTCGGAGGGCGTCCTACACTACGTTTGCCGAGTCGCGGTCTCCACTCAAGAACACGTTTACTCCAACGGTTGTCGGTTCTTCGCGAGATACGAGTATGGCCAGCCACTTCAGCTCGCTAATTCTCTGAGCTATGTCGATAACTTTAGTTCTCTGTCGGATGCATTCGTTGCGCATCCTATCCTTCACTTGACATTTCTTTTCCTACTCACTTGACACTTATCGCCATATTTTGGACAATTCACGCAATTGCCTCGTAAATTATTTATAGCCTATGTGTTATTCTGATGTATTAGCTATATTATTGTTAAGTTTCATTAAAATCCATTCAGTAGTGTTTACGCGAAAGAGTAACAAACATCCAACCATCCATACTTACAAATTTCCGCGTTTATAATATTAGTAGGATAAAGTGAAGCTCTGAGTGCTTAGTGCGAGTTTTTAACTACTCGATCGCGTTAACGTAAACTCACATTTCTATGGCATCGAGGAAGCGCCACCTAGCGACAAGTATGGAAATTAAAATTGATGAGTGCGAGTTGTAATGGTTTACGTTGAGAAGTGAACACGTTTACCAGCCAAAACACGACTTAACGCGAGTGCGAGTTGTACTGTGACAGCGTTTTGCCAGTTCGAACGGTTAACTTGCGAAATAGACTGCTATTTTTATTGTGTACCGTTTATATCCCACCGAATGCTAATTTGTCGGACTACATAGTGATGTTTAGGTTAATAGAACAATTTTGTGATAAGTATAATAGAGTAATAGTGGTAGGTGATTTTAACCTTTATTCCAGTACATTGGAAACTAGAAATTATTATGAATATTTTTTAACATACTGTGGGTTCATTCAGAGCAACATGACTCCAAATTGCAGTGATCGGCAACTTGACTTAGTGCTAAGTAAGTTTTCCGGGGACGGTTCGGGCGTGGGCGTGTGCGCAGCGGAAGCACCCTTGTTGCCGGTAGACGCGTATCACCCACCGCTTGAGGTATCGGTGTCGGTGGGCGGCCGTGTCCGCGCTTGCCGTCGCACAGATGACCAGTTATCGCAGGGCTTTAACCTTAATAATTGCAAAACTCCTCAAAAAAAATCACACAGTGAGACAACCGGTTGGAATTTTACCAAAGCAGATTTCTTCTTACTATACTCTGCTTTAGCAGCAGTGGACTGGGCGCCTTTGTATAGTTTGGAGAACGTAGAAGATTGCTTAGATTTGTTTTACAGTTCACTGAGTAGTATTTTTGATGACTGCGTTCCGAAAAAAATGCAATATTGTACGAACTCGGAGTACGGCAATTATCCTGAGTGGTATACAAAAGAGTTAATTCGCGACATTAAATTAAAAAGTAAACTACATAAGCAATACAAGGTTAGTCAATTGTTATCTGATTATAAGCAATTTTCAATCTGCAGAGCAAGGATTAAGAGTTCTATTATTTTAGCGCAGGACCGGTACAGAAATCGCGTACAAAATCACTTAAAAGAAGATCCACGAGCATTCTGGAACTATTTAAAGTCAATGCGGGGTACAAGGTGTCTTCAAACGATAATTAAGGATGAGGTAGTGTTGTCCCCAGACGACTGCGCCCAAGAGTTTGCGAATTATTTTCACTCTGTATATAGTGCTGATCGAGCTCAACTGAATATTGATGCAGCTATGGCAAAGTCCGAGGCTAGCGCAGCACGCGTACAGGTCGACCGGCTGCAGCAGGAGGAAGTAAGAAGCGCTTTGGCTCGGCTAAAACCGAAACGGTCGGCTGGCCCAGATGGCATCCCAGCCTATGTTGTTAGAGATTGCCGTTTTGTTTGGCAGAACCGTTGACCCATATATATAACAGATGTCTGGCAACCGCAGTTTTCCCACAACGGTGGAAAGTTACGCGAGTAATACCAGTTCCCAAGGGTAGGGTTAGCACAAAGGTTGATGGATACAGACCAGTAGCAGTTCTCTCAACGCCGGCGAAAGTACTAGAATCAGCGTTGCAGAAGGCAGTTCTAGCCCAGGTTGAACCACAAATGTCTGATGCTCAGCACGGATTTCGGCCATCTCGCAGCACATCAAGCAATTTGCTGAACTTCATGTCGACGGTAATCCCAGCAGTGGACAATGGCGGTCAAGTAGATGCTGCGTATTTTGACTACAAAAAGGCATTTGACTTAGTTGATAATGATGTGCTACTAAAAAAATTGTCTGATGTGGGTTGTACTCCACATCTACTTAAATTCTTCATTAGCTACATGGGCGACAGAACACAGTATGTGGAGTGCAATGGACGCCGGTCACAACCATATTTTACTAGGTCAGGGGTAAGCCAGGGTAGTAATTTAGGGCCACTCGAATTTGCTATAATGATAAATGATTTGCCGAAGGTAGTGAAAAATGCAAGTTGTTTGTTATTCGCTGATGACCTCAAACTGTCATTAACAATAAACAGTTCCGCAGACTGTGAAAAGTTACAGGATGACATTGACAGGGTTGTACAATGGAGCACAAACAATAAGCTGGAATTTAATGTCTCCAAATGTGCATATATCACATTTACTCGGAAAAGAAACCCAGTAGCTAAAGACTATAAGGTGGGAGATAAGCCAATACAGCGAGTAAGTGAAGTCAGAGATCTAGGAGTGATATTAACCTCAGACCTAAACTATCGCGAGCATATCGAGAAAATCTGTAAAAAGGCCTACAGGAACCTCGGTTTTATACTCCGTAAAGGGCGACTTTTTTCAGATATCACAGCTATTATTACAATATATAACGCACTAGTTAGAAGCCAACTAGAATCGAACGCAGTCGTCTGGGCACCACACGAAAAGAAATATCGCCTTATGCTGGAACGCATACAAAATAAATTCGTGCGATACTTATATTTGCGGCAATCCGTTTTACCCGCTGATGTACCCTACACTGTTTATTCTAGGTATGGTAGGGTACAATGAACTTAGGGTAAGAAGGGACCTCGCGTTGGTGTCTTATATACACAAAGTGCTAGTAGGTAGGGTTTGCAATCCAGGCGTGCTGGGGGCACTGTGTCTGTGCGTGCCGGACGAGTAGATACGTGCTGCGCCGCCGCCGGCCGCCGCTGCCGCGGGTGCCGCGCGCGCACTAACTTGTTGGCTCAGGCACCGCTGACGCGTGCGTACCGCACTTTAACCCGCCATTGGTGACGTCAGTTTCACTTACAACATTGGTGACGCCGGTCTCACAGACCCATGATTTGGCCAACCATTAACTAGTTATCCTACTTTTAGTTAGTTTAGGTTTAATTAATTAATTAATTATAAACATATGTTTGGCAAGAAAACACAAAAAATAATTAAATCACAGCTTGTCTATTACGAATTAAACAATTGTACTTAAAACACTAAAAAACACTATGGTTTTACGCATATATTTAAAAAAATTCTAAATTAGTAACAGTATTTAACTTTTTGTACTTAAATCAGCCTTTGTCAGTCTTATGACATTGCATACTCTTAGAAATTAAACAAAAAAATATATCCTATTAACAAAAAAAAAAAGAAAAGCATTCTCAAAAATCACTCTTCTTGGGAGATCAAACAGCTTCTGCAATAAGGTACATCGCTATCCGATGATTGCTGTGGGCTTTCCTCGACAGATAAAACTTGTTGTAAAAGAGCTTCAAGACGACGCTGTTCTCTTTCGTCCGACATTCTGAAACGAATTTTTCATAATAGATAAAGGAATCTGTACCTATATTTATTATGTTTTTAAAAAATACTATCCATAAAATTATACAAAAATCACATTAATCAAATACCATTCAATAAAATAATTAAGATAAGAGTAACAATAGTACTAAGTTTTGATGTTATTCTAAGATTTTTCAAATTCTGTGCTAAATTCCATGTAAATATTTTACTTACTTGTTTGGTGACGCCCGGTCTCACGGACCGGGTTGGCAATAAAACTCCGAAACATGCGTTCGCCGCGAAGCCACGAGCGGCACTGACTGTTTAGGACTTAAAATGAGGCAGCTACTCGAAATCGCAACCCGAAGAGACGGCGGGCGAAAAAGTTATTCGAATTTTTCGAGTCACCCGGTCTCTCAGACATATACGTCACCAATGGCGGGTTAAATTTTATTTCGGACCAAGTTGACCTATTCCATGTTGCTCTGGGTGAGTTCAGAAGAGCGGCTCTTTTTGTGTTGTGTTATAAGGAACACTTATTATAGGTTAAAATAGGCTTAATTTTGAACAAGCGCCTGGATCCACGTACTCATGAATCTGTACTTAAGTACAAAAAAAAAAAATGGTTGTTCCAATTCACTTATATGTATTGAAATTTTTGGTAATAAGAATTAAAATATTATTGTCTAGTATAAATAGCATACATATCGCATTAGGCTAAGCCTGTAATGGTATGTATTTGTAGAAAGTAAAATAAATAAATAAAAAAAAAAACTTACTCATACTCACTACTCAATGCTTGATTAACGCGGTAGTAAAGTTATTCGATTGGATCTAACAAACAGTGCTGCAAACTCTACTGATTTATCAGGAGATCTCCTGATTTTAGGCACTGTCTCCTGATCTACCGTTTTATTTCTAGAATTGAGTGAAATCTCCTGATTTTTTACAAGTACCTAACATTTCTGCATATTCCACCTTCGTTAATTAACACTGACGCAATCTCAATGGCTAGTTCTACGAAAAAAGAAGTAGGTATTTGCAACATGTTTTTGGTGTACTTGTTGGAAGTGTGCATAGCCATTGGAGATTTTCTTTTGATACTCTGGCCAAAACAGAAC
The DNA here is from genome assembly GCA_934045075.1 of Yponomeuta sedellus. Lineage (NCBI taxonomy): Eukaryota > Metazoa > Arthropoda > Insecta > Lepidoptera > Yponomeutidae > Yponomeuta > Yponomeuta sedellus. Next base: position 939,225 of record OW203721.1, on the reverse strand, counting down.
CATTTTTTTTGTTAATGGCAACTCAAATTACTAACTTCAATCTACCTAACTGTCAACTGTCAAAAGCCTTGAGTGTCAAAAGATATTTTTTTGTTATTTTACTGTCTGGTAACACAATATTTAAGTCATATCTTTATTGAATAAAAAAGCATTGTGTTTTTTTTCTGCTTCACTAACTTAATTTACTTACTAGGAACTCATAATTGATCAAAAAGGTATTTTTTTGTTTTCTCCCGATTTTTTTTGGCGTCTCCTGATTTTCTCTTCAAAATATCCTTTTTTTCTTGCTGGTGGGGTTTGCAGCACTGCTATCAAACTCGCACTAAGCCTCAGAACACAAAAATAATATGATCTGAGCACTAAGCACTCTGTAAAGGTAATAAATACGAAGACGCGAGTCACACGTTTTGTGGCGATGAATTAATGTCGCCTCCGCGGCGCGTCGGGCGCGGGAGAGCCGCAACACCATGGTATGGGCCACAGACCATAAAGTGGCGTGGGCGGTGGATGAGCATAATAGACGGTCCGTTTCTGAGACACTGGATGAACTTACACTCTCCAGTCTCTCAGAAACCAGACCAAGTCTGTTAGTAAAAAAAAATGTGCGATATTATATTTTACGCTTGAATTTGCAAGTTTATCAATTTGCGAAAATGTGGGCGTGAGATAATACAATATATATATCTCGTTTACAATCCTACGAAAAATTATAATTTTCCTAGGAATTTTTTAAACTGGCGGATCTTGTTATTTTCCCGTGACATATATATTATTTCGTTGTTTAATTTATAGTATTTTGTTTCATTATCATCTTTTGTGTGTTATTTTTAATATGGATTTGGATTAATCTGAAAAAAAAAATATTTTTATTATAAATGTCAGAACTCAACAATCAATGACTGGAAATTCACGACTTTTGACGTTAACTTAAGGTTTTAGGCTGTTGATACAAGGTCTTAGCCTGTGGGTTCTAAAAAGAGTGGTCACATTTGTAAACATTTCTCATATTCACTTTTAGATAAAAACGTATTATAACAAAAGTTTTTTTGCACTGGTGGAGTTACTTGGCACCCCAAAGCGTCTTAAGGCCGGCTACGTCCACCTGCTACTTACTATCCTGACAGATCTCCTTCGCTTAATCAACATTCATTAGTTGTTACACGCTAGCCAGTTTCCGGTCCTTTTCACAAGTACATCGGTACAAAGTATGAATTCACCAATACAAAGTATGATTACGCGCAAATTATTTATTGTTACCACAACAACTCGCTTATATCGTACTCAGTTTAATCGGCACCCGCTCCGCTTAGATCGCAATTCGCTCCGAACAAACAGCAGTCCATTCCGCTTAAAACACAGTCCGCTCTTAAGATAAGATAAGAATATTCTTCATTGTACACCAGAGCACATATATTAAAAAAAATGTAAAGATATAAAGTACAATTGGCGGCCTTATTGCTAAAAGCAATTTCTTCCAGACAACCTTACGACGGAAAGTTGCTGAAGGAAATAAAAGACGGGTAGTCGGTGCAAATATCAATATAATACACTACTTGGTAGTTAGCCAGTGTCGGCTAGGTCTACCTCACGATGGGCTGGTTGAGAGAGCGGAATGGGAGGTGATGTGAATGGACTTACTTGGTGATGGTGGATGATGGTGATCGCTTTAGCTGTTGGGCAGATGATGAGCGGTGATGGATGAGCTGATGCGTCCAGCGCACGGAGAACACTCCTGCACTGTTCACTTATAGTCTAATATTGTCAATATATTGTTCTGTTAATTAGTCACCAAATGTCTATCACTTCACGAGAATTCGAGCACTTATCACGCGCGTATGTCACCGTGCGAACGTGTATGCAGATGGCTGGATAAATTAGTAGCGAGCGAGCGGCACGAGCGACGGCACCGGAACGACAGAATAATGAATGAATGACCACAGGTTCATGATTACATCGCGCGATTGATTCTCGCGCGAATGCTACTTATGTAAATAAATACATCGCAACTACCTCCGAATGAACCGCAGTCCTTTCCCATTATATCGCCACTACTTCCGAATGAACGTCAGTCCGTTCCGCTTATAACGCCTCTGCTGCGCTTATAGCGCAGTCCATTCCGAATAAAGCGCAGTCAGTGCTCCGCTTATATCGCAACCAGCTCTGGATAAGCCGCTGTCCGCTCCGCTGAAATCGCAAGCCGCGCTACTTTAATCGCAGGCGCAGTCGGTTCCACTTACATCACAATCCGCTCCGCTTAAATCGCAGTCCGCTCCACTTATATGGCACACGCTCCGCTTATATCGCAGTCCGCTCCGTTTATGCAGTGCAAGCGACGCGGCTGCTACGTAAGTCGTCGTGCAGACACTTTTCTTCATCAAATATTAGTCTTTGGGCTTTATTTTCTATGAAAACATCATCACAAGTTTTTCCTCTGCAATTTTCAAGGGTCAAGTCGCAAACGTTCTATTTGGTTTCTACGGGGTGAATTCGAATTCGTTCGACAAAATTTAAAAGCTGTTCTTGAAATCATTTACAAAGGAATGGCGATGGATTAGAAAAATTTGGTGCGTCAAAAATATATTTTAGTCAACTAAACTGATATAACGTCTATCCTCCCGTAATAAGTATATTCTATAATATTCCCCGCGTAAATACTAATTACCGTCAAAATTCATTTCTTTTGAGGGCCGCTCGGTCGTTTAATGAACTTTGTGTTAGAAATAACAGCATCGATTTGTTTTGCGATACCATAAGCAGCGTAGGCAGATTTGTTACCATGGACTTCTGCAATTCCTTGTAATCAATACCCGATAAAATGTATTCCTTATTGGAATGCATTCTGTCGGGGATCGATTGATTGATTGATCAAGACCATAAATATGTAGTGTGTGTGAGTATTTGTATTGTTTTGTAGTGGGCGAAAAATTTTCTTTTTCTAAAATATTTCTATAAGTGAAAACTTGTAATTGGCTTTCAGTCATTATTTCAATCGCAATGTGTTTTGTTCATAGCTGTAAGTTTTCCTATTATAATAAAATAAAAATAACTAAACAAAATATAAAAGTAATGAATAAAAGAATGGGTGAAGTCGGGCAACTTAATTGTTATTATTATTATTATCATCATTAATTCTTTATCGCACAAAGGATAATATCCAAAAGGAGGACTTAAAACGGAATTTATTTTCTACCAGTCAGTCAAAATTGTTGACGTATATCAGAGAACAGACTGTATTCTATTTACCGGACCATATTTTAGGCGAAGCGCCTAGTCGAACCGAGTGATTGGAATTAATCACTTGAGTTAAGCAACAACAGGCGCGGTAAGGTGCAGGATGGGTGACCGTCCTGTGACCTACCGCTAGTGGCATTTTTCCGAGCGCTTCCGTGCTTCGCAAGGCACGTTAAGCCGTTGGTGCCGGCTGTCATGTAATGGCAGTCTTGAGCCATGTCAGAGGCCTCATGGGCGGCTTGATAACTTCTGACAGTAAGGCCCGCCACTGTCTTACAACCCTCCACCTACCCGGACTTGGCCCCCGTGGTGGAGTATGGCCTAACCTTCCTGCGATGCAGGAAGAGACCCGTGCCCCAGCAGTGGCGACATACAAGGGTTGATATCGATATCGATTTTAGGCGATGCAAAATCACATTTGGCCCCACATCGTAAAAATAGGATACAGGCCAAGCTCTGCAGTACGTATATGCTGTCATAAGAATTAATAGAGCTAACTGACGTGTCCACTGTTTTAGTTAATTCTTTAATATTTGTTTATTTTCATTTGTAAGTTACAGCTAATGCCAAATCGCTACAAACTTAGTTATCTAATCACTTAAATACTAAAAAAAAAGTCCATCATGTCTCTCCAAGAATTCCTTTGCATTCTTCAATCATTTTGCCATTATATTATGTCGTACCGCATACAATGGGGTCAGGGTGCAGACATTGAAACTATCTTCATCGTCATGGTACTTCCTACCATTTGAATGACTGAATTTGAATTGACATTTTCCATTTTCGAGTAAAAGGTTGGAAATCACGATTTACAAATAACTTACATCATTGCCGATAAATAATTAAAATTGGTCCTGTCGCAATCAAGCATAATACTAAGAATTGATGTCAATAAAACGTACTGCATGCCAGATAATTATGTTATTAGACCTAAAATATTTGTATGCCCTGTTGGTAAAACGTAGAGATCCAATTTTTTCCTAAGACTTGTATGTAATGAATACCTATTTTTATGACAAATACGATATCAACCCTTGTATGTCCCCACTGCTGGGGCACGGTACAAATAACAAATGCTTGGTTTATAACAATTAAATGTTTTGATTGATTGAGCATAAGTTTGTACTGTTTCGTACACAGCAAGAATGAGAAGAACATTCTATCAAAATATAATTAACGATTTCACAATCGCTATAGTTGGAAATTAATCGGAATAATCCGAATATTTCGAATACTTAAAAGGTAGTGCAAGGATTTACTTATATAACTTTTTACGTTTTGATTTAACATGCATCCGTTAAGCTTATGCAATAAGATAAGTTCATAATTAACTTTCTTTCGGTGAACATTATCACCAAACGAAAGTCAATTAGTCATGCTCTTGTAAATTTTTTGAACCGTTTCACTAGAAAGCATTTCAGATATTTTTTTTTTATTTTCGGATATTAAAATTTGTATATTTTTTTTCTTTTTGTGATGCATGTAGGGCAATCAGACTTTTTTTTCTTAGCATATTGTGTGTTTAGATTTAACTTATGTAAGTTTTCTGAACCAATCTCAGGAACCGGTAATAAATATATAATAAATAAAAAATATTCATAGACATATTACACAGATCTCGTATATATTTAATTTAATTTTCAATTTTTTTTAAATTAAAGGCATTCGCTGAACATAATGTCTTAAAATAGATCCACAAATGAATCGAATGCATCCAATCCAATATGCAAGCGGATCAAAAAGCGCAGTGCCGCCCGTATTGATTCTAATTAATTTGATTTGAGTGGTGTCCGCTTAAGGCCTGCTACACACTGCAAACTCCTGAAACATGCCAAGCACGAGCTACTTTGTCGTGGATTTTACAAAATGTTACTTAACATAACGCCTGTATCACAAAGGGGTAGGCAGAGACCAGGGACTGTCACTTGCCACGAACCTCACAGATCATCTTCGCTTCATCAACGCTCATAAGTAGTTGCATGCACGCAGGACGGTTCCGGGTACTTTTTATCTTCGCCTTTGCTAATACGAGTACATCCCCTATTTGGTCGATGTTTGTCAGCCTGAGACGTCCCTTACCGGCCCCTCCAATTAAATAACCAATATATTTGTTTTGTCAATCTTTCTTCCTTCATCCTCTCCACATGTCCAAAGCAACGTAACATTCCTTTTTCAATTTTAGTCACTACATCCTCTTTTAGTCCACAACGTTCTCTAATCAGACTATTGCGTATCCTGTCATTCAAATTAACACTGCACATACTTCTCAAGCACCAAAATGTCATATGTCAAAAAATATATTTACTTCTTCTTTTTTACTTTATTGGCAACAAAAACACAGAAAAGAAATAAATTTTAATAAAATACATGTACAAAGGCGAGCTTATATCTGTGAGAGATTTCTTTCAGCAAACCTTGCGGAGTCGGGTTTAATTTTGATGAAAATTATGAAAAATTAGAAAGAAAGCAAGACATCATGATTATATTATTTTTAATGCACTGACCCGTGCTAAGGACAATTTTAGAAAACCTATTTTAGAGGCTAAACATTCCACCCATGCTGGGATTCGAACCCGTGACCTCTGGCTATCCGTGCCAGCGCTCTTCCAACTGATCTAATGGGCCACTTCCCGGCATCAGCGAAATGTCGAACCTCTATACAATACTCTTAGTATTACAGGCAAGTGAGTATTGTAAAGAGGTTCGTGTTGTGGCCTTCGTCCCATCCCTTCAGCAGAATTTTCTTCATTTTTGCCGCGTCCCTTCTGATCTATTTTCTATAGCCTCCTAAGCCCTGGCGTCCTAAAATAGGACATCACGAATAACTTTCTTAATTCACACTCAATGATTTAGTAGAGACTGGATACCGCGACTCAGCAAACGTAGCGTCGTAGGACACCCTCCGACTAGGTGGGATGACGATCTGCCAAAAACAGCCGGCAGATGCTGGATACGGCAAGCTATAGACAGGGCGCTATGGCGCTCATTAGGGTAGGGCTATGTCCAGCAGTGGACTACATAATATAGCCATAATATAGTATACTTACTGTTCCAGGCTCAATAGTTTGCTCATAATTTTTTGGACGACAAGAACCAAAAATCTTAAAAATGTACGTAGTTAGAAGACTTGAACTAACTGATACCTGGGCTTAGGTGGCTATTCTTACTATCAAAAACACGATTCTTATTTAGCACTCCTCAGTTTATTTAATCTGTGGCTACGTCTTTTCCTTGTAGGAGTAAAAACGCCACCACATACTATTATAATCTGAGTGTATCGTGTTTTTATCAAATCGAATCAAAAAGTTTTCATACAAAGTACCTTTGAAAGAAAATGCGACTTAATGCGCGGTAATAGTTAAACTATAGTGTTTCCTTTTTAAAATCTAGATCATTTTGGAGGCAAAATGCACAAAAAATCCACTTAGTCTTTTCAAAGTTAACAGATTTTTCATAATTGTTACCAAACGTATAACTCTTTTATTGTAATGGCTTTATCATGTAAATAATCCTTTCTTTATCGGTAGCTTTTTGGAACAAAGTGTACAAGTGTACATTTTTTGAACAGCGCTTCAGACAGGCTTATTGTATCTTCAGGGAAATTAGACCGTAGCAGTCTTATGTAAAAGTACTCGTCCAGTCCACTGCAAAAAAATCAGTATTTCTTAAAACACTCCCCAATTTCAATTGTAATAGTTTGTCGTGGTAAACATTTCCCTATGGCAAGCCATAAATTGCTAAGCGATGTACGGATACCGTAACGTATTTCATAAAGCATGTTTTAGTGGAAATCTATTTTTCAGCATTGTGAAAAGTTTCATAGGATTCAGCTGTTATAAAAAGTCCTGATGACCAAAACGCGTTCCATTGATGACAATGTCGGCCGCCGAGCCACCAAAGCATAACTTTTTTTAAGTTATCAAGTTCGAATCAGTGAGTGGAACACGTCGAGCATCCGCGCGTCGCGTCACCGCTCGCGTGGCAGCCGCGTCAACACCCGGCTGATAAGACTCCCTCCTTCCAGCTCTAACACGCTAAACGGAGCTGGGCGCGAGCGAGACGGCGCGCGAGAGCGTTTAGCAGCGAGGCAAGTTGGCTGGCGGCGAGATTCGCCTCGGCCAGTTAACTCTCGACCGCATTTGGGGGCTCACGCCGATTCTGCAGTCCCAACTTTCCGCAACTTCGAAAATGTCGCGTTGCGCTTTCCTCCTTGCGGCGCTGGCCGGGCTGGCGCTAGCCGCCGACCAGCTGACCGAGCTGAAAATCGACGTGGTCAGCGTACCCGAGGGCTGCACGACCAAGTCCAAGACCGGTGACACGCTAACCATGCACTACACTGGCACCCTTGACAACGGCGAAAAGTTCGACTCCAGGTAAGTTTTAGTTGTAAACTTGTTTGTGAAAACTTCAATGGTGTTTGGGCGAGTTCGATGGGAGCTCGATGAGGTTTGGGGTCAGGAAAGGTAAGCGGTAAGGGCCAACGTACGCGCGGGCGGTTTCACTCGCGGATTCCGGTTCCCGCTGCTGAGGACATCGAAAGCGTCAGAGTTGAGTGACACTTCGTTCGATTCTCGCAATGTTTGCTCAGCACTCCGGTGCACCCGGATGTGAATATTTTGAATGTGAATTTTGTGTAAATCAGTTCTTCTCTACATATGTCGCGGTTGAAGTCGGCTTTCTCGAGGAAACGTCAAGCTTACTTGAAAAATTGGCGTTTCCTCACTCGGAGCGATTATAATCGAGGTTCAGTGCAAGGTGTGTAGGTTTTTAAATGCTATTTCTTTAACGAGGTCGATAAAATGTCAATTCGGCGCGATAACGGTAATTACATACCTACCTATTCCGAGTTACTGCGCACATTTTAGGACAACTATAAATATTTAAGTGTTTTTTGTTTCTGGTTTAAATTATTCACTGTTGCTTGTTAATGCGCTGTGAGTATTGTACCTATATTCCTAAATACGAGAAAACGACGCCAGCGGGCGTGGCGCGGCCTGAGCGTTGCATTTGCAGCAAAATTTGCTTTGGCGAAATATCACACTGATTATTTCCTGACGGCCTTTGATGTTCCCATTTCTTTGATCATTCCTGGTTGAAAAAGCAATTAACATAGCCTGCCACTCTTCTATGAGTTGCAACTGCAAGTTCTGAAAACGAGGACGTATACGGAGGTATATTAATAGTAGGTACGTATCAGTTTAACTGGTAGATTCGCAGCTAGTTTTTAATAAACCTTCGACCACCGGATTCTGAATGGCGGATGTCGCAAAGTATATATTATTTTAATCGTTCTGTCAATGTGAAGAATGAGACGTGAAATTCTAAGTTCATTACAATACATGCAGTATTTTTTCTATTTGACAGGTATTACAAATATAATGCGCGTTAGGTACGAGTATATATTTTGGTAAAGTTCATTATAACTGAAACGGTGGACCGCGGTATAGAAAATCGAATTATCAGCAAAAATACTTTTTCATCAAAATTTATCTTTAACACAGTCGCATGCATTGCTTTATTTCGTAGAAAACTCTTTATTGGAGCATGGCGGCTTTACTGGAAAGCTAGGGGAGAGTGCAGATCTGGATGCAAAACTACATCTAACGACATCACTAAACTACAATACCTACAACTACATTATCTAACGACGTCGCCAAAGAGGAATGTGAGTCAAATTATTCTGATACGAGTGTGATAAATAAAAGGTTGTCCAATTTTCGTTTTCGTTTCAAATCTGCCGTCCGACGAATTCTCCGACAGCATTTTAGTTACAGGACGGCAGAGTTATGGCCATCAGAGAGAACTGCATTTCGAATTGGGTGTCTGGCGCATAATGTGGCCTGGGTACTTTCTCTTCGGATGTATAATATATTTTACGAATATTACAGGTACGGGTTAGTAATCAGATACAGCTTAACAGGCACATATATCGTTGTATTTCTTTATTACACGTCAGATATTCGATTACAACATCAACCGTTGATAATATTTGATCAGCTGTGAAACAGTGTATGTCTGTAAAAGCCGAACAAACAATGGCACCAAATTAAAACATAATTTGCACTATTGTCGCAATGAAGTAACACCATACTCCATACACTCCATAGGGTATGTAGTTCAGAACTTCCTGCCATCAGGAATGGCCAAGGCAACAAGTTCGTTGTGATATAATTATTTAACCGATTTCATCAAAGATTTTTACGTCCGTGTATACAATATCATCTGCCGACCTTGCAATTGTTGTTTTACCATATTAATAAAACTACTACCTATTATAAGACCTACCAAATATAGGTACAAATCAAATAAGAAAATAGGTGAAGACGTTTCGGGGGTATTCGAAAACAAAACAAGATATTTTTACATATTAGAACGTTGAGCCCGTAAACGCTGTTTTGCCATATTAAGTGGACTACGAACTATTCTAAAATCTATCAAATAAACACAAGAAAATTATAAGAATCGGTGAGGCCGTGTTGGAGGAGTTCGATAACAAACAATGAAAATACAACTGAAAATACAAACAACTGAAAATACAAACAACTGACCCAGCGAGCTTCCTACCGCCTAATTTTTTTTTATTTTTATCTCCGTAAGAACCATCCTCGTACTTTAAGGAATATTCTAAAAAACGAATTAGCGAACTCTGTTCAGCTGCTCTCGAGATTTGCGCTTACCAACATATTTAGGTATTCATTTTTATATTATAGATATTAGATTGTATTGCATATTCGGAATTATAACTCTTTGCCGCGTTTAATTAATTATTTTTTGTTAAAAAAGGGGTATTATAGTGTGTTTCCGTTTAAGTTGGACACGATCGTGAAGATCTGAGAAAATGGGATCCATGAGAAAATCATTGAACTCTTTTTAGCACGTATTTGTTTACAAAAATGCGAAATGGTCAATGTGGACAATGGAAAGTCAACCTTACTAGGAGCTCTATTTTGCCCTCTCATTTTTAAGCCTGCCTCCTATTCCAAAAATCAATCCGACTGTGTGTTGAATTGCTTTTGAACATACGTCCGCGGATACGCGATTTGGAGCTGGTTTTAACAGAATTCTGTTCTGCCTCTATATTGCGAAATCGAAATACACTGAATCCTGGGCTTTTGCGATAGCAATTAGTATAGAGTTTAATTGCTAGACTTTATGAACCCGTCAGTGCTTGGAGCGCGTACGATTTGTTTTTTTTTAAACCTATTTAGAGGCTAAAAATTCCACCCATGCCGGGATTCGAACCCGCGACCTCTGGCTATCCGCACAGCGCTCTTTCTAACTGAACTAATAGGCGACTCACCGGCATCAGTGAAATTTCGAACCTCTACAATATTCTCTGTATTACGTACAGGCAGCAAGGGCGGTGGTAGCGGAGCGGTGTAGAACGCCGGCCTCTCAATCGGGAGGTCGTGGGTTCAAACCCCGGCATGTACCAATGGCTTTGTTTTCTAAGTTATGTACATTTGTGAAATTATAGTAGCAATACCACTCGCAGACGGTGAAGGAAAACATCGCAAGGAAACCCTAGTGTCTGAGGTGTTAACGTATCTCAGCGCTTGCTACGTACAATGGACCAACTATGAGGCTAAGTGCGGAAATTTCAGGTCTAACGAACTACGTACAGGCAGCGACATCTGACTGAAGTAATTTGCATCGTTTGCAGCTCCGAGTACCTACTTCGCAGTTAGGTTTTACATCGGAATGTAATGAATGAATGTGTGGTTGTTTTTTTGTTATTATATTTAATGTATTTTGCTTGTTTAAGTTGTGTTTCCGTGACAATTTTCAATGATTATGTTACCCTTATTCGCGTTAAGTTAGGATCCTTGGCTGTAACAAATTACGACACAATCACTTGTCTTGGTCCCAAACTAGGATACCCGGTGCTATAGTAACCAGACTAGGATATCACGAACCTGGAAATATACCCAGGTTGAGGCCATTTGTACAAACTAACTCTGTTTTGGTAACCGCTACACGAACGAGGCAGTCAAAAGGAAAGCATAAAGCAACTGTAAATATTTTGTCGCGGCTGATATGCCACCAATCTGAAATATTATTTTCGGATGCAACGACTGCTTGTTTTGGTTACGTTGCCTAAACATAGACAGTTTCAATGCATTTGCTTCGGTACCACCGGTGGATTACAAAAGTTCTATAACAATGTGCCCAGCACAGCATCTCGAGTTGTTCATCTTGATACCGCCACCGTAAGACAACTGTAAAAAAATATGGCAAACTTCGTAACTAAGATGAACATTGATCAATTAAAAAAAGCGGCCAAGTGCGAGACGGACTCACGCAACGAGACTTCCACGATAATTTGATTTTACGGTAGAGCAAAAAGCAAAAATCGTAAATGCAATCAATTAAATTTCAACTTAAAGAGTTTACATCCTGTTTGCTTAGTGCCTTTCTATGTAAAATATAAGCCGCTGCTTTCGGGTCGAAGTGTAGTGGAGAAAAAGGCAGCGGAGAAAAAACCATCGCTTCATGCCATTCATAGCTTTCTTCACTCTGACCTTCTTTACTCAAGTCATATTAAATTTAATGTATCGGTTGCCACCTTTACGTCTGATAAGATTTCATGATTGCCATCAAAAACATTAAATGCCAAAGCATTTGTTAGAAAAAAACAAGTGCTGCGGCCAGACACACGAACAGCACTCGTTCACGAGCTTAACGCAGAGGTCAGCCGTCATCAGTCACAAACATTTTGGAGGGAGATCGATAGCCCGGCCACCACGCCATCATTCGCATGACCTTTAGCAAACCTGCAGATTAAGGTCTTGTCAGTTGATAGAAAGTATGAAATAGTTATTAATATGCAATCACGTCGTCTGTAGAGTCTTTGTAAAATATGATTTGACTAACAATAAAATCGCAGTGGAATTGATTTCCTACCAAGGGCTTGCATTGTTTGAATAATCGTCTATAGTATTCCTAATAAGCTTTTTAAATAGCATTTTTAATTAAGGTTTTATATTTATTTTAAGACAAGGATAGAGTTGGATGGGATAGCATTAATTGTAAAATTCTGACCCATTATCGCCACAAAACTTGACTCGAGCCATCATATTACCCAGGTAGTAATCAAAACTAATTTAAAATCCAATTTGGGTAATTTAAAACTTATTAAGATAGACCGAAAATTAAGTCCGAGTCTCTAGTTTATGAAATCAATCTATTTATATACTTATTTAGGTAAGTACAACAGATGACAATCAGAAAACTAATATAACCATTGAATTTTACTTCAAATTCAATGATATAACATTACAAGTTTATGGTTCGGAGCTTGACTGCCCCCAAACATAAGCACACGTTCGTTTATTTTTAAAAACAAAACTTCAACACAATATTGAATAATTTCTCAATTGGAAGAGCGCGGTTGCGGGTTCGAATCCCGGTATGGGTGAAATTTTTAGCCTCTAAATAGGTTTTTAAATTGGTCCTTAGCACGGGTTAGTGCATTAAAAATAAAAATAGTATATTTATAACATAAACAATTTTATATTAATTTCCGGAGCTAATATAACAGAGATTAAGTTTAAAAGATCTCACAGTGAATCGCAATTAATACGTTGTTTTATAATTCCCCAACTTCCAAACTTCGCCCTCAACTTCGTCGAATATTTCCGAGGCACTTTCAAGACGTGCTTATGCCGAGACTGGCCCTCACGGAGATGGGATTTTTCCACTTCTATTGTGATCTCTAACTTCATGAGCATTTAAGATTTATTTTCGTCCGTACAGTTGCGAGCTCACGCGCCGGATCGTTGGAACGCAGTTAGGTCTTAATTATGCGCACAAAATCCTGCAGGATTCGTAACGATTTAGATGTTAATTCCCTGATCATTGTGATAGCAGCATCAGGAATCCGTTAGATGGCTGATGCATTCTGTAAACAACGTCTAGTGTCGCTACGGTCCTCGTGTAGACGTCTGTGAAAAGGCGATGACCTTTCTCTTCATCACAACGTGTGGCGGAAATGGTTACATGCTAACTCCTTTAATTAGTAGTTAGTTAATTAGTGCTGCCAAGGCGCTGATTATCGGCTATGTAGGCACTTAATAATCAGACATATGTTAGTGGCCATCCGATAAATACATCGGTCTGCTATCCGTCGCTAGCGTTACTGTTATTTTGCGTGTGACACAATGCCCCTCAAAAGCTCACGTTAGTTTATTTGACAGATCGTTTCGTAGAAGAAAACAATTTCTATTCTTTTAAGTTACTTTCAAATCAAAAAAATCGAAGAGGTTTTATTCAAAATAGCCTGTATCCCGGAAGTATAGGCAGAGATCAGGGTTTGCCACTAGCTACGACAATCTTCTTTCACTTAATTAACATTAATCAGTTGGTCCATAAACACACACCAGTTCAGGTACAGGCTACGCAATGTACATCGAATTGACATAATAAAATATTAACTGAAATTAACCCGGACTTGGCCCTCGTGGTGGAGTATGGCATAACCTTCCTGCGACGCGGGAACAGACCTGTGCCCCAGCAGCGGGGACATACAAAGGGTTGATATCGAATTGGAATTTTATGGAACACAGCCCAAGGCTGAGTTTTATAAAACTTTATAATGACAATACGAAATACATTGCTTAGCAGAGGATTTTTTTAGTCTGCGAGTTAATTGACTTTGCAATGTACACCGAACTGTCTTAGTAAAATATGAGCTATAATTTTATGACACAGGCGTGTTTATACCGTGTTTATGTCTTTAAAAAATCCAGTTAATTACGGAAGTTTCCGAGTTTGAAAGCTCATCCTGTTTGTGAATTAAGATTTCGCCTGAAAAGAAGATGGCAAAAGACACAGACTGAATGGTTTTGTGACAAAATTTTGCAGCGCTGACTAGGTATTTTCTGTTTTTGTTTGAAGATGTTTATTCAAATATAAATTCAGTAAAATGCAGGCTGCATAGCATTTTGTTGGCAGATCCTCTTGGCTTTACATTTTTTCTTGCTCCTAAATAAAAGGTACAAAAAGAAAATATATATGGAGCTCCCTACATTACTCTCTTGCTGGCCTTACGCCTAAGGCTTGGGTTCAGTCAGTCACATCACATTGCCACACACAAGAGGGCATTGTATAGCAGAGCATTGTATACAGGCAAAATTTTACACTTTACAAATAAAAAAAAAGTATATATATATATACTTTATATATATATATATATATATATATATAAATATATATATAATATAATACATATATATATATGTATATATATATATATATATATATACTTTTTTTTTATTTGTAAAGTGTAAAATTTTGCCTGTACACGACAAAATATAACTTTTATTGTCCATAGAACTACACAACCGTTGGAGTAGCTAGATTAAGTAACTAATTATGAAAACCAATTTTATATAAATTTAAATAAAAACTTTTTTTTTATTTGTAAAGTGTAAAATTTTGAAATATTTTAAAAATTTTGACAATATAAGTTATATTTTGTCGTGTACAGGCAAAATTTTACACTTTGCAAATAAAAATAAAGTATATATATATATATATATATATATATATATATATATATATATATATATATATATATATATATATATATATATATATATATATATATATATATATATATATATATATATATATATATATATATATATATATATATATATATATATATATATATATATATATATATATATATATATATATATATATATATATATATATACTTTAAAATCGAGATGCAAATCAACTATCTGTAGCGCTTGCGGAAAGTCTCAGGGCTAGAGATAATCTTCTGTGCTGTTTAGTTTTGTGCTTTTGTCAACTAGCCGTTTTTGAAACCGAACTAGATCGGATGCGATGGCAATAGACCGTGAGAGATAGCATTTAGGGGAAAAAGGATTATGCCCAGCATTGGGCAGCGGTGGGCTGGTCATGATGACAGGTGCGCAGGCACTTTCGTAAATAGGGATTAAGCAGTTTCAAATATGGCCTAACCATACGCCTACACATATTTAATTAATTTACAAAAAATAATTAATTCTATATAATTTACAAAAGCCTCCCAGAGGAATTATTTAATAAGCACCTCAGAAAAGCACAATTTAAAAATATGCTTAAGCGTTTTCTGTTAAGTAGTCTGTAGACATAAAATATTATTATCGAAAATTTTTGTCATGTAGAAGATAGTGTTAATTTAGTAAGATAAACAGAACTGTCATCAAGAGCTTGCCGATAAACTGCATTAGCAGTTTGGCAAACTATTGGTATTGTAATCTTGTATTGTTTACAGTGAATAAATATATAAATAAATAAAATAATAAATAAATATGGCCTAATATTACCTTTCTGACGATGCCAAAATGACTGACTTATTTCAACCCTGTTTACAGTTGAATCATGCTCAGTTCAAGCGTTGGGACTGGACCTTACTTGACAACTGACTTGATGACTGGCAACACTGCTGTTAAGATCATAATAATAATAATAATAAGATTATATATAAGTTACATGTCACTCCTTGTTCGCGCGAGAATCGATCGCGCGACGTAATCATGAATCTGTGGTCATTTATTCATTACTGTTCGTTCCGGTGCCGTCGCTCGTGCCGCTCGCTTGCTACTAATTTATCCAGCCATCTGCATACACATTCGCACGGTGACATACGCGCGTGATAAGTGCTCGAATTCTCGTCAAGTGATAGACATTTGGTGACCAAGAAACTTTATCAGCTCAAAGAACAATATTGACAATATTAGACTATAAGTGAACGGTGCAGGAGTGTTCTCCGTACGCTGGACGCATCAGCTCATCCATCACCGCTCATCGTCTGCCCAACAGCTAAAGCGAGCCATCATCCACCATCACCAAGTAAGTCCATTCACATCACCTCCCATTCCGCTCTCTCAACCAGCCCATCGTGAGGTAGACCTAGCCGACACTGGCTAACTACCACGAGTTGTCTCATTGTTTTTGCCTCCGCTCTTTTCCGCAGTACTTAACACGCTCGTCGAGTACTAACAAAACGTATGTAAGTAGGTAACACAGGCGTAATAATGACCACGGGAACTTACTTTCCGGGCGAGAAACAGTTGTAGTAATTTTATAGGCACTTAAAACGAGGTATTTCGGTGCGAGAGCAACATTAATAGTGAACATTGATGCAATTAAATTATCCAGCTACCGCGTGCTTTTGAAATCTGTACCAATATTTTGTGAAAACATTATTTTTTCGTTATTACTTTCTTCTTTAGGTCGGTAGTGAGCTCTCATTACACTTCTTGATTTGTTGCTAGTGGGTATTCCATTCCCAGTGGCCAAATCCGTCCATTCCTTCCGACTTCCCTCCACTCCCCACACACCTCTGTGATAACCGGAATGATTAACAATTCAAACGTAATGGTATAAAAAATTGTAAAGATTCGTGTTTTCCGACCTTTGGTTTCTAACTGTTTCTAAATCCAAATTCGTAGTGGTGGGATGTAGCATTGGAAAATGATTTCTAGTATGTTAAATATTAGAGTCTGTTATCTGATATGCGTAACCAAATTAATGTAAGAATGATAGAAATGCATAGCTATGTAGGTAGATGTACACTACAGGTTGAGTTGGTGGATTTTTGGCAGGTACTTTACGCACGGACAGAGTAAATGCTTTGATAACTGAAACATATTGTTGATATAACTTGTTACACCCCTGGGGATTTGTATACGTGTCTACAAAAATATCCCTGAAGATATCGCTTGTTAAACTCGGAAAAAATGTGGTTTGAACCACATTTCTTCAAACTGTGTAAAGAACACTTTCCCCGGGTTTCTGGTACACTACCAATGCGTTAATCTACGGTTAACAGCTGTCAAATGTTTTTTTCGTATGCTTTTTGGCCAACTGATAGCTGTTAACAGTAGATTAACGACTTGTTAGTGTACCAGAAACCAGGGATTTGTGCCAAAAAGGCTACTAACATTATACTAAATAACATTACATTTAAATGACAAAGTTATCTAGAATAAAAGCTAGTTTAATGCATTTGTTCAAGGTTTTAGAGTAATGTGTAAACTCTATTAAACAGGTATCAAAAGACTCTGAAAAGACAAAATCAAATCGCTCAGGGAGTTTAGTTGTCCATTTTTTTCTCCAAAATTATCACAGTTCCTGAGTTGTATTTTGAGTATGTAGGGGCTATGCCGTACATGTGCTTGCTCGTACAGAGTAAGATGCTTTGATTTGATTTAGAAGCACCAATTTTATTTCAAAACTACCGCTTCATTAAGTAACAATGAAAGAATTCCAAGTCGCTTCGTACTTATTAAGGCTGGGTCTCGTTTTATTAAAGATCACAGTTTGTTTTCAATGCGTCCAGTTTTTTTCTTTGGATTCACCTAGTAACGAAAACGCTTTGTGCATGGAACATGGTTTGTTCGGTGTCACGTTTTTTTCAGCTAAAGGCGCGCCCGAGAAAATGAAATCATTGTTCTAATGAATTCCGCGCTGAGGTTCTTTCAACGGCTCCACACTTCACTTTTAGTGAGAAAACGTGTATAAATCTCTCACGCTCAGTTAAATATTATTGTTACTATTCAAATTGCTTTCTAACTTTCATTTGTATGATATTTCTTATCTTGGCTGCTAGACAATGGAGCCCCCTTTGCGACCGAATTTCCGCGTCTCAGTTTTCTGGAGATACACTTTAGAATAAAGATTAGAATACAAAAAGCATTTATTGGCGCTTTAAGGCTTAGCCTGCATTTCGACTAATATTGAGGCGATTTCTTTTTCTCACGGATTTCAAATCGTTTACTGATTTGCTTAGGTAATTACTTTTTCCTTACCGCACAGATTATTTTCGGAAAAAATCGCGCGGCGAAATCCTAATGCGTGCTAAATGATCAACTCGGTGATCTTGGCAGCGTTGATTTTTAAGGTGTTGCGAGATAATTCAAAATATTTGAGATTTTTTTACATTTTACTGCTAAAGTGCTCTTCTCTCGAGTTGCTTGGAGCGTGAGCGTCTACGGATTGATGGAGAAAATGTGTGGAGGACGGCGATCGGATTCCGCTTTAGAAAGGCGATGTGCCAGCGCAACTTTACAAGCGAAAAAGTTACATACTTCTAAATTTAGACGGTGTTATTAATTAAGACAATTCTTTAAAATACTCCAAAGACGCTCGCTAAAAGAGTGCATTCAAGATTTCAATCAAATTGAATAATTTTAAATTTATCTATAACTATCAAACCTAATTCAATTTAATATATTGCAATTCAGATCAATTAAACCATCTTCATTTTAGTTCAATACTGATCATTCCGATGAGATTCAATTTTATCAAATTAATTTGACTCATTTCAATAAAGTTAATTTTAATTATAATTACATTCATATTCCTAAGTTTGTAAAAATATAAGTATTATGAAGTCTATTTATATGTTTATAAAGTCTATCTATTCATCTTTATACATGTGCTTAATTATTATATTTTTATATGTTTATGTTTATAATTATTGTACATATTAATACATAGTTTAATTTAAAAAATATATATTTGACAATAAAATATCACCTCACCGTTTGTGACTACCCCCATCTTCTCCACGTCACCTGTTGGTTGGCTAGAATAAAATACTATTAGTATTAAGCCCGCCAATTGTACAATCTTTACAGGTACAATAAAGAATTTAATAATAATAATATAATTCAATTTTACATTTACACTCTAATTATTATAATCTTAAATTTATTTAACGATTAAATAACTATTACTATTACTAATACTATTTATTCGTTTCTGCGCACGACGAACAATTTTACGCTCTCATGCAGAAGTGAAGACTGTCTGTTATTGAATAAAAGTTCCCCGCGTGGGCGCGCTCTATCAGCTCTTATATCACTGAATACTCAATCGCACTACGCACTCTGCATAAATTATCTTGTATTAAGAAAAAAGACGTGGTGACTGTCCAACCTCGACATTAGGTAACCGCAGGTTATTATCAGCTCTCTATCTCTGTTTTGAGGACGTTCCATAATGTTATCGGATTTTAGTGGACAGTTGACTTAATATTAAATAAATCATTGATGATTATAATCGTTACTGAATTCCCTCAGTACGGAGCTTCTTACATCATTCAATTAGCTTTTGGCAATGCCTCAGAAGTGGCATTGGGCATATAAAGGGGGGCATATAAGATTTTACGTATCTCTTTTTTCTTGCATTACCCTCTGCCAGTCTCGTCAACAGCAAAGGTTTACTGGACGAGAATGCTTCTGGCATTAAGCACGCCCTTGTACATTTACTAATGTAATTAGTGCAATCTATAATTTAAAAATGAATCGCTGAATGTGTTCGTAAGCGCAAATCTCGAGAGCAGCTGAAGCGATTTTGCTAATTATTTTTTAAGAATATTCCTTGAAGTACGAGGATGGTTCTTACGGAGAGAAAACAAAAACAATTAAAGAATCGACTGTCAGGCGGTACGAAGTTCGCTGGGTCAGCTAGTAAAGAAGAAAAATAAATAAATGATAATATCCCAACCACCTAGCTTGTAGATAAACCGGATACTTTGTATGAGATAAATAAAATATGGCGTCTACATTTTTTTCATCTATGAAATCCTGTCCATGTTTATCAAAAGCAACGTTACGTTATGTTATCAACCCTTATATGTCCCCACTACTGGGGCACGGGTCTCTTCCTACATCGCAGGAAGGTTAGGCCATACTCCACCACGGGGGCCAAGTCCGGGTTGGTGGAGGATTGTAAGACAGTGGCGGGCCTTACTGTCAGAAGTTATCAAGCCGCCCATAAGGCCTCTGACATGGCTTAACGACTGCCATTATATGACAGCCGGCACCAACGGCTTAACGTGCCTTGCGAAGCACGGAAGCGCTCGGAAAAAATGCCACTAGCGGTAGACACGGGACGCTCACCCATCCCGTACCTAACCGCGCCTGTGTTTAAAGCAACGTATTTTAATACAATCGCAAAAAATGTTAAATTGTGCGAGTGAGACAGCCTGTTTCACGTAAGAGCAGCCTTGAATAATAATACATTAGCACGTAAGTGATATAAAGTCTGTTGGCTTACTTGTGTGACAGAATATTATAAACAATCTAAAAACAGTCTACAAATCATTTATAAATCTACCAAATCAAAAATGTTTTATTCAAAGTCGCACTAAAACTGCTTCTTAATTAAAATTACAAGTTAAACTAGGTGTCCATTTCAAAATCAAGATCTTTTGATAAAAATTGGACAAAAATCTCCAAACTTGTCGTTTCATAGTCAAATTTAAAAATAAAAAGTCAATTCTACTAAAACACTCTTATGACGGAGTCGTTAACTGGCTTTAAGACAGATTTCCTGACATAAACTGGCTTTAATTTCGTCTTAAAAGAATGAGGTTTATCTATCGACTATACTTATTAAATCCATCGATTAGCGAAAGATCCAGGTTCGATTCCCAGTGCGTGCATGTACCAATAACTTCGCTTACATTTGTGAAGTCTTAGTAGTAATACCACTCGCTAACGGCTAAGGAAACCATCCTGAGGAAACCTAAGTGTCTGAGCTGTTCAAATAGTTCAGCGCTTGAAATTGCCAATCCGCGGTGGGCACGCATTCATTTCATTTCATAATTAACAAATTATGAAATGAAATGAACAGGTTTATTCAAAGTAGTGCAGAAGCTGCGCCTTAATGAACGTTACAATTCAAACTACCTAGTTTGTAATGCATTGTTTAATAAAGGGTATCCTGTTTGCCTGCGTACTTTACGGGTGAACTGATATTTAGCCCTCTCTCGATGCACCGTAGAGCGGGAAATGGGGAATGGGGAGCGGGAAACTTGCACGAAGAAACGTTTTTATCGTATTGGAGATCAATCTCAAAGTTTTAGTCCGTGTCAAAATTAAATGAAATGAAAAGGTTTTACACTATTTTTATTTTTAATGCACTAACCCGTGCTAAGGAACAAATTTAAAAACCTATTTAGAGGCTAAATTTTTTTTTAAAATCCCGGCATGGGTGAAATTTTTAGCCTCTAAATAGGTTTTTGAAAAGGTTTTATTCAAAGTAACACAGAAACTGCGGCTTAATGAACGTTACAATTAAAACTCGGTGTCCATTTCAAAATCTAGATCAAATTGGAGTAAAAGCACAAAAATAGCTCCAAACGTAGTCTTTTCAAAGTCCTTAATTAACAGAGTTTACATAATTATTTTAAAACAGCACTCATGCATTGTACTAGCTCTAATTCCAGACATCACTGTCATCTAAATAATTCTTTATGCTATAGTAGCCCTTTTAGCATAAAGTGTACTTAAAAAAATTTTTGAACTGCGTTTAGGCAATAATATATCTTCAGGGATTAAGCTCAGGGATCATACTCTTTCTCTGGGAGAATGCCTGTGCCCTGCATTGGGACGTTTAAGCTAAATAAAGATACTTTTATTTGCTACGAACACGTGTAAGACAAATTACATAAAATAAAACATGCACTTAGGATAGAAATATAAATACTATTAGGCCCAACATGTTCTGCTGATACCAGCGCACAAATTTGAGTGGACGGAAAGTCTGGGCGCGGTTACATAACTTTAAAATTACTTTAATACATTAAATATTGACATTACATCTACCGCATGTGGTCAAAATTTTATTTAGTGCCTTTACATACATTGATTGAGTCATTTAAATTAAAGATATGTCAAATACATTACAATTTATCACTTAAATATGGTTGGCGCCATACAAAATATGCTTTTGTGAATTAATGCCGTTTTAGAAGAGAAAAGGCGCAGTCTTTCTTCATCACGTCTATTACGAGTCACCATTTCGGAAAGGCGTGGAAATAGATGAGAGTTCGTTTTCACAAATGTTGCTACTTCGAGTATATACAGTGACGGAAGTGTAAGAATTCGGTGCTTGGTGAAAAGGGGCTTACAGGATTCGATAGTCTTGATATGAAACATAGCTCGTAAGCATCGTTTCTGAATTTTGAAAGCTATTTCTTTGTCAGTTGAATTGCCCCAGAATATAATTCCATATCTAAGGACCGATTCTACTAGTCTGTAATATGCCGTCAGTAAAGCTTCTATGCTGACAATTATTGACAGTTTATGTAGAACATAGGAATAACTGCTGATTTTTTTTGTCAGTAAAATAAACGTGTTGTGAAACTTTTACAAATTATAAAACTGGAACGACTTCGACTGTTGCTTTATTTGTACTGTTTACTCTATAATATGATTCCCTGAATGTGTTGATAGGGCAGCTGAACCGATTTCGCTAATTCTTTTATGATATAAAAATGAATCCGTGAATGTGTTGGTAAACGCAAATCTCGAGAGCAGCTGAACCGATTTCGCTAATTCTTTTATTTTGTTTTTATTATTTTTTTATCGTATATCTTTTTATTGTATATTAAACCTTTTTTTAGAATATTCTTTGAGGTACGAGGATGGTTCTAGAAAAATAATAAACAAAGAATCGACTGCTAGGCGGTACGAAGATCGCTGGGTCAGCTAGTTTTATAATAAAACAGAAATCTCGATAAAAACGGATAAGCAGGGTGAGGTGGTAATGATGAAAAATGAGAGAAATTTTCAAATGTGTGACATAATATAATATTTAAAAAGAATAGATAATAACCTCCTTAGAAATTGTAAAAAATGATCTGAAGAGGTTTGCACTGTTACAAACTTATTAGATAGATACCTTTTCAGTACAGACCAAAGAGTATATAACCACTACGTACAGATGTTCTTCGATGGAGGCGAGGGCGTGATTGATCCCGCAGTGAATGTGTCTCGGCTCACGAGAGGAGAAAATGATCAACGCTTTTCATTAAGAATTTAAATTACTTTGTATTTGTGTTCAGCCTGTGGGGCAGCCCCGATATAATGGAAGAAAGAAAATGGCGGTCGCCGGATCACCCGGACTTGGTAATTAATAAAACAAACACGCCTGTGAATAGAATAACTGGTCGGCGCGGTCTATGTTCGCCGCACCAATCTATTGAGCAGCACCTACGGGAAGTACGTGTGACCCTGCCTTATTCTCAGTTAAGGGTCGACACTTGCCCCACCAATGGAAAAATATCATGATCGTTTTTTAACAAGTGCCAGAGCAGTATTTCATTTTTATACTATTTTTATTTTTAATGCACTAACCCGTGCTAAGGTCAATTTTGCATGGCGGGCATGGGTGGAATTTTTAGCCTCTGAATAGGTTTTTAAAATTGTCCTCTTAAAAACCTATTCAGAGGGTATAGCGATATCAATCCGATGTAAAAACCTGACTCCAAAGTAGGTACTCGGGGCTGTAAGTGATGCAATTTACTTCAGCCAGGTGTCGCTGCCTGTACGTAATACAGAGAATAGTAATTATAAAGAGGTTCGAAATTTCACTGATGCCGGTGAGTCGCCCATTAACTCAGTTGGAAAGAGCGCTGGCACGGATAGCCAGAGGTCGCGGGATCGAATCCCGGCATGGGTGGAATTTTTAGCCTCTAAATATTTTTTTCAAGTATTTCATTTATTATGTTATTCTATGAACGCTCCACTGCGGGGTGTCGCCCTTCTCTCAGAGATAGAGAGAGTACGGGCTCAATTACCACGCGGGCTCACCGCTGATAGGCATATCAAGGGCTGAGGCTGAGTATTTGAACACCTTAGAGATTCAGGCTGTCTCACGATGCTTTCCTTCACTAGCTAACTAGTGGTATTGCTGCAATAACTTCAATTAATGTACCTACATAACTTAGAAAACAAAGTCATTGGTATATGCCAATCGAACCAAGATCTCTCGCTTTCGAGTCCATTGGTCTATCCGCTCTGCTACCGCCGCGCTATTTTCAATGTAACTAAATATTTTTTTTAGAAGCATGTGGCTAGTATAAGTATTAGTAATGAGTAAAGTAAGTGAAGTAAAATCATAAAATTTATTTGCCAGAACATGAGTACCAAAGTTCTTAAAAAAATTGTCAAGATCCATAATCTACCGACCGGTGTGCAAATTTATTACATTAATAATCTTAGGCTGAATAATAATAAGACTTAATAATACAATTCATTAATTCACATAATAAAATTACTATAAATTATGCCAATATTTTTTTACATTTAATAAAATTAACAAGTACTTAGCTATTTACAATAATTGAAATAAAATAATAAAAATTAAATGTCAGTATTAAGATCAGATCACTATGTAACAATAAGAGTAGCATAGTACTTAATGCTTTAAAATCTGTCATTAATGTCTTTTTTAATACGGGTAATCTTAAAACCTTAAATGCTTCTGGTAGATGGTTATATTATATTCTAATAGTCATGCAGAAGGAATTGTTTTTGTACGCCGTGAGCCTTTGGTAAGGTATAAACAGTTTGTCCTTATTTCGAGTTGCTCGGATTATCATATCCCAGGTGTTAAAAAGATCCGAGTATTTTTTTTTTAATTGATTTATAATAGATGTCCCGTGTCTACCGCTAGTGGCATTTTTC
Organism: Yponomeuta sedellus; assembly: GCA_934045075.1. Classification (NCBI taxonomy): domain Eukaryota; kingdom Metazoa; phylum Arthropoda; class Insecta; order Lepidoptera; family Yponomeutidae; genus Yponomeuta; species Yponomeuta sedellus. Next base: position 914,497 of record OW203721.1, on the reverse strand, counting down.
CGAGCGCTTCCGTGCTTCGCAAGGCACGTTAAGCCGTTGGTGCCGGCTGTCATATAATGGCAGTCGTTAAGCCATGTCAGAGGCCTTATGGGCGGCTTGATAACTTCTGAAAGTAAGGCCCGCCACTGTCTTACAATCCTCCACCAACCCGGACTTGGCCCCCGTGGTGGAGTATGGCCTAACCTTCCTGCGATGAAGGAAGAAACCCGTGCCCCAGCAGTGGGGACATATAAGGGTTGATAACGAACGAACTCATGTCAATCTTGCTTAAATATTTTATCAACAAGATTAGGGAAAATAACTCAACAAGAAAATGCTGTTCGTGTGTCTGGCCGCAGCACTTTTGTTTTCACGACCTATGTAAAACAATTAAGTAATGCTTTAGCATTGAAAGTTTTTAACGGCAATCATGGAATCTTATCATACGTGGTACTGGAAACTGATGTATTAGATTTAAAAGGACTTGAGAAAAGATGGTCAGAGTGGTGTTTTTTTTCCCGCTGCCTTTTTCTCCTCTACACTACGGCCCGAAGCGGCTTTCACTTTCATGTTACATTGTACTTTGATATTCAGCTAACAGAATGTAAATTCTTTACGTTGAAATAAATTGAACTGAATTTAATGCATTGAAAAAATATTCCATGTTATTCTCCGCTCATGGTAATATACATAAAAAAACATTGTGCTTATCGTTTCCAATTAATGCACTAGCTTTATGGTAAAGCCACTTTGTTTCCAATTTTTCACTTATATTAATTAATTTTTATCACTCCCTTGTATTCTCATCCACATCGTAGACGAGCCTGGCGTGTCTGCCTTTTAAAAGCTTTTTATACAGGGTACACCTCGTTTAAAAGCTTTTTATACAGGGTGACCTGGACTATCTGAATATAATTTACTCCCAAAAAGAGAGATTGTAGGGCTTACATTGTTAATTTTCGGTCGTAGCCTAGTGGCACTATATTTTGCAGCGTATTTTTTTTTGCAATGATCTCCACTGTCTAAATCTGAACTTTTAGTGAGTTTACATTTAATTATAGTAGGTATTGCTTGGATTAGTTAAATTATAGTATTGCGGTTTACTAATCTATATAGATAGGTATTGCTTGGATAAGTAAACCGCAATACTATAATTTAATAAAGTCAAGTAAATTTACGCTCGCTCGTGGCCCAGTGAAGCGCTCGAGGCCTAGTTGAACCGAGTGACTAGAATCAATCACATGCGTTAGGCAACAACAGACGCGGTCAGATGCAGAATGGGTGACCGTCCCGTGACTACAACCCTTCTATGTCCCCACTGCTGGGGCAAAGGTCTCTTCCCGCATCGCAGAAGGTTAGGCCGTGCTCCACCACGGGGCCTAAGTCCGAGTTAGTGGATTGTAAGACAGTGGCGGGCCTTACTGTCAGAAGTTATCAAGCAACCCCTGCCCATACGTCCTCTAACTTGGCATAGCGACAGCCATTACATGACAGCCAACACCAACGGCTTAACGTGCCTAACTTAGGAGTATATTTACCCATTTTTTCTCCAAAAGGATCTAGATTTTAGAACGCTCGCCAATTTTTTACTGGCTCTTTCTCTGGTACTTAGATTAAAAAAATCATTGTGGCTTAATCTAATCTTTACATCGTCGGGGAAGGCTAACTGCACAAATAGGTGATGCAAGCTTTTTCCCTTATTAACTTGCATTATGTATGACGTCGGGAAGCAAAAGCGACATAGAGTCACCTTCTCGTAAGTGATATAATTACACGGTCTTGTCTTCCAAACAATACTGCCTTCATAAGTAGGATTTCCAAGCGATTATTTAAGAATTCCTTGTATATGTTCCTATAGCAGATAGACAGATAGTAGATAACTTTGTTACGGCCTACATGTCACAGAGTAGTTAGTTAGTTAGACCTGAAATTTCCGCATAGTTGGGACATTGTACTTAGCAAGCGCTGAGGTACGTTAACGCTTCAGACACTAGAGTTTCCTCACGGTGTTTTCGTTCACCGTTAGCGAGTGGTATTGCTACTATTACTTCACAAATGTACGGTACGGGATTCGAACCCACTACTTCTCGATTGAGAAGACGGCGTTGTACCGCTCCGCTACCACCGCTTGTGTTACAGAGTATTAAACTCTTTAGTAACGTAGTTTAAAGACGTCTAAAGATGACGATGCTTGTAATATTGTGTTGTTTCAAACGTTTGTTACTCGTTAACATGTGGCTTACAGAAGTAATAAATAAATATTCATGGACATATACACAGACTTCGTTAGCCCTATACTAAGTACAACTAAATGACTTGTGTTACAGGTGTTAACTCGACGATAAATTTAAAACAATAAATACAGAGATAGCATCCAAGACCCGACACTAACTAGAAAAGTTCGTTTCCTAGTTTGACCAGGCCGGGGATCGAACCCGAGACGTTCGGTTGTACAGGAGCGTGCCAAACCGCTGCACCACCGAGCCGTCAAATACAGATGTCGTCGATGCAGAATCGCAAACTACCAGTTGACCAATCGCAATCCACTGTGCGCCTGCTGCAATGCCCATTGTGCCCTCACACCTGCACTCTTGAGGAGCTAACAGAGGCCAACGCTGCTGCAATTGCAGTGGCCAACTATTGGGCAGGAAAAATATAGACTGGTCGAATCTTCTTCTTCTTCAGGCTATATTAGTCCACTGCTGGAAACAGCGCTCCCCTAATGAGCGCCATAGCGCAAGATTGTACCATCATTTGGGGGTAGTGCCCACAATCCCCACGCTGGGCATGCGAGTTGGGGATCGCAGTTTGGTGGAACTGTACTGCAGGGGGCGCTGCTGCCCACCCCCCGGTTTGTGTCCCTTAGTCGCCTTTTACGACACCCGCGGGAAAAATAGTTTAAAAATGGAACAATTTTCGCCAAACTGCAAAACTGTTGGCAAAACTCTCTAGCTCTAATTATATTACTGCGCTTGTGTTAATAAACCTCATATTACCCGCAAACAACTTGCACCAACTAAATACCTTGTAATAACTATTGATGAGCTGTCTGTTCCACGGCTGTGTGAATAGCGTTTATAATAGCTTTTACCTTCAGACAGGGCTTAACAATCCCTGTCTGTTGATGAAAGCATCATTCCGCATCATAAGATAACTCTTAAAAGCCAGTGCACTTTTAACAGACTTCAAAGACCGTTGAAGCGTAACGTTGTACCTATCTAGACATTATTTTATCGGCGTATTTAATTATTTTTTTACCTTTCTGACATGATATCGAACCTTTGTGTGTCCCCAATGCTGGGGCATACGTCTTACTGCATAGCACGAAGGTTAGGCCATACCACGGGAGCCAAGTCTGGATGGGTGGAGTTATAAGGCCTCTGCTATGGCTTAACGACTGCCATTACATGCCAGCCGGCAACAATGGCTTAGCGGGCCTTGCGAAGACGGAAGCGGTCGGAAAAAATGCCACCAGCGGTAGTCACGGGACGATCACCCATCCAGCACCTGACCGCGCCTGTTGTTCCTTGCCCGAAGTGATTAATCACTCGGTTCACTAGACTTTGAGGGCTTCATTTTGACATTTCCGGCATTCGTCATGATATGTTAGTAATGTATGTTCACACTTCAGACACTAGGGTTTCCTCACGCTGTTTTCTTTCAACGTTAACGAATGTTATTGCTACTATAATTTCCGAAATATTTTCTAAGGTTAACACGAGCACTAGACATAATAAAAACTGTTTTAATACGGATTTTACTTGTTTTATTTTAAATTTTTACAATTTTCCGACGTTTCGGCACTTTTTCAGGTGCCGTAGTCTCGGAAGACTGAGGTGACAGGCGTCTTTTTGAAAGCATTAAGTAACTGTTAGTTTACTGCCCTCGGCAAAAATTACAAAAGTTAATTAAGAAGTTACATTCCAAAATAGGCATAGCAATTATTTTATATAAAGTGCCGAAACGTCGGAAAATTGTAAAAATGTAAAATAAACTAGTAAAATCCGTATAAAAACAGTTTTTTTCCACAAATGTATAACTTAAAAAAACAAAGTCATAAAAAACATGATACATGGCAGGATTCGAACTCCCGACCTCCCGATTAAGAAGCCGGCCTTCACCGCTCTGCTACCACCCCTTATGATGATGATAAATAAATATCAGATGGAAATGCAAAGACAGAGAATTCTCAAAGAATGTGGAACAAATAACAATATTGAAAAGTACCATCGCGCGCGGGCGGAGCGCTTCCTTAAAAATGAAAGCAAAACATTATGATGTGCTATGATGCAACGTATTTGCATCGCTTCTTAAAAGTGACACAAAACGCGCCTTAAAGCGTGTACAAAAGTCGTCTTGGGTGACCCCTTTTTTATGTACGTCTCTCAGAGAGAGTACGGGCTTAATTACCAAACGTGCCCGCCGCAGATTGGCAATTTCAAGCGCTGAGGTAGTTGAACACCTCAGACGCTCAGGTTTCCTCACGATGCTTTCCTTCGCGAGTGGTATAGCTACTATAACTTCGCAAACGTGCGTAACTTAGAAAACAAAGTCATTGGTACATGCCGGGTTTCGAACCCCCGACCTCCCGATTGAGAACAGGTTTTCAACCGCTCCGCTGCGACCGATCTTACCGATGACTTTTATTATTCAGCCCCCCCCCCCTCTTACCCCTATGTATCTAAGTTAATGTATCTCCCTATGTTTATGTAACTTCATTATTGTATTTCACAAGATTTTGATTTGCAATACTTGCGTTTGGGAGCCTGAGGATTTCTCGTGTTAGAGGCGCAACGCGTCGCGTGTTTTCTCACACAAGTATTGGTGTTGGTTGTGGTGTGTTCGTGTCTTGCTTCTGCTTGAAAAAGTGGGAGGGAGGGCGGTGCATTAACTAACCGCATGGTGCTTGTGGGATTTTTAGCGGAATTAAGCAAAGTAATTTTTACTTTTTAATGCTATTATGGATTTCCGCAAAGTAACGCCTGATTCTATACAGTATTTCACCTATTTTTCACCTATAAAACTCTTGACTGAGACGGGAACGTTCTTGAAAAGCTAATATTATTAGGCGCCAGGTAAATTTACGTACAAACATCTTTGACGTATACATACAATACAACACAAGCTGGTGCCCGCGACTTCGTGTGAGCAGGATTACATAATAAGCGTGGAGTAGAAATGAACTAACATGATGACATTAAAATTATCACACAAACCATTTTTGGGTCGCATTTGAAAAATATAACAGCCTGACAATATTGAGATGTTACAGTCTCACTACGAGTATAATTACTCAATGTTGTCAAAACAAGAAATACGGTTACTATAGGTGGCCACTGCAGTGTGCTCCTGTAAACTATATTTGACGATTTTTTTAATCATTTACATCATACATTACACATGTGTAACTCTAGCGGTTTTGGCAGCGCACGCCAGAATAGCTCGCAGATGGTAGTTTTTTTCCTACAACTTGACACTTATCGTCATATTTTGGAGAATTATCACAATATCTTTAAAAATTTAAGTCTATGTGTTATTCTGATGTGTGAGCTATATTCGTTTAAGGTTTAATTATTAAAATAAAATAATAAAATTGTTTATTTGAAATACCAAAATTGTACATGTAAATAAATGACAACAATCGTTTGGTGCTCAATCTATTGTACAATCGTACAATTGTATTGTTGTCGTTGCATCCTGTCTCCTAAACTAGGCGAAAAACCTGTATCCTAAGAGAAGGTGAAATTAAATTAAAAGATAAAACATGTGCGTACAAACTTTCGTCGAAATACATTGAGCGGACGACTGTCAGTCAATATGACAATATTATTTGCATGCACGAAAACAAAAATAAAGTAATCAGAGAAAAAAAAAACAGTTTTTAACCACTCAGATTACGGTGCGTGTGTTTGTTTGTGCGATTGTGTGTGTATTTGTTTGTGTGAATATGTGTGGGTATGTGCGTGTGTGTAAGATTATCGTTTTATTTCATAATAATTAACATCCATTCAGTAATTTTTACTTGAAAGAGTAAGAAACATCCATCCATCCATACTTACGAACTTTCGCGTTTATAATATTAGTAAGATAACATAAACTCACGCCTGTATCCCAGTGGGAAAGGCAGAGACTGCCACTTGTCCTGACAGATTTCGCCTAAGCTACGATCGTTAGTCGTGGCACGCCGGGTACTTTTTATCTTCCCCTTTGCATACATCCCCCATTTGGTCGAAGTATGTCCGCCTGGGACGTCCCTTGCCGGAAAGTGTACTGTGCGCCGCCATTGTCCCACAGACAAAGCTCGATTTTTCTCCCAAGATTTTTCGATAAAACAATTTCACACACACAACATCATATTATTTTGCCCACTATTGTGTCCGCAGAAGCTGTTAATTCGCGTTAATATATCAAATTGAATCTGTTGAACGTGAAGCGTCAGCTAAAAGCACGTACAGAAATTACTTTTAGAGCAGGATTAAAATCTCTCAAAGGTACATAGTTTGCTATTTTGATCTTATAGATGAAGAAACCTAGTGAAGATTTTTTTTCATTTTTAAAACCTATTTAGAGGGTAAAAATTCCACCCATGCCGGGATTCGAACCCGCAACCTCTGGCTATTCATGCCAGCGCTCTTCCAATTGAGCTAATGGGCGACTCACCGGCATCGGCGAAATTTCGAACCTCTTTACACTATTCTCTGTGATATTCTTGTGATATATATATTCTGTGTGATAGTCAGTTAGCTTTTAGAATATAACTCGGCTACTATCGGATAGAATCGGATAGTCTGTTAGCTTTTAGAATATAGTGTATTAGCTTTTAGAATATACCTCGGCTACTATCAGATACTACGTTTGCCGAGTCGCGGTCTACAGGTTAGTGCATTAAAAATAAAAATAGTATAATTTTTTCATTCTTAATAAAACCAATTTGTAAGCACTGAAGAACTTGATTCAATTTCATTGCTAGATTCTATTGCATCAGTTGGAGTGAAACAATAGCATTGCTTGCTTGCAAGCAAGCAAGCTGCTATTGTTTCACTTGCTTGCATGCAAGCAAGCAAGCAAGCAAGCAAGCAAGCAAGCAAGCAAGCAAGCAAGCAAGCAAGCAAGCAAGCAAGCAAGCAAGCAAGCAAGCAAGCAAGCAAGCAAGCAAGCAAGCAAGCAAGCAAGCAAGCAAGCAAGCAAGCAAGCAAGCAAGCAAGCAAGCAAGCAAGCAAGCAAGCAAGCAAGCAAGCAAGCAAGCAAGCAAGCAAGCAAGCAAGCAAGCAAGCAAGCAAGCAAGCAAGCAAGCAAGCAAGCAAGCAAGCAAGCAAGCAAGCAAGCAAGCAAGCAAGCAAGCAAGCAAGCAAGCAAGCAAGCAAGCAAGCAAGCAAGCAAGCAAGCAAGCAAGCAAGCAAGCAAGCAAGCAAGCAAGCAAGCAAGCAAGCAAGCAAGCAAGCAAGCAAGCAAGCAAGCAAGCAAGCAAGCAAGCAAGCAAGCAAGCAAGCAAGCAAGCAAGCAAGCAAGCAAGCAAGCAAGCAAGCAAGCAAGCAAGCAAGCAAGCAAGCAAGCAAGCAAGCAAGCAAGCAAGCAAGCAAGCAAGCAAGCAAGCAAGCAAGCAAGCAAGCAAGCAAGCAAGCAAGCAAGCAAGCAAGCAAGCAAGCAAGCAAGCAAGCAAGCAAGCAAGCAAGCAAGCAAGCAAGCAAGCAAGCAAGCAAGCAAGCAAGCAAGCAAGCAAGCAAGCAAGCAAGCAAGCAAGCAAGCAAGCAAGCAAGCAAGCAAGCAAGCAAGCAAGCAAGCAAGCAAGCAAGCAAGCAAGCAAGCAAGCAAGCAAGCAAGCAAGCAAGCAAGCAAGCAAGCAAGCAAGCAAGCAAGCAAGCAAGCAAGCAAGCAAGCAAGCAAGCAAGCAAGCAAGCAAGCAAGCAAGCAAGCAAGCAAGCAAGCAAGCAAGCAAGCAAGCAAGCAAGCAAGCAAGCAAGCAAGCAAGCAAGCAAGCAAGCAAGCAAGCAAGCAAGCAAGCAAGCAAGCAAGCAAGCAAGCAAGCAAGCAAGCAAGCAAGCAAGCAAGCAAGCAAGCAAGCAAGCTAGCTAGCTAGCTAGCAAGCAAGCAAGCAAGCAAGCAAGCAAGCAAGCAAGCAAGCAAGCAAGCAAGCAAGCAAGCAAGCAAGCAAGCAAGCAAGCAAGCAAGCAAGCAAGCAAGCAAGCAAGCAAGCAAGCAAGCAAGCAAGCAAGCAAGCAAGCAAGCAAGCAAGCAAGCAAGCAAGCAAGCAAGCAAGCAAGCAAGCAAGCAAGCAAGCAAGCAAGCAAGCAAGCAAGCAAGCAAGCAAGCAAGCAAGCAAGCAAGCAAGCAAGCAAGCAAGCAAGCAAGCAAGCAAGCAAGCAAGCAAGCAAGCAAGCAAGCAAGCAAGCAAGCAAGCAAGCAAGCAAGCAAGCAAGCAAGCAAGCAAGCAAGCAAGCAAGCAAGCAAGCAAGCAAGCAAGCAAGCAAGCAAGCAAGCAAGCAAGCAAGCAAGCAAGCAAGCAAGCAAGCAAGCAAGCAAGCAAGCAAGCAAGCAAGCAAGCAAGCAAGCAAGCAAGCAAGCAAGCAAGCAAGCAAGCAAGCAAGCAAGCAAGCAAGCAAGCAAGCAAGCAAGCAAGCAAGCAAGCAAGCAAGCAAGCAAGCAAGCAAGCAAGCAAGCAAGCAAGCAAGCAAGCAAGCAAGCAAGCAAGCAAGCAAGCAAGCAAGCAAGCAAGCAAGCAAGCAAGCAAGCAAGCAAGCAAGCAAGCAAGCAAGCAAGCAAGCAAGCAAGCAAGCAAGCAAGCAAGCAAGCAAGCAAGCAAGCAAGCAAGCAAGCAAGCAAGCAAGCAAGCAAGCAAGCAAGCAAGCAAGCAAGCAAGCAAGCAAGCAAGCAAGCAAGCAAGCAAGCAAGCAAGCAAGCAAGCAAGCAAGCAAGCAAGCAAGCAAGCAAGCAAGCAAGCAAGCAAGCAAGCAAGCAAGCAAGCAAGCAAGCAAGCAAGCAAGCAAGCAAGCAAGCAAGCAAGCAAGCAAGCAAGCAAGCAAGCAAGCAAGCAAGCAAGCAAGCAAGCAAGCAAGCAAGCAAGCAAGCAAGCAAGCAAGCAAGCAAGCAAGCAAGCAAGCAAGCAAGCAAGCAAGCAAGCAAGCAAGCAAGCAAGCAAGCAAGCAAGCAAGCAAGCAAGCAAGCAAGCAAGCAAGCAAGCAAGCAAGCAAGCAAGCAAGCAAGCAAGCAAGCAAGCAAGCAAGCAAGCAAGCAAGCAAGCAAGCAAGCAAGCAAGCAAGCAAGCAAGCAAGCAAGCAAGCAAGCAAGCAAGCAAGCAAGCAAGCAAGCAAGCAAGCAAGCAAGCAAGCAAGCAAGCAAGCAAGCAAGCAAGCAAGCAAGCAAGCAAGCAAGCAAGCAAGCAAGCAAGCAAGCAAGCAAGCAAGCAAGCAAGCAAGCAAGCAAGCAAGCAAGCAAGCAAGCAAGCAAGCAAGCAAGCAAGCAAGCAAGCAAGCAAGCAAGCAAGCAAGCAAGCAAGCAAGCAAGCAAGCAAGCAAGCAAGCAAGCAAGCAAGCAAGCAAGCAAGCAAGCAAGCAAGCAAGCAAGCAAACAAACAAATAAATATTCATGGACATATTACAGAGATCTCGTTAGCCCTATAATAAGTACAACTAAATGACTTGGGTTATAGGTGCTAACTCGACGATAGATTTAATACAATAAATACATTGATAACATCCAAGACCCGAGAAAAACTAGAAAAGTTATTTTCCTAGTTTGTCCCGGCCGGGGATCGAACCCGAGACCGTCGGTTTTACAGCAGCGTGCCAAACCGCTGCGCCACCGAGGCCGAGGAATAGAAAGGCGAGGAATAAAAAAAAGCTTATATATACTTGGTATAGTCAAGGCTCCATTATTGTATGAATAGGGTCTTATTTATCGTGCTACTGCAAGTAATACGCTACCCCGTAACTGGGAAACTTTGACGTAAGAATCACTGGAAACTTTACATAATTCTCTCTCTCAAATACTACGAATTTGTTTTTCTTATTTTATTCTCTTAATAGTGAAACGTTATTGGAAAACTAACAGCTCCCTACAATAGCGATACTTAGAACTCGTTAGCGAACAGCTTTTAATAGCCTTTTGCTGGGAGTCCGAACAAGAAAAGAAAATTAACCTGCTTCGTTATTATTTAGTTATACAGGATGTAATAAAACTTCCGTATCTATTCAAAATGGGAGGGCTTTTGCAAGGAGTGTCCTGGACATCGGCTATAGCATTTTTCCTCTGACTTTGCGGATCTCCTCCGGCTCAAGGGGGTGGGCAGCATTACTAATTCACCCGCAGGCTCGCACGGTGACAGCACAGTGTCACTGCACTTTTTACTCCCTTAGCTCGTCATTTAAAGGTCTATATGTATGCTACAACGGTTTTGACGATGTCTTCTGTGGTATAAAAGCAAGAGTGAGATGCACAGTATATTATTTATGATTATTTGTCCATTGTATTAAACAAGATTCTACCGGTGAAGTAGACTTTTTCGTCGAAAATTGTCATGTTTCCATAAACGACCTGGAACACTATTTTAAATAACACGCTGCCAATTTCGTAAAGGAAGTTCACGAACTTGCGAGAAAATATCTAGATTTGGCATTCACAAAATTCACATCAAATGTCCAATATTGAGGTTAGAATCTTGTTGACTGAATGGGGCAAGTAAGGATTTATAAATAGTAGGTGCCCTATTAAAGGGGCAAGTTGAATCGAACCCGAACATATTATGCATGTCCGTGAATTATAAAATTAGAAACTTTTTATTTATTATTCGAATTAGAAACGAGTCTAAGCTACTGTACAGAAGTCGAAGGTAGCCGAATCCTTAAAAGTGTGTGTTACGACATGGACTGTATAAATAAGAAAACTAAATTGAAACGATAAAATTTAGAAAAAAAATTAGACATAATAGAACTATTATGTCTAAATAGCAGAAAAATAGTCTATGATGAGATGGTGATATTACAGAATGAGTCACTTTAGATAGAAAAATCAATATAATGAAATATAAACAAAATCATAAAAGTAATCCAAGAAGTTTTCAACAGTGTTTTTCAGAGTTCGAGAAAATATTCTCCGAACTCAATATGCTAAGGAAACTAGAACGCCTGTTTTTTATACGCTATAATTATCGACGGAGCAAAGAAACACAACAATCGCACAACCTTAGTAATGGGAACGAAATACTAAAAAAAAAACAAAATTATAGATGACCACAGGACTGGCAATGGCGGAGTTCTCGAAGTTGGCAAAGTTCTCGAAAATTGAGGTGAACGGCGACCCCGAGAACTTGACTGAGAATCCGAGCTTCGATTCAGTTAGTGCATTGACAGATATAATATGGTCGGTACACGTGGGGACTTTTTTCATACCATTGACGCGTAGAAGGTTCGATTTATGTGCGCACGTAAGCTGAAAGCAGCAACGGAACTAAATAGCCATGTTCATGCAATTTTCATTGTACCACAATGCATTAGCAAAATCTAGGTTCCGGTGGCAGTTCTTAAACAATTCACTTGAGTCATTACCAACCCGATGGACGACACGACCGTGGTTTTTGAACCTTCGCTAGACTAAGGATGGTTCACTTCAAAAACTCCTACTGGCTACCCATAGCACAGGGTAAGATAAGATAAGATAATTGTTTATTTGAACTCAAAAAGATAAAATTTGTTACAATATGATTGTGCCCTAACTCCTGAACTAGGCGGGAACCTGTATCTCAGGAGCCAGTGCTGTCCCAAAAGGTATTCATGATACAATGCTATTCTGTGGAAAATTATGAATATAAAACAATCAAATGTTAAGTACACTTTCTTAGGAAAGAAAGTTAGAAATGAACATATTTTTAAATAGTAGTTAAAGGGTATCCTAGTTTGGGAGCCAGGACAAATACTGTAACTTTTGGTACCTAATAAACGTTTTTCATTTCATTTTCTATTATTAACTAGTATCGATTCACAGTCTGTTAACAAGCTAGCCCACGGCTAGCGCCCTTAACGCTGGTTTGTCTAAATTTAACAAAATCAACCCGATAGATAGAAGGTGGCTGGTGGTGACTGGATGGCGAAAACGGGAGATCAGGTCTTGTGGCGCACCCTGGGGGAGGCTTATGTCCAGCAGTGGACTGCAATAGGCTGAAATGATGATGATGATGATGATGAACCCGATAGTGTTTCTTAATGATTCGCGATACTCATACATAGTTTAAATATATTAAACGGGAGTAATCGCGATTATTTGTTAGGTCAAACGTAATTATCATTTTCGGTGTTGGTAGCTCAGTGGGTAGAACCATGGACTGGCAAGCGAGAGCCCCAGGTTCGATCCCGAGTGCGGGCATCTACCAATGACTTTGTTTAATTTCAAAGTTACGTACATTTGCGAATTTGTAGCCGCAATACCACACGCTAACGGTGAAGGAAAAACATCGTGAGGAAACCCGCGGCTTGGTTGGCTCCGCACGTATTGACTACTCTTTCCTGTGGGCTAGGCCGACTAGGCTGTCAGGGTGGTGTGCTGGGCAAGCCTACACCATCTATAAAACCATGACCCAGGCACTACAGCGTCGGAGTGGTCCCTTCACCTGTGAAGAGACGACTGGACGCTGTATAAATCATCTCTTTAAGTAGATGCAAAAAGGCCAATATTATTATTAGTTATCATTTTCGTACTTACGGTGTCGGCAGCGTTACAGAGTGCTTAGTGCGAGTTTTTTAACTACTCGATCGCGTTGACGTAAACTCATATTTCTATGGCATCGAGGAAGCGCCACCTAGCGACAAGTATGGAAATTAAAATTGCCGAGTGCGAGTTGTAATGGTTTACGTTGAGAAGTGAACACGTTTACCAGCCAAAACACTACTGTGATAGCGTTTTGCCAGTTCGAACGGTTAACTTACTCATACTCACTACTCGATGCTCGATCAACGCGGTAGTAAAGTTATTCGATTTAATCTGTCAAACTCGCACTAAGCACTCAGTTGCCGTGGTCTCATGTTTTACTTAATAAATAATCGCGTTTACTATCTAACGGTACATTAGTCCCGTTTAATATCTAACTATCCACCCGATATACTTAGCTCTGGATTACGAAGGATTACTCTGGTCAAGAACAAGAAGAAACATTTTAACAAAACTGACACATGATTACAAAACTATCCATACAGAAGTGAGAATATTCGCCCACGTCAAATACAATCTTACGAACGATGCCAAAATAGCTGCCTTAGTTGGGCAGTGGCACGAGCGTCATAGTCTCCAGTAACATAACGTAATTTCCTCATGTTTTAGCGAGCAACATTGCCAATCGTAATGTGCTTAATATTCAAGAATACAAATTATTGATTGCGCGTTCAAAACATAAACATATTGCTTATTTACATACGAAATCGGGATAAGAGCCTTGTGTAATAGTTAGCTTCACACGTGGCCACCTCGTGGGCCAACCTGGGAAGGTCCACGTCAGTGTCAATCTGTAACTAGAGGTAGGTACATTGGGGCCTGCGTTACTAATGAGCGTTTTTCCTTTTTTTTTTTTTTTCTTAGTTCTATTAGATACTCTAGATGGCGTCATTCGTTTCTACATACAAATTTGTTATTCGTAGCAATCAATGTCAAAGTTAGACCACAGATTACTAAAAAAGAGAGGGAATGGAACACGGATGTCAGTGGTATGGAACGTCTCAGACGAAGGCTAAAAATATAAGTTTGTTGGGGATACTGTTGGTTTCGTATTTCGTATAGTTTTGAAAGTTGTGAACTAAGGTTGAATGCTTCTGTCTCGCAAAATTGTAAGAAATACCTAGTACATTATACGTACCACGTTTGTATTGCGCATTGCCATGAGTGTCCGTGGGCCGTGCGGTGTTTTAGGTTGTCCAAATAAAGGCACCCATACGTTTCCTCAAAATGAAGTTCTCAGAACGAAGTGGATTCACGCTACAAAAGTAGAACATCAGCGCAAAATTGGGTGGAATCTACGCAAATATTCTACAATTTGTAGTGAACATTTCAAACAATCTGATTTTATCATACCATTGAGCTTATCAGGTAAGATACTAATGATCTAATGGTAAATTACATAAATTATCTACCTAGCATTTACGCCATTTTATGCAACTCCTAATTATTTTTTACAGCTGGTATTCCAAAGGCAAGAAGATTGAAGAGTAATGCGATTCCATCGATATTTCCCTGGGCTTCTCATAATGAAGGTGAAACCTCTGCTCCAACTCCTCATAATGAAGGTGAAAGCTTCCCTCTGAGTTTTGATTCAAAGCAAGTAACCAAAACATATCGTATGCCAGGTTAGTAGGTACCTATACTTGTGTTATGATAAGATTATTTTTAAGATAAGATAAGAATATTCTTTATTGCACACAAGAAGATAAGATCCATTACTATAATATCTTTCAGTACAGTAATATTTTTTTTTTCAGTACTTCCAATGGCTTTTGTAGAAGAAATTCCGTTCTATACGTCTACTCCCTCTGATGACGACTCTCCAATGGATCCTTTGAAAATCACTGATCACTACCCAGATAGCGACGATGAATATGTGATTGATTCTGTCCATTCAGAAGTAGTAATAGAACCCAGCAATACTGGTGAACTTCTGAATACTGGAATATGCTCAGAGAACTTTGAAATTAAGCAAGAAGAACTGGTCCGGCCTTCATCCCCGTTGAAATCTGATAAATGTATCCAGACTAACAATGATAGCAATACACCATTCAGTATCCACAACTATAAGCATGACGATAAAGCTATACACTTTTATACTGGATTGGAGATGTTTCGCAAAGTACTTCTTGTTTTCGAATCTCTTGGACAAGATGTATCCAAGTTAAATTATTTCTATAAAGTTTCACCAAAACAAGTGTCTCCGCTTGATCAGTTTTTTATAACTTTGATAATATTGAGAAGACATAAAACTTTTCAAGAAATGTCATTCATGTTCAGAATTTCTATAAAGCAAGTGTACAACATTTTTATTACATGGGTCCGATTTGTGGCTCTCCAATGGAGGACCTTAGATCTCTGGGTAGATAGAGAAACAGTCCATGCATATGCACCACTTGATTTTTATGATAAGTACCCTATGACTAGAGTTGTGGTAGATGCAACTGAATTCCCCATCAAGAAACCAAAACTACCATTAGCTCAGCAAATAACTTTTTCAACATATAAAAACCGAAATACAATGAAAGCACTTATTGGCATTAGTCCCAGTGGGTTAATAACTTATGCTTCACAATGTTACGGTGGATCCGCAACGGATAGACAGATTATTGAACGAAGTTCAATCTTACACAAGTTTTCTTTTAAGGACGAAATAATGGTTGACAAAGGACTCAATGTGCAAGACATATTCTTAGGATATGGAGTAAAAGTGAACATGCCTTCATTTTTTAAAAAATCTAATCAAATTAATCCCACCACACTACTCTCAGATAGAAAAGTGGCAAGTAAAAGGGTGCACGTAGAAAGACTGATAGGCATGTTGAAGACATACAAAATATTAAATCAACCCATGAACAAAACTGAAACAATGCTCTCCAGTGATATAGTGTTTATTTGTGTAATGCTTGTAAATTTCAGAAGTAATATTATTAAAAATACAGCATAAAGTACTAGTGTAAACCAATGATTCATACAGAATGGATCATCAGTTATGTACTAAAGTTTTATATATTTATTTCTTTTATTATTTAATTTTAATATAGAATTATTTGTTTTACCTAAAGGAAAAATAAATAATCACTGACAGAAGTTACGCCTTTAAATCCAACTACTCCCATTCAGTGATGGGTAAACGCCCGGATTTAAATACACCGCTGGATTAAAATCCATTTCTGCCCAATAAGCGCCGGGCATTTATAATAAAGGTCGGGCAGAGATGAAATTCATTTTGCCCTTACATTTGGTATGATGTAATCTGTAACAAAAGAAGTTACAGCAAGCGTATACGAACTTAATTTAAATGTTTGTTTATAATTAAATTACTAAGATTTTAAAAGAGAAAGATTTTCACCTCAGTTAAGATAAGATAAGGCTTGGTATATCCGGTAGCAGTCGGAGTCTCGGTAAATGGTGTCCAACATTATTAATAGCGAGAACCGAAGTCGAACCCACGACCTAGGTAAACAAAAAAACTAATTTTAGTTTTTTTATTTATGCCCACCGGAATGGGAAGAAATTCCTTTCCGCCCGATTTAAATCGTTTGGTCAGAAATTCATCGCCCATCTCTGCTCCTATTGTCAGCCCCATCGTACCCTATGTCCAACTCTGACAAAAGTCCCGAAATTGACATACATTAACTCACGCTTTTATCTCAGAGGGGAAGGCGGAGACGATATATATTAATTGACTTGAATAAAAAATAATAATAATTCAATAACATTATATTTTAATATTATAAAAGTTTCTATTCAAAAAAACTTGCTTATAAAAATTATTATAAAATTCTTCCAATTTTTCAGTCATCATACTGATGAAACTTTCATCTCTTTTGATTTTTATTATAAAAATGTCTGTGATTGTGTATATACAAAAGTATGCAATATTTCTTTGGCTGCACAGTAACTGTCCTTGAACTTGATAATAATATTCATGTGACTTTTTCAATTTTAGTTTTCCCGTTTTTTCACAAAGATATAAATATTTGATATTTTCAGGTGAAATTGCTTCATTTTGTGCAGAAAATGGGCATTTCACTTCTAGTACTGCATCTTCTCCAATCAGTCGGTCTGGTGTACTGGCTAAATATTGGAGTTCCTCATGAACAATTATTCCGCATTTTTGTGGAAGAAAGCCTGTCTTGACTGCAAACGCTTGAACTGCTTTCTCTTCATATTTCAGGCCATATTTTGTTGCTGCTGCCATCACATCAATGTTTTTTAAAAGAGATTTGGCAAGTTTTGTTTCATTGTTTTTACAATGACATATTTTGCCAAAATTTGAACTTTGCAGACGCTGCAGTCGTTGCTGCTTCCAAAGCTTTTTGTTAGTCCTTGTTTGACGTTCCAGTTCCTCCAACCCATCTTTACTTAATTTCAGGCTATTGAGATATTGCTCTTCAGGCGTGTATTCTGCATAATCATGATCCAGAAAGGCAGCTTTTTTATTCGCTGGCTTAATTAACTGTGCCATAGGCATTGTGACCTTTTCATTAGCACAGAAATTTTCCACGAGACTTTTGAAATTTTCTATATATTTTTCATCTGCGATAGATTCTTCTGTTCTTGAAGGCCGTGGGTCAAACTTTGTCATGTCTTGAAGGTGTACATCATGAGTTTTAAGTACCAAATTATCTGCTTCAACTGGTTCACCGGTATAAAATTTGGTGGGTTGGTGGAACGTTTGTAGTTTTTCTGTGCAGCTTGAACGAGTCTTTAAAGTTTTTCTCTGGCTGAAGTCAACAAGACCATGCAAAATCGTTAGAACGTGTTTGCATTGAGCATAGGGGCCCATCCCTGCTGCACATTCACATTGCGTTTCTATAATTGTGTGTTCTTCGTATTTTACAGTAACTGTATAAGAAACTTGTTTTCTCATTTCAGATGCACAATTTGCCAGTACAAAGTATGCATTACCAGGCACATGAGCTATACGAGCACTTAATAAAAATGCATCATGGTACATTTTCTTTGCTGTATCAAAATCTTCTCGTTCTATCACAACACTGAACACCTCTAAATCTTCGTTATTGACTAGTGGCATCAGTGAATCACTATTGATGTCCCTGAAATGCCCAGTATCAGGCACTTGAATGATGTATGAAGATTCAGGGTCATTCACCACATTACCAAATATGGTGTCATAGTCATGAAGTCTGTAACAATACAAAATGCTGTTTAATATTTAATAAACAGATATTTCTGTGAAAATGTACATGATAATGTTAAAGTAAGTAAGAGCACGGCAAACAGTTTCATGGTATCCTATTATATTTGGCTAACAATCGCCTTATATGTCTGTTTTAGGGTGCATAAAGGATGCATAATGGGACATTTTCCTTGTAGCAAAACTAATTTGCCGAACTGGTTTGGCCACGAGAAATTACATAATTCCTTTTTAACACAATCACAGCTGCTCAAAAGTCATGATTTATCACCATCAGCCAATACTAGTCCACTGCTGGACATAGGTCTCTCCCAGAGCACGCCACAACATTCTATCCTCAGCCACCCTCATCCAGCCGCTACCGGCGATTCGCTTTATCCACATAGCCAAACTAATTTGCTAAACTAGCAGTTCGATAGGTCGTTTGTCAGGGCGATATTTTGAAAGAAATATACTGAGCAGAAGGAGTTGGAGGGTCACCCTGGCCAACTATAACTCTGAACAGGTCTATCATTCGATATTCACATCGCCACACTTTTGTCACTCGTAAAAAAACAAATAGCACTAACCTCTGAACCAGAGTAGCTTTCTTTCCCGTGAGTTTAGCGTTACGTTTCCGCAACTCTGCTTTGAGATTAGCAACAGACAAGGAACCATAGTCCTTACTCATGGTGCCTATCTTTGTTCTACGACAAATCCAAAATCGTCAGGGCAAATCGTGATCCAGTAGTAACATCCAAGTTAATCGTAAGTGCAAATCGTATCCCAGTAGTAGCAGCCAAGTTTTCGTTTATATCAGAAATCGGTAACCAGTAAATCAGTCCTTTAACGTCGAGAAAAATCCACAATCCAAAGCAAAGACTCCATCCGAAAGTAGAACGTATTCGCACATATCAATCACCAAACGACAACAGCATTTTTTTTTTAGGTAAAATAAAATAACCATTCCAAATTCCACAGAACCATAGTTTTCTTTTTTGCTTGACTTTTATTACTAAGGTACGGCAGCGCCACCTAGGGAATCTTTTAAAACTAAATTTGACATAAGGAAAAACGCTCATTGGACGCGCGCTGAAAATCCATCCGTTTTGCTTTGCGATAAGAGACAATTCGACAAGCTCGGGCGCAACTGGACCAATTAGAAATTTATAGTCTACAGGTGCTAAGAGTGATAACACTCAATATACGTACAGGGCCTCGATTCGGTTAGTGCATTATAGTACCACTAGATTTTGCCCGCGTCTCCGTCCGCGTGGACTTTAGTTATTCAGCATGCTTCATTAAAAGGTGCAGCCGATTTTAGTTCTGATCAAACACAACCACAACGTGATGTAGAATGAACTGGCCGCCATATAGTGGCGTTTGCACACATTAAAAATAAAATCAATTTTGGAACAGATTCAAGGAACAACATTTTGCTATCAGGTTCCAGGTGTATTAATAATAAAAATAGTATAATCATGTGGGTACAGTGATATCAGTAAACCTAACTGCAAAGTAGGTAGTCGGGGCTGTAAGTAATGCAATTTGCTTAAGTCAGATGTCGCTGCCTGTACGTAATACAGAGAATAGTGTTAAGAGGTTCGAAATTTCACTGATGCCGTAAGTCGCCCATTGGCTCAATTGGTAGAGCGCTGGCACGGATAGCCAGAGGTTGCGGGTCCGAATCCCGGCATCGGTGAAATTTTTAGCCTCTAAATAGGTTTTTAAATTTGTCCTTAGCACGGGTTAGTGCATTAAAAATAAAAATAGTATAAGTATTTTAAGTTTCAAGAAAGTTAGATATCATTCTTTATGCCTTCCATACAAATTTTGCCAACCCGTTTCGCCCCTTTTGTGGTTGAAATTTAAAAAATCCGGCCATAGTCCTTGCCTACATTAATTTACACCTTCCTAGGTCCAACGGCTTGGGCTGGGCGTTGATGAGTCAGTCAGTCAGGACTTTGAATTTTATTTATAGATGTAGAAGATAGATCGGGCCATGCGGTGTGTTTTTACATACGATTGACGCTTAGAAGGCTCGATGCTTGTACCCGCGTAGACTTGGAGCAGCAACGAAATTAGATTGCCACTTTTATGCCGGTTCATTGTATAACAATGCATTAACAGAGTCTAGGCCCAGGCTAAGATACGAGCAAATTGTCGATAAACGTTATTAAAAGATCGCACCTGCTGAATAATTTTGTAACTTATTAAATTATTTACTTAAGGTTACTCGGTCACCTCTAAAAGTCACCTAGAGAAGTGAAATGTAGGTACGCGACCTGATAGCTTACTGACCTATGGAAGTTTTGTTTAACACACTTTATCGGGAATTGATAACAAACTATTGATTCGAACCCGCGACCTCTGGATATCCGTGCCAGCGCTCTTTCCAACTGAGCTAATGGGCGACTCACATTAGTAAAATTTCGAACCCTTTTTCAATATTCTCCGCATTACGTACAGGCAGCGAAAATAATCAAATAATACAAATAATCTTTATTTCTTCGTCCACAAATTAGTTGGAAATAGCTGTGGTACAATATAACATTTTTTTTAACATAACATTTACATACAAGCACATACATTGCTTCTGGCCCCACACTAGGATACCCTGTGTCGTGGGAACCAGAAACAACGACATCACAAACATCTAAACATCCAAGACCTGGGCTTTTTTTTGTTCCCAGCCGGGATTCGAACCCGGGACCTCTTACATGGTAGGCAGACGCGCTACCGTTACGCCACAGAGGTCGCCAAATATGGTGCAATAGAAGCGATTTGTGTTGACAGACTTTGTCCGAAACTAGAATCAAAGATCTATATCTTATGATGCCAGGCCACACAAAAATCTGGTACAATAAAATATGAAACATACTGTCGACACTAAGTAAGCTTAAATTACGACCGACAGAGAAATTACAGAAAAAACAAAGAAAATGTACAAAAATTATAAAATAAAAATACCAAAAATTTTTGATTTGATAGCTTGAATATTTATAATAATAATAATTAATGAAAAAAATGGAACTAAACCTAAAACATTCTAATTTAAATTTTAGGTATTTTTATTTAGCCACTGAGTGAAGGAGTCTGTGTGTGTGTGTGTGTGTGTGTGTGTGTGTGTGTGTGTGTGTGTGTGTGTGTGTGTGTGTGTGCGTGTGTGTCTGGGTGCGTGTGGATGTGTGTGTGGAAGGTAATTAGGTAAAGATAAGTGAGTTATGGTTCGCATTAGGTTTTTATTTCTATTAAGCTTTTAGTTCTTGTATAGTTTAGTTCACTTAGATATGAGAATAATAGTATAAAGGCGAAACTTTGTGGTGTGTATGTTTGTAACATCTTCACGTCTAAATGGCTGGAACGCTTTTAATAAAATTTGATATGGAGTTAGCTCACACCCTGGATTAAGACATAGGCTACTATGTGTTAATCCAGGATGTAAAAAAAACCTAACTGCGAAGTAGGTACTCACTCACTGATGCCGGTGAGTCGCCCATTAGCTCAGTTGGAAAGAGGGCTGGCACGGATAGCCAGAGGTCGCGGGTTCGAATCCCGGCATGGATGGATTTTTTTTTAGCCTCTAAATAGGTTTTCAAAATTGTCCTTGGCACGGGTTAGTGCTTTATAAAAATAAAAAGAATATAAAAATATCTTGTTCATAATACTTTTTTTCAGAAAGTGAACACTTTAAATCTGAGACTGAGACAAGTATTTTTAGAACCTTCAGTCCCTAGAACCTAGGATCAACTACCATATCAATTATATCAAATCAATTACTTCAACACATTCAGCTTACTGAATGGCAATGTAAAAAGTAGAATAAGCCGCTGCCTTCGTGCCGTAGGGTTGTGCAGAAAAAAGCAGCAGGAAAAAAAACTCATCTCTCCTCACTTAGGGTGATATTACACTTATCAAATATCTTTTTAAGGTCTTTTAGAAACCTATTTAGAGGCTAAAAATTCCACCCATGCCGGGACTAGAACCCGCGACCTCTGGCTACGGTTAGCCACAAGTCGCGGGTTTGAGTCCCGGCGTGGGTGGAATTTTTAGCCTCTAAATAGGTTTTTAAAATTGTCCTTAGCACGGGTTAGAGCATTAAAAAAAAGAATTTAATTATATTTAAGGTATATTTGCTAAAGAAGAGTTTTCGTGTCTAAAAAATATAGACCGTGTCTAGGTATTACCCATCATAAGACACAGTATTGTGGTAAACATATTTTCAAACACTTGCTAAACAACTATCTAAATGTTCTAGAGTAAGACGGAAAACGTTTTAACTTTGACTTGGATCCGATACGAAGTATGTCAGAAAGCGAAGTATGCGAAATGGGTTACTATAACTTTATTAGTTTTGATGCTGTGCCCCGCCGTGTTACCCGCGGTTTATCGATTTTCCCATGAGAGCAAGATATTTTCCTACAGTAAAACGTAGCCTATGTTTATATTAATTTTAATGCACTTACTCGTGCTAAGGACAATTTTAAAAACCTATTTAGAGGCTAAAAAAATTCCACCCATGCCGGGATTCGAACCCGCGACCTCTGGTCATCCGTGCCAGCGCTCTTCCAACTGAGCTAATGGGCAACTCACCGGAATCAGTGAAATTTCGATTCTCTCTACAATACTCTCTGTATCATTTTTAAGATATTTTTATTATCAGATTATTTTTTATTATTTTGTTATTAATAGTTAGGTAGTTAGCACCGCGTAGCGTATTAACAGCATCTTGTATTGTACGAATAGTAAACATTGTAATAGCAACTTAAGGGAGGTTAATCAACCAACTTTCAATTGTCTACTCTGCTGGGGCACGGGTCTCTTCCTGCATCGCCCCACTGTGGCCAAGTCCGGGTTGGTGGAGGACTGCAAGACAGCTGCGAGCCTTACTGTCACAAGTTATCAAGCCGCCCATAAGGCCTCTGACATGGCTATACAATTACGTGACAGCCGACACCAACGGCTCAACTTGCCTTGCGAAGCGCGGAAGCTCTTGGAAAATTGCCTCTAGCGGTAGTCACGGGGCGTTCACCTGTCCTGCACCTGACGTCGCCTGCAACTGCTGGGTTGCAGCAGTGGGCTGATAATGATGAACAATTTAAAAGTAACCCAACGATTAAGTGACCTGTGTCGTTAGCAGAACCTCCGTGACTTTTCCACAGAACTCTCGAGTTCCGCAGTTGGCAGTCGCTGGTCTAAAGTACCACAAGTGTTTATTTACATATTTACTGTCAAAAGTTGTTTCGAAATGAAGCGGCAGTGGGTCGAGAGGACCAAGTGCAAGAAATTATGTAATCAGAGATCGCCAGCACAAGAACTGAATAAACAATACTCTACGGGAAATCTACCAACAGGAAGTAAACTGGGCTCCGACTGTTAAGCACACTGTCGAGTTGCTATTACAATGATTACTATTCGTACAACACAAGATGCTAATACGCTACGCGGTGCTAACTACCTAACTAATAAATAATAAAAATAATCTGGTAAGAAAAATAACTTAAAAATAATACAGAGAGTATTGTAAAGAGATTCCAAATTTCTCAAGAGTTCTATGGAAAAGTCTCGGAGGTTCTGCTAATAACACAGGTCACTTAATCGTTGGGTTATTTTTAAATTCCTCATAATCATCAGCCCACCGCTGCAACTACTGGGTATCTCATGGCAATTTTTTTAAATTAAATAAAATACCTTAACACTATAATTTGCCAATCCGCGGTGGGAACACGTGGTAATTAAGCCCGTACTCTTTCTGAGAGAAGGCCTGTGCCTTCTCAATCAATTACTTCAATCCCATAACAAGAATGTGTCGCTTATATAATGAAATAACGAACATCAATAAAAACATTGACATATTCAACCCTAAGATCGGATTGTTGAAGTCTGAATTTGGAAAAAGCATAATCAGCCCGAAAAAATAGTCGCCTCCTTAATAACAATTGTTCTTTGCTTTGAATGTAAAATAATACATCAAATGCAAGTTGTGTTAGTTTAAGTAACTCGTCTAAATTTCGTATTATTATAACCATGCTGTGTGCACATGTTTTGGAGATTAGTCTGGATCTTACATGTTAATTAATGTTATCTTGATGATGTACTGGCTAATATCTGTTTTGTGTGCCTAATAAATAAAATAAAAAAAAACATAGTATGCAGGGTACATAAAATGCTCAATGCGTCACAAGTATTATTCGGGTTTAATATGATAGGACAGCTACCTACAGATTAAAAAAACAAATTAAAAAAACAGTAGCCTTCCTGATGTTTGTAGTGAATTTTAGAATATTATAGCGGTGTTAGCGGAGCGGTATGACACCGGCTTCTCAATCGGATCGTGGGTTCTAATCCTGGCATGTACTAATGACTTTGTTTTGTAAGTAATATAAATTAGTGGCGTTGCATTAACCGCATGGTGCTTGTGGGATTTTTGGCGGAATTTAGCAAAGTATTTTTAACTTTTTAATGCGCGAAATAAATTCGCGAAATAGCATTACCAATTTCTATTTAGACTCTTTGGGCGATTTATCTAGTGCTAGGTTGAAGTTAGATTTGCCTTAATTATGTCACGGCGTGCTAGGGATCAATTTTATTATATGGTATTGATAGATACCATAATTGTCAATTTTGGTATGAAAATTCTTGCAGAAACCAGCAGCCACCCGACATTTACCATATTTCTTCACAAACGCTGTACGATAGATAAAAAAAGATAAATAAAACACAGGATCATAAAATAAACGCTCGATGAAGAATAAAATTGAAAAGAAAAATTACTTTCGCGACTTGAAAACATTCTTAATGTCTATAATAAATCAAACAATGAATATGTGACTTTCGCGCTTCAATTAAATAATGAGTTTGCGAGATTCATCTAACAAACCTACGAAGTGCACCATTTTTAATTTACACGTTCGTCAATAATGGGACCTGTTTCCTATACGCGCACATCCGTATTTGTTCTGCGCATGGCAAACCGTAAATACGTCACAGGCATCCGGAGTGATTACTTCATTTGTGTACTGAATGCATCGCACCGATTCACAGATGTTCTGCAATACACGGAATTAACCACCGGCCTAATGCCAAAGCATCCAATAGCTAAAGCCTTAAACAGCACGCGTTTATTACAAACTGCTATTGCAAGGCTGCTACTGCGAATTGTTCAGCTGAGCGGTTAAACTGTTTACTCAGAGTGTGCCCCCCGCTAGATGCGGCGGCGGTTGCGGTGCGAGCGAGGCGCGCCTGCCGAGCAGGCCCCGATAGGACACCGAGGTACGTGCAACACTATCGATTTGCCGTGCCCGGAAACAGTGCCGATATGCCCGGGCACCAACCATGGTTGCCACCTTTAATGCCTGCGCAGACGAGGGACTTTTGTCCCCAAGGGTCAAAAGTCTATGAATCGTAAACTCAACGCCTACGGTGTTCGGTAATTTTTTCCGTGGAAATTGAGTGAAGCATACGCTATGGAAGCAAATATTCTGAGATTACATTGTGTTGTAATTTAAATGAAGTTGAAAAAGAAAAGGCGTTTTAAAAGAAAACACCGAACTTTTGTCCAGTCCGGTCTCTTGATGTCCTCGGTAACTTGAGGGACTTTTTTACGGGGACTTTTAGTCCTTGGTGTGCGTTATTAGATACAATTTATAAGAGATCTATATCGACGGACAAAAAAGTACCCGGGGGCTAGTCCCTCGTCTGCGCAGGCCTTTAAAAACTAGGGCCTGGAGATTTCGTAATGTCGTTATAAATCACTTAAGTTTTCATCGTCATTGTAATCAGTCGGTGTCAGTCCACTGCTGGACATCGGCCTCTCCCAAGTCACGCCACTGAGCCCGATCTTCGGCTCTCCTCTTCCAGTCACTGCCCAAAGCTTTGCGAATGTCGTCGCTCTTATTAAATTCACTTAACTTTGGTTTACGAAAAGTAACAAATTATAATAAGAAATTAAAGTAATTGTACAATGTCGAAAAAAAAATATACTAATCGTTAAATATAAATTATATTATTTGTTATCGTTACATTCGTACCCGGCCATATTGGCAATATTCCCGGGCAAGGTACTGCAATAGGAAAATCCTTGCTGTGCGTTGTAATTAGTGAACTATTAATACCAATAACTTATTGTTATCGTAAATTCTTTTTTTGAGTACTAAGGCAAGTTTTTTAGACTTTCCAGAGTGAAAACTTCATGAAAAAAAAAGGTCACGCAAACACATACACCAAATTCGTGAAGATGTGTTAAGACATCCCTATGACAACACAAATCACAATTACATTTTAGCTTTCTGAATAGTGTTCCTACTCCTTCAAGCGCCTTCGACTTTGGCACTGAATTTAGGGTTAAACTGAAAGGAGTGAGGGACGCCTAAACTAATTTGCCGCGAGAACCCAGTGCGAGTAAATCCAGGTCGCGCTGTGGGAATACGACGTAATATAGTGCATCCAATTGAGCCAACAATAGCGGTCCCGACCCTCGCGCGGCCCGCGCCCCTGGATGATCCACTCCCTTCGGCAGATCCGCTCAGGAGCAAAACACCTATACAGCACCAGAAGTAGCTCTTCATCTTCACAAGTAGCTGAATTTCCAGTTCTTCGCAGTTCAGTGCGGTTCGATCCCCGAACTATGCAACGAACTTTTCTAGTTTGTCTCGAGTCTCGGATGTTATGCATGTATTTATTGTATTAAATCTATCGTCGAGCTAACACCTGTACAAATACAACAAAATAAAAAAACTTTATTGTCATAAAAGTGTACCAATTTATGTACTGCGACACTAAAATGTTTGCCTGGTCCCCAAACTAGAATACTCTATAACACAAGCCATTTAGGTGTACTTAGTATGGGGCTAACGAGATCTGTGTAATATGTCCATGAATATTTAATTACTTATTCTACATACATATACTTGCGCCTGTATCCCAGAGGGGTAGGCAGAGACCAGGGACTGCCACCTGCAACGATCCTGACACACCACCTTCGCTTCATCAACGTTCCTAAGTCGTTGCATGCACGCACGCCGGTTCCGGGTACTTTTTATCTTCCACTTTGCTTTACTTATTCTTTTGAGTCGCGCCGGCATATCACTTAAAACCCTATGGAATGCTAAGTAGCGCCGCCAATAGAAAAAAACTTTTATGCCACACCTGGCAATAAAGTGGCTTTTTCCGCACGCTGCGCGTACGCAAAAAGCCGCTTTCTGGCCAAGTGTAGACATAAAAAGATGTACACAACACGGGAGGTAATAAAGAAAGCTCTCGATCGCATATTTACGTCCCTCGCTTGCAGCTCGGGCCGCAAACTTCTGCGATCTCGGCCTTTCTTTGTATTACCACCCTAGTTGTATAATGTACTATTACAACGCGTTTTTTGCAAAACTGAACATGATAAATCTAAATAGTTTAGTAGCTCACTTTAGAACCTATTGCCAAGAAGAACGAACGAACGAACGAACAAACAAACGAACGAACGAACGAACAAACGGATGAACGAACAAATAAATAAATAAGTAAATAAACGTCACGCTCCTAGACGCTGTCGTGTCGTGTCGTGGGTAGAACTCTGGCTTCACATTCGATAGGTCGTGGATTCGAATACTTAGTAATCTAGTTCGAATACTACTGAAAACATCGCCAGGAAACTAGAAGGCCTGTGGTGTTAGCTTAGCGCGTGATATATTCCATGTGGGCACACGCGGTGTTTACGCCCAAACTCTTTCTCTGAGAGAACTCCTGATGTCCTTAGCAGGTAAACATTTAACAGGGCTTGTGCCCAGTGCCTTGATTATGTAACTTTTACCGTATACATCTCTGTGCAAGAACGAAATATTTACTGGACTTTCTCGTAAAATGATGTGGCTTAATATCACTGTCACGTATCAGATATGTCATGCATAGTTAGTTAAACTTAAGATTTCCGCATGTGCCCTCATATTTGGACCATTGTACGTAGCAGGCGCTGAGGGTCGTTAACACTTCAGACACTAGGGTTTCCTCACGATGTTACCTTCATGGCCAGCAAGTGGTATTGCTGCTATGATTTCACAAATGTACATAACTTAGAGAACAAAATCATTGGTACATGCCGGTGTTCGAACCCACGACCTCCCGATTGAGAAGCCGACAGTCTACACATATTACGCCTCATGTCTGGCGGAGCTAAGGAAACATTTGTCTTTCGCACACAGATGTATAGAAACGTGAAAAGTTACATAAACCAGACGCCGGTTGAATGTTGACAAGAAATGAAAAGGACATCAGACCTTCTTTAAATGAAAATTAAATAAAAATTGTATTTGTAATGAACGTGGTTCATTATGGTGACATGTTATTAAATGGTGTTCTAACATGCAAATGTAAAGTTTATTTATATATCATTATTAATTACAAATATCAAATCTGTCAAGCGGAAGCTATCTAAGCGGAAGAGCAGGTCTTCTTCACCTCCACACTCTGCAATCTAGATTTATATTCGTATCCGCCTGCACCTTGAAATTCAAGCCGCACATTGCCGGGACCTGTCGAACGGAGGCATGTGATGTAAGCACGAAATATTCACTGCATGCCTACCGGGTCGATACAGCGATACGCTGTACGCCATTATAAGTTACGAACTTTACAAAGAGCCAGGGTGCAATATAGCTCTTAAGTCGTTTAAAAGGTAACAACAAAATTGTTTGTTTAAATAAGCTATCTATCTATAATGAGAATGGCTGAGGACAAAAAGAGATGGTGTGTCCTGAAGGAGGCCTATAAGAGTGAGTAGAGAGACCCAGGTTTGAGACGATATCAACCCTTGTATGTCCCCATTGCTGGGGCACAGGTCTCTTCCCGCATCGCAGGAAGGTTAGGCCATACTCCACCACGGGGGCCAAGTCCGGGTTGGTGGAGGCTGGCAAGACTAGTGGCCGGTCGTACTGTCAGAAGTTTTCAAGCCGCTTAAGGCCTCTGACATGGCTTAACGACTGCCATTACGTGACAGCCGGCACCAACGGATTAAGGTGCCTTGCGGAGCGCTAAAACGCTCGGAAAAAATCCCACTAGCGGTAGTCACGTTTTACTGCCTCCAACTCTCTAAGGTTTGCTAGAAGAAATCTCTTGCAGAGATAAGCTCGCCTTTGTACATGCTCCATCTTATGTAATGTCCTGTTAAAAGTTTCGTGTGCAATAAAGTAATTAACGATAGTAATTGTTGTTGAATTTTTGAGATACATTTCCTAAGTCACAAATAACAGCGTCTTCAAAAATATGATGGTACCAGGGAACGGAAACGTTATCCGTACAAAGTCCTGGCGGCACCATTAATTCTACAAGTTACTTTGTAAGAAAACGTAGTGCTCCTCGAGTAAATACCACTGTGACAGCACTATAAGCTTACGTAGATGTCTAATCTCCTTTGGGTGCAACGTTGCGAAATGATTTGTATGGTCACACAACATAACAATAACATTTACATACAAGCACATACATTGCTTCTGACCCCACACTAGGATACTCTGTTACGTCCAAGGCCTGGGTTTTTTTTGTCTCCAGCCGGGATTCGAACCCGGGACCTCTTGCATGGCAGGCGGATGCGCTACCGCTTCCCCGCAGAGGTCGTCCAATTTAAGCCTCCACCAATCCGGACTTGGCCCTCGTGGTGGAGGATGGCCTAAACCTTCCTCAGGGAAGAGAGCCGCGCCCTCGGTGGGGATATAATGGCTGGATGATGATGTTAATTGTCCGTATGTTCCCCCATAAGACCTAATTTGACAAAATAAGATTTTGTCGACTTGTTGTGTTAGCGCGAGTATATAAAATCAGCATACTTTGCACAAAATAATAATAATATTGGCCTTTTTGCATCTACTTAATGAGATGATCTATACAGCGTCCAGCGGCATCCTCACACACACTAGATGGTTGAAGGGACCACTCCACCGCTGTAGTGAAGGAAAACATCGTGAGGAAACGCGCGGCTTGGTTGGCTCCACACGTATTGACTAGTCTTTCCTGTGGGCTAGGCCGACTAAGCTGTCAGGATGGTATAGGTGCTGGACAAGCCTAAACTATCCATAAAACCATGTCCCAGGCACAAATTACTAAAAAGGCGAATATGAAAAGGTGTAATAGTAATACTCAACCACTCCACTGCTAAACACTGACCGCACATAACAACTAGCGCTGAGGTATTCAACCCCAGACCCTCAGGTTTCCTCACGATGTTTTCCTTCGCGTTAGCGAGTGGCATTGCTACTGTAACGTCACAAACGTACAGGACAGGGCGCTGTGGCGCTCATTGGAGGAGGGCTATGTCCAGCAGTGGACTAGTACCTATAGCCTGACGACGACGACTTACAGTTCCGCAAATCCAGATTCCTTTTCAGCTTTTAACATTAATAAAGGATATAAACGAAATATTCGACCCGGTCTCTGAAATTCCATCGATAAAATTAAACTATAGAAAATTATGAACTATGAACATGTAAGCGCACGATCCAACATGCACCCGTAATCCGTAACGCACACAATACGTGGTGTTTGGAATTTAATTTGATACTTACTCTCATTGAATTTCCCTGGGAATTAATATCATGACGTAGGTACCTTATATAAGAATTTAGCTGTACGTGCCACGGGTGTTTATATTCAATTTTGTTTATACGCGAACAATGCAATTGAGAGAGAGAGAGAGAGAGAGACATTTATTTGCAGCCACAAAGATACAATACACATAACACACATAACGATATTAAAATAATACAGACAAATAAGAAAAGAAAGAACAAAGAAAAATATTATATAACAAAGAATAGGATATAAAACAAACATTTACAATTTAGAAGGGCATTGTATCTCCGCAGCCACAAACAGGTAGCTGACTCAGCATTTGCTGCAGGATGGGCCTGCATAACTGATTTTCAGTCAGCACCTATTCTTCAATATATACATACATTAAGTAATATACCTACATACAGATCTTACATAAAAATTAAAATTAATATTAATTGCGCAGTATGTCGATCGATACAGTGTTCTTATACAGCCTTTAAACGTACCACTGCCTGCACTGTGAAGGAAAACGTCGTGAGGAAACCTGAGTTCTAGGTTATTTAAATACCTCAGCGCTTGAAATTGCCAATCCGGGGAGTGTAAGAAAAAAAAATCAAATTAAACTAAGATTTTCTCAAGCTATGGAAGTGCGGTGTCACCTGGTACAGGCATTATACCTACATGCTTAAAAGGTGGCTCCAGATACTATGTACCGTTAAATTAAGCAGTTTACGTAAATAAAGATTTTTGTATTTTTGGATTTTTTTGTGTTAATTAAGCGAGAGCTTCGTCACAATGTATTCCTTGACGTTGACCGAGTGGTATTGCTGGTAAAACTTCACAACTGTACATAACTTATAAAACGAAGTCATTGACGAGCACGTAGCACGCACTGGGGATCGAACCTGGGTGTCTCGCTCCTGAGCGAGCTTCTTAGCGGCGGTAGCTCAGAGGGTACGTACGTAGTGAGTGCTGTGTGTTTGGGCCAACGAAAAACTAAAACCTATCCTCACTACAATAACTGACTGTAGGTACTCGCCAATTCAGCCTACTCGCGACCATGCTACTGCAACGCCGCTCTTCTTCTTCAGGCTAAATTATGTAGTCCACTGCTGGACATGGCACTCCCCAAATGAGCGCCATAGCGTCTTCAGCTTGCCGCATCCAGCATCTGCCGGCAGCTTTTCGCAGATCGTCATCCCAACGCCGCTCAAACGGCGAGAATTATGATATTTAGTTTTTTTTAGTTAACCACGACTGCCCCACTGCTGGGCACAGGCTTCCCGTTTAGATTTCCACTTTCCCTTGTCTCTGGTCATTTTTTACCACCCAGGCAAATAGACGACATCCTGAGGGTTGCGGGTCAGAGATGGATCAGATTAGCACAGGACCGTGAGGAATGGCGCAATAAAAAAGAGGCCTATGCCCAGCAGTGGGTTGATGTAGGCTGAGTATAGTTATAGCGGAGGTGGTCGTCAGACCACCATCACCATCGCACGGCACCTAATCAGTGACGATTTTTGACCACCTTTCCAGGTCCATACGTTTGACATGGCAGCCCAAGATTAGCGGTAGATAGATAAATAGTGAACACATTATTGCACAACCAGAAAATTATTACAACCATGATTTATTAAATCTTCTTTTTCTTCTTTAGGCTAAATTAGTCCATTGCTGGACATAGCCCTCCCCTTATGAGGGCCATAGTGCAAGGTTGTGCCATCATTGGGGGGTAATGCCTATAATCCCCACGCTGGGCATGCGGGTTGGGGATCACAGTTTGGTGGATTTGTACTGCAGGGGGCGCCGCCTCCCCCCCCCCTGGTTTGTGTTACTTAAATCTAAGTAATTTATATAATTGGCGGTCTTATCGCTAAGCGGTGGTACCTCAGTGGGTAGAACCATAGACTGGCAAGCTAGAGCCCCAGGTTCGATCCGGAGTGCGGGCATGTACCAATGACTTTGTTTAATTTCAAAGTTACGTACATTTGCGAATTTGTAGTCGCAATACCACACGCTAACGGTGAAGGAAAACATCGTGAGGAAACCCACGGCTTGGTTAGCTCCGCACGTATTGACTAGTCTTTCCTGTGGGCTAGGCCGACTAAGCTGTCAGGGTGGTATAGGTGCTGGGCAAGCCTACGCCATCTATAAAACCATGTCCCAGGCACTACAGCGTCGGAATGGTCCCTTCACCCATCTAGTGTGAGTGAAGATACCACTGGACGCCGTATAAATCATCTCATCGAGTAGATGCAAAAAGGCCAATATTATTATTATCGCTAAGAGCGATCTCTTCCTGACAACCTTTGGATGGATGGATTATGTTATAGCGGTTATGTTTGTAATTATATTTTGTCTAATAAATAATCGCGATTTAACCCGTTCAGCATACAACGGTTTACCTGTTTATTTAGACCCCGAGCAGTAACCACCTCCGTCTCCGTTGTTGACAGTAAAAGCGAAGTGCGACGGAACGTCATAAAAGTTGTATTAGTGTTGCCACTTGTAAATTCAATCGATAGTCAAGTTCGGACCACAGCCAAGTTGAGAAGTTGTCGATAGATGCGCATCACTAGTCAATAAAGTAAGATTGTTGGGGTGGAGACACAAACTAGACAGCGCTAAAAGTACAGCGGCTGTGTTAAAAATGGTTGGGCCAATGGTTTGCTGTGTGGTGTCGGCCTAGAGAATAGCACCAACCCAAATTCTTCCCGCGGGTGTCGTAAAAGTCGACTAAGGGACACAAACAGCGGGGTGGGCAGCAGCGCCCCCTGCAGTACAATTCCAATTCAATTTCTGCAGTGAATAAAACGATTTCTATTCTATTCTATTCAATCTGCGATCCCCAACCCGCATGCCCAGCGTGGGGATTATGGGCATACCCCCCAATGATGGCACAATCTTGTGCTATGGCACTCATTAGGGGAGGGCTGTGTCCAGCAGTGGACTGATATAGCCTGAAGAAGAAGGTATTATACTATTTTTATTTTAATGCAATAACCCGTGCTAAGGAACAAATTTAAAACCTGTTTAGAGGCTAAAAATTTCACCCATGCCGGGATTCGAACCCGCAACCTCTGGCTTTCCGTGCCAGCGCTCTACCAATTGAGCCAATGGGCGACTCCCGGCATCAGTGAAATTTCGAACCTCTTTACACTATTCTCTGTATTACGTACAGGCAGCGACATCTGACTTAAGCAAATTGCATTACTTACAGCCCCGACTACCTATTTTGCAGTTAGGTTTAACATCGGAACGATATCACTGTACCCACATGATTATACTATTTTTATTTTAATGCACTAACCCGTGCTAAGGAACAAATTTAAAAACCTATTTAGAGGCTAAAAATTTTACCCATGCCGAGATTCGAACCCGCAACCTCTGGCTATCCGTGCCAGCGCTCTACCAATTGAGCCAGCGCTCTACCAATTGAGCCAAGCAAATTGCATTACTTACAGCCCCGACTACCTATTTATGTTAAACCTAACTGTGGGGAGACGCTCTGTTGATCCTTCTGTCCTCTTTCCTCGCGGGAGGAGCAGGTGAAGTGTACCGACCGAGTAACAGCCGCCGCGTCTTAATATTTGATGTCCGTAAAAAAGCGCGATCCATCGCCCCAGACATAGTTACCGAGGCTCCCCGTCTCGCGGCGAGTACTCAATCAAGCCAATAGTTTCCTCGCATATTTATTATGGAAGCCGTATTTCTGCCAGCCGAAATTTATTTCGAATATCACGCAAAAAGGCTTATAAATAAGCAGGCGGTGAGTCGCAGCGCAGAGGTTTATTTCCGCTGCTATGCGCGGGTGTTTCGTAAAACTACAATTCATTGTTTATTATGATTATCCGATGGTCATTACAGAGCGGATTAGAACATTGATTGGTTTACCTAGTTGTTTATGGGCTATGTATAACAAAAAATAATTGAAATTAAGCCTTGTGCTCTGCTTGTGCGGAGCGCTCGTGGCCTAGCCAAACAGTGATTGGAATCAATCACTTGAGTGAAGCAACAACAGGCGCGGGCAGGTGCAGGATGGGTGACCGTACCGTGACTGCCGCTAGTGGATTTTTTCCGAGCGCTTCCGTGCTTCGCAAGGAGCGCTAAGCCGTTGGTGCCGGCTGTCCTGTAATGGCAGACGTTAAGCCATGTCAGAGGCCTTATGGGCGGCTTGATAACTTCTGACACTAAGGCCCGCCAATGTTTTACAATCCTCCACCGACCCGGACTTGGCCCCCGTGGTGTAGCCTAACCTTCCTGCGATGCAGGAAGAGACCCGTGCCCCAGCAGTAGGTTCATACAAGGGTTGATAACGAAGAAAATAATTGTCTAGTGACTCTGTCGATTATTTTATTTTTGTGCGACAAACATCTAAGCCTTCGAATATTTTGCGTCTGCGCTTTCAATTCGCATGGGCGAGAATCTACTCCAAGGGCTTGCCAGTGGCCACGGTACCGAAAAAGATACGATAAGAATATTCTTTACTGTACAGCGGAGCACATAACATAAACATTAGAATAAAAACCATTAGGAGTAAATTCACTTAGGATATTCTTCAAGACAGCCTTGGCACTTTTAAGTCAAAATTAATTTCTAATATCATTGAATTAAAAATTCTTACCTTACGTGGTAATAACATCTATATCATCACCGTATTGTAATATTATATTTATCGTTGTTTGTGTATGGCTAAGTCTACAAATGCTGTGTATACCTTTTATTGGCATAATCGCTAGCCCTAAGTAACTTTTTGTATAAGCTTTATCATGATTGCGTGCTTGCTGTTGGTGTACCTAATTAATAAAAAAAAAAAAACCTGTTTCGCTTCATCAACATTCATCCGCTATCCGCTGCAAGCAGCCGCTGGTTGCGAGCACTTACGTTTATAGAGTTTCTTAAGACTTTTAGTGCTAATGCTTGCTGCGTCTAGCTTTTTTCATTCGAGCTTCTACATTCGAGCAGAAGAAAACTTCGAATAAACTTTATCGTTGCCCTTTTTAGCAGACTTCAAATAAGGAGGAGGTTATCAATTTGACGCGTATGTACATTTTTGTGACTATGTTCTTGCTTCGTCAAATCTTAACCGATATTGATAAATTCGGTGCCAAGTTCTAGGCTAGCTCATACATTTTGGGCACCGACTCCAAAATATTCTTCTCCAATGAGAATTTACATGTGTACATATTTAAAATTTATAGGTCCTATTCGTTTAAATTATATCTGCGCTTTTAGTGCTGTGTGTACAGAAGTCGGTTTAATTTTGTAGATCATTCTGCTCTGCTTAGGTGTAGGTACAGTTTTAATACACTGCTATCTAAACAGGTCTCATTTTTATGTTTGTATTTGGTCTTTTGTGTCTTTATGAAGAAGGGCCCATAAATGTATTTCAATATCGATAGTATATACGATAGTAAAACGACAAGATCTCTTTCCTAGAGAAATAATTTAAAAGGCCTCATTATTAAAAACCTATTTATAGGCTAAAAATTCCAACCACGCCGGGGCTCGAACCCGCGACCTCTGGCTAACCGTGCCAGATAGGCCTCATTATTTCAATTAATTAATTGTATTAATTTAGCTTAGTCTCTTTTTTCGCTTACTAAAAAAATTATGTCGATACGTTCAGAAGAAGACAAAAGCTTGAGAAGTAGTAGATCTTTGATAAATAATAAGAAGTGGAATGATTTCAAGTGTTGTTTTATTTGTAGATAGTATACTGATCGAACAAACGAAGTAAACCGAACAAAAAAAAAAGAAAAAATAAACAATAAAATCTGGTCGAAGGGTTAAGTAGTAATGATGAAAAATGAGGGAAATCGAAAAATGTGTGACGTAATTTAAATATTTGAAAATGATAGATAGAAAAAAAAATGGTGTAAAGAGGTTTGCACCGTTACAAGCTTGTTCGTTTTAGAGACCTCCTTTGAAGCATCAAAACCATCAACAGGGCGCTCAACAATCACCAATCTTCGTTCTCCGACCACCCGGGCCCAGAATCCGGCAAAGCGACATGTAAATTTCTGTAGAGGAGCCTCCGCATTTTCCAGAGGTACCTCGGCTCGCGGCAAGAATATTTGCGGAGGCTGCCGCACAGAAAAGTGTCTTTAATTATTGACACCGCCACCGCGCTCCGCAAAAGCCACACCTGCAAAGCAACTCTAACTTTCTGTTTACGCCGTAGAGTCTAAATTCTCTAGGGAACCGCGTGAACTGTAAGTTTGTTATGAAAAAAGCTGAAAGGTCCTTGACTAAGGCTTTTAACGAGGCCGTGTGTCGTTTATGGGAAACGCTCACTGTCTCAACAAACAGCACCCTGTACTGGGCATCGGAGTGAGGTAGAGGCTTTTAGGTGAAGGGAAAGCAGAGCGTCGCGGCATGTAGGTATAGGTTCCCGTTCACTTTCACTGGCTAAACCTGACGGAATCTATGCGAGCTGAAACTTTCTTAGTAACTATGCTATATATACTTAAGATAAGATAAGAATATTCTTTATTGTACACCAGAGCACATATTATAAAACATGAAAAGACACAAAGCACAATTGGCGGCCTTATTGCTAAAAGCTCTTTCAAATAAATATACATACATACATAACCTCACGCCTGTATCCCAGAGGGGCAGGCAGAGACCAGGGACTGCCACTTGCCACGATCCTGACAGATCACCTTCGCTTCATCAACGAATTTCGAATATGTCCTCATGAATATGTCCGGCGCACCCTGGGCGACAATCAGCGAGTGCCTTACGCTGATCGGCAAATCCTTTCACCACGATGGCTTGCCATCGACGCACTATTCATTTTTTTTTATTTATGTAAATTATTAGTATGTATCTGTTGATAATTTTATTTATTCAAATTTAAAAACCTATTTAGAGGCTAAAAATTTCACCCATGCCGGGATTCGAACCCGCAACCTCTGGCTATCCGTACCAGCGCTCTACCAATTGAGCCAATGGGCGACTCACGGCATCAGTGAAATTTCGAACCTCTTTACAATATTCTCTGTATTACGTACATATTTTACATGCCTAAATAACGTTTATTCAAACTGTTATTTAGGCATGTATTTATATAGGTACCTCTGAAATTATGAAATGAAAATGAAATAATATGAATATACTTTATTGCACACCAGGAATTACAATTTAGAAAATAAGAAGATACAGATTAAGGTACAATTGGCGGTCTTATTACTAAAATTAATTTGGTAAATTAGAGCTCAATTGGTAGAGCGCTGGCACGGATAGCCAGAAGTTGCGGGTTCGAATCCCGGCATGGGTGAAATTTTTAGCCTCTAAATAGGTTTTTTAAATTTGTCTTTAGCACGGGTTAGTGCATTAAAATAAAAATAGTATAATCATGTGGGTACAGTGATATCGTTCCCATGTTAAACCTAACTGCAAAGTAGGTAGTCGGGGCTGTAAGTGATGCAATTTGCTTAAGCCAGATGTCGCTGCCTGTACGTAATACAGATAATGGTGTAAAGAGGTTCGAAATTTCACTGATGCCGGTGAGTCGCCCATTGGCTCAATTGGTAGAGCGCTGGCACGGATAGCCAGAGGTTGCGGGTTCGAATCCCGGCATGGGTGAAATTTTTAGCCTCTAAATAGGTTTTTTTT
Source organism: Yponomeuta sedellus (assembly GCA_934045075.1). Classification (NCBI taxonomy): domain Eukaryota; kingdom Metazoa; phylum Arthropoda; class Insecta; order Lepidoptera; family Yponomeutidae; genus Yponomeuta; species Yponomeuta sedellus. The sequence continues at coordinate 876,525 of OW203721.1, read as the reverse complement.
AAATTTGTCCTTAGCGTGGGTTAGTGCATTAAAAATAAAAATAGTATAACTCAATTTTGTCTTATTTCTTTATTTGTATTTAGGATTAGGATCTAGTTTTAGTTCGTTTTTAAGTCGGTGAGTGCTGAAAAACAGCGCCGTCTATGTTATTGTTGTCTCTGGCGGCACACGCTGAGCTCACACCTTTGGCGAATTACGTAGGCTGCGGCCGGAGGTTCCAAAAAAAACCGAAATTATTTAATATAAATTTAATTAAAAATTACAATAGGTACTTATGGCTAATTATGCTAGTAGCCGATTCGAAGTATGAATACGGAATGACGAAAGTAAAACTAGGTAGATACACCGAGGAGGAAATGCAGCGTCAGCTGCCTCGTGTCGCGCCTGGCTGTTGTTCACCGTATTGAGGTAATTGCCGCGCCAGCGCTATGCCTGTGGAGTCCATAAGTAACACCTCCACCCTCAGATCAGCAACTATTTGGGCACGTTGAGTGAAAATGTTGCTGGGAACCTTCCCTTGGGTTCATCTCTTTTCTCGATGTCTTCATAGGTGTGCTTCTTAGGTGTGGGTGGCTCCGGCTCTTTGCGTTTCTCGCAGCTCCAGAATCCGTAGTGATAAGTTAGGGTTGCAGTTACAAGGGCGCCGCCGATCACTACTATAATGTAGAGAGGTATCGTCGTGTGGTACAGGACATCTGGTTGCGCCTTTTCGGTTTGGACAGGAAGCTGCATCATGATCTGGTCCTGGATGCTGTGTAGTCCTTGTAAGTCGATTGAGTTGAGATGTATTCTCTTCGAGGTATCAGCTTGCTTGTCAGCGTCGTACGGGATCTCCGTTAGTTTTAGGGGTTGTCCTCTTATTTCATCGTTCTCGTTCGTTAGGGTGAACTCTGTAGTACGCAGATAACAGTTGACAGGGATAGTGATAAGATAGCTTCCTTGGATTGAGCTGAAGTCATCTCTTCCGCAGGTTAACTGTACTTTCGTAGGTTGTGGGAAAGACAGTACGTAGTGCTGATCGTCGAGTTTCTCCATGGCCTCCATAGATAGTTGAACGGTTGAGAAGTGACAGGATTCCTCTAGGTTTTGATGCAGGATGAGTTCTTGAACGCAGTCAGGCTGGGTGCGAAGTTGAAGTCCTATCTCCTTCTCGCAGAGAAACCAGGTACTAAACTTCGGGCATTCTGCCTCCATGTACACGAATGAATCCTTGTTAGTTGCTATAAAAGGATGGGAAGGAATAAGGGCCTGGTTATTTTTATTAGGGACTATGGATAGTCTATAAAGGTCATAGGTACTTAGGGAAACTATGGGAAACCGAAAGACTATAACTAACTGTTTTTCGTTATAATATGATCCAGATTTGATTACGTCATAATACTCTCGGAGCTCTAAGCTTAAAACCTGATCCTTATTATATATAAATTTTAACTTATCTATCATTGAACTTAATACGTCTATATCTATCATAGAATGATGAGTGCTCGATGCACGAATAAATGCTAAGCTATTTTCTACCCTAATTAATTCCGACAGAAGGTCGTCTACGTTTTCTCTCATTACGTCTAACAGTTGCGCAAATCTAACGTGTTTAATCAGACTAGACTCTCTGTACACATTGCTATCTAGTAACATATTCAGCGTATCGTTTATTTTACTCTGGTTATCTATGAGTTGCTGTAAAACGTTAGTGTGTCGAGACATCCATTCTTTACTAAGGCTTACGTGTTCATTAAATTGAGTGACTACCTTATCTTGGTTTTTCTGTAAAGCTTGAATTGCACTGTTAAACTTGATTGCGTCAACGTAATCCAAGTTACCAGTGATACTTTTTATAACCGAACCGAGACTGTCTACAAGACCTCTTTTAGCGCGATTGGGTTCTAATGATCTTAACTGAGATTTTACCTTGCCAAGCTTGCTAGTAAGATAATGTATCTGAACCTCATAGAGTAAGTAGGTATCATTTATGAATCGCGTGCTAATGCTATCTAGCTGAGTCTGTGAAAAGTTAACCTTATCTTCGATTTCATCTAGTTGGATAAACTGGAGAAAAGTATGATGGTGGGTCGTCAGTCTGGTTGGTCCTAGCTTATAAGGCAGCAGTCCGGGTCCATCTGCTAGACTCTCAAGTCTTATCTCTTGAGGCCGCGTCACGTGGACGAAGATTAACAGCAGAGTCCTGTAACAAGGTAGCTTCCTTAGGGGCTCGTTTTAGCCTTGACTTAGCTACAGGGCCGCGTTTCTTTGATGTATAAATATGTATCGGCAGGTCGGCTAAAACTCTGTCCTGCGTATAGCGTGGGGTAGTTTTTTGCCTACTAGCAAAAGGGTTCCTGATGAAAACCTGCTGATGGGGTTCGTATTCCATCTCGGTTTCACGATCTTTATTCCTGTTGTTAATTAAAGCAGTACGGTTAGCAAGTGAGGACTCGTTTATAATATCGTAGACCTTTTTCATCTGCTCCTTATGGTTTTGCGTATACTGCTGTAACAGCTGTTGGTTTAAATCGACGTCACTGAGGTCTCTAGGGTCAAAGTGACCGGTTAGTAAGTCAAAGGGTCGACATTTAGTGAAGCTGTGAATTGAGCTGTTATAGCCTATAATTGCATAAGGCATAAGGTTCACAATTGGTTCATTTTTATGCTGTAACTTTAGAATTCTGAGATGTTCAAGTAAGGTCGAATGGAAGCGTTCAATATTGCCGTTGTCGTTAGGGGAGTGAGCTAAGATCTTATGATGGTTTATCTTATGTAGACGTGTAAATTCTGAGAACAACTGATTGGTGAATTCTGTTCCGTTGTCTGTAACGATGGTTAGAGGTACTCCATGGTGGGTACAGAATTGTAACAGCGCCTGAAGGATGCTGACAGCTGTTCCATCTCGCAGATGGTATGCCTGTCCGTACTTAGTAAAGACGTCTATCAGGGTTACATACTTCTCACTCTGGACTGTGAATAAGTCCATATGGACAATTTCAAAGGGCTTAGTTGCCAGGGGCACTATATTGAACTTGGGCCTAATGGGGTTTCTGTCATACTTTGCCTGTCCGCAGACTGTACATTCGTTAATGAATTTAGTAATTTGATCTTTCATTTTTGGCCAATAGTACTTGCGAGAGAGGGCTAAGTAGCATTCGTTTATTCCACGGTGGTTTGTTTTACCGTCGTGATATAGGCGAATGATATCTTGCTGACGAAGGTATTCTTTTACGTTTTCGAGTTCAGACTTACAGAGGGTTAAGTTCATGGAAGAGCTTTTAAATTTATCTTGTATGATGGGGATGACCTTGTACATTCCAAGGGGTGGATTTATCAAAATGGCAGTTTTGACCTTGGGATTGACGTATTCTTTCAGTGCGTTAACTAGATCGCTTTCTAAGTTCGATTCTGATAACTGTACAGTTATGCGAGTGTGAGTGTCGAACGGTTTCGTCACTGTCGGCTTACGTTTGACATCGCTTACGATGGTGAAAATAATTTGCCTGTGAAATTTATTAAGGGGTTCATCTGAAACTGGGACTTCGAGTATGGGGTGTTCGTTACTCGTGTGAACGGTCTCGGTAGAGGAGTCTGCTACGGTTGGTGGACTTTCTGTAGGATTGGGGAGTATAGAGCAAAGTTCGTCAATGATGGAATTTGATTCCTCATTATGTATCTCTACCCGTGAGAGCGCGTCAGCGTTGCTATTAGCTTTGCCCTTTTTGTACGTCACAATAAAGTCGTATTCGCTAAGTCTCAGTCGCCATCTAGTGAGACGTGAATTTGGTTCTTTTAAATTCATCATCCACTGGAGGGGCTTATGGTCGGTGACTACCTTAAACTTGCGTCCGAATAGATATGGCCGGAAGTACTTGGTAGCCCAGACAATGGCTAGTAGCTCTTTCTCAATAGTACTGTAATTAAGCTCACTCTCGTTCAGAGTGCGAGATGCGTAGCATACAGGCTTGTCTGATCCTATTGGGCCTTGGGATAGAATTGCTCCAATAGCGACGTTAGAGGCGTCCGTAGTAAGGACGAATTCTCGACTGAAGTCGGGATATTGTAAAATGGGGTCGTTAGTAAGAAGTGTTTTACACTTTTCGAAACAGCTGATGTACTCAGTGTCTAACGTGACCTTTTTACCCTTCTTTAGACACTGCGTGAGGGGCTTCGTTATACGAGCGAAATCAGGGATGAATTTTCGGTAATAACCGAGAAGACCTAAGAACTGCTTTATCTCTTTTGGAGTTTTTGGAATTGGGTACTTCGTTATTGCTGAGATTTTATCTGGGTTCGGTTTTATACCGTCTCTAGTAATGACGTGCCCAAGGTAAGCTGTTTCAAGCTTAAGAAATTCCGATTTATCTAATTGAATTTTGAAATTCGACTCTCGGAGTCGCTGAAGGACCTTTTCAAGGTTGACCATGTGTTCTTGGAGAGAAGTGCTGAAGACAATGATGTCATCCAGGTAGACTAGACATATTTCGTTTTGGAGACCTCTGAGGACATTGTCCATGACTCTCTGAAAGGTGGATGGAGAGTTTTTGAGTCCCATGGGCATTCGAAGATACTCAAAATGGCCATGTTCTACATTGAAAGCTGTTTTGGGAATATCAGAGGGGTCCATCTCGACTTGGTAGAAACCACTTGCCAAGTCAAGGGTTGTAAAGTACTGACACTTCCCTAATTTGTCAAGTACGTCATTGATGTTAGGTATGGGGTACTTGTCATCGACTGTCTTCTCATTTAGTTTACGAAAGTCGACTACCAGGCGCCACTTCTGTTTGCCTGAAGCATCGGCTTTCTTGGGAACTATCCAGATGGGCGAGCTCCATGCTGAGTCCGAAGGTCTTATTATGCCTTGGTCCAGCATCTTGGTGATTTGATCTCTAACCTCCTGTCTATGTATGAATGGATAGCGGTAGCTTTTGGTGTAAATAGGGACCTCGTCAGTCGTCCTAATCTGGTGTTTTACTTTATTGGTAAAGGTGAGGGGTTCGCCTTCGATATAAAACACATCCGCATATCGAGAGCAAAGGGTGATGAGATTGCCCTTTTCCTCTTCGTTCAGATGGTCGGTTCTTAAGCGCGAGATGACGTCTTGCGCACGTGTATTAAGTCGATCTTCTACGTTACTACACTGTATGTTAAAGAGCTCAGCTTGCGCTGGCTGGTCGAGTGAAAAGATAACGTCGTTCGGTGTCGGGTTCTCGACTTCAAGGTAACCACGACTATTGGTGACCGTTGTGAGGCATTGGTGGATTATGCAATTACAGATCACTTGTTCCTCTATTAACACATCGCCGTCCGGGGCATTTATAGGGATACGCACTAATTTTGAGGTGCCGGCTGGTATCATATCTTCATACAGGTTAACATTGCAAGAGTTGTACATGCAAATAGGGTTAACAGCAGATTTCGTTAGTAATTTTGAGTCTTTAAGGTCGATATTAGCCTCCCACTTAGATAACAAGTCTAGCCCAATGAGTCCGTCAAAGTACTCGTGAAAACGATACACGTAAAGCTTGATATCGTCCGGGTCGTTGAATTCCGGGAAACAAGGCAGTGTTATAGAGTAATCATTCCTACTCCTAGCGTGCACGTTTGTCACTTCGAACGGGTCGTAGTTAAGATGGTAGTTGGGGAAGTACTGTTCTACAGCTTCGGGGCTTAAGAAAGACTGATTCGCACCTGTATCAATTAGAAGTCTAAGAGGTGGGTCTGAAATTTGGATGTAGGGTAGCTGGCGTTGTGTCTGAAGATTGACCTCTATTTTGGCTTGCCTAATTTCTGAGCTGACTGAAAATCCTGATGTCCATGGCTAGGCCCTGGCTGTGGTTGGCCTTCAGGACATAGCTGGTTATCGCCAGTGTCGTCATAATATGTTACGTCGGGATTATATTCAATGCCATAGGTAGGTATGTAGTTGGAATCGTCCGTGTAATAGTACTCCGGATCATATTCAAACTCGGTGGGGAAGTATGCGTCATCGTACGTCGATGCACACTCATTCAAATGCATTTCGCGGGACTTAAAATAATTATTAGGTGGAGGGTTCCCTGCCTTACGCCAATCATGTCCTGTCATCATGCTATGAGGCAATGGTCTTGGGGTAAAATGCTGCACACCGCTCATGGGTCTAGGTGCAGAATTTTGGGGTGCGTTATTTCGTGGTGGCATACGAAAAACATTACTCTGGGGGTTGTAGTTGGGGGGTGCACTGCGGAACATTTGTTGCGTGCGCGTGGGCATGTTAGGCATGCGGTTTTGTGAAAAGCCCTGCTGAGGTGAGTTGAATTTAAAAGCCTGAGGTGGGCCTTGGTAACCTCTTTGTGCTACGGGGGCTGGCCAGTTGTTAGCTGGGGGTTGGTAATGTTGAGGCCGTGGGGCAGTGTATGTGACGGGCATAGAGGGGGTTGGTATTTTAAATGACTGCTGGGTCTTAGGCTGGTCATTGCGCTGTTGTAAGTACATTACATTTAGCTCCTCCTGCACGTATTCAAGTGCCTTTTCGATGGTTGGGGGGCGCATACATCTAACCCTGGATCCTATGGGATCTTTTAGTCCACGTACAAAGGATTGCATTGCGACCCTTTTGTAAAGTGATCGCTTTGCTTCAACTGTGGTTAACACGCCTTCGTGCAGAGTAACATAGGTCATTATCGTACTGAACAATGTTTGGCAATGGTCATAAAATTCCTGAGGAGTCCTATTACCTTGTGCAGCTAATGAGAGGTCGCTGTACAGTGCCGTTTCATCTCGTTGGTCTGAGAAATTATTAATAAGGGCGGTTCGAACGCCCAACCAACTATCAGGGATGCCGTTTGAGTTGATAGTTGAGGCGGCAGAGCCTGTGATTTTATTGAGTATACCATTTAGTAGGCATACATTCGGGAGTTCACTGCCGGGGGCTGTGCCCATATACTGATTCACTATCGTATCACATATATTTATAAATCTAGTTAAGACATTAGGGTTCCCGTCAAATTCGGGTACGAGTCTCAATCCTTTGAAGATAGTGTCTGGATCATGGGCTCGTTCCTGAGCCATCTCTCTGTCTCTGAATAATCTATCTAAGTCTAAATCTAAGTCTAAATCTCTATTCCTATCTATTCTACTTTGGCGAGCCTGTCGTGATGCAGGTATGCCTGCCCTAGAATCTTTCGGGTGAAAAATCTTGGGAGTTGGGGTGAACTTAGGAATAAGGGAAGCAACACAAGAACAATTCAAGTGCACTTACAATTTCATTCCGGTTCCTCTTGGTGAGTCGATGTCTGGAGTCTCCTCCTGGCTGCAGCTGGATTGTAGATTCTGGATACCCGTAGATAGAGTCTTGATAGCCTCCAGGTCAGGAACGCGATGTTTTATGGTCAGTTTTACCGCACGCGAGCTGACCCACGAGTATCCTACCGCCTGCGCCAATTACGTAGGCTGCGGCTGGAGGTTCCAAAAAAAACCGAAATTATTTAATATAAATTTAATTAAAAATTACAATAGGTACTTATGGCTAATTATGCTAGTAGCCGATTCGAAGTATGAATACGGAATGACGAAAGTAAAACTAGGTAGATACACCGAGGAGGAAATGCAGCGTCAGCTGCCTCGTGTCGCGCCTGGCTGTTGTTCACCGTATTGAGGTAATTGCCGCGCCAGCGCTATGCCTGTGGAGTCCGTATGTAACAGGCGCCAACTGTCACAACAACAATGACTTCATGTCATTATTTGTAATTTCTCCTTTTAATCTTTTTCTTCTATTGTTGGTCGCAATAAATACATTTTTACTTTACTTGACATAAACCTAAGTACGAAACTAAATAAATAAAATACCTATTTATTGCAGCCAACACACCAAATGTAGATTTTGTGTAGACACCCGGCCGTTTTTGCTACCCATATATTTTGTAGGCAACACTTGTTTATCCGTCAATACAATTTACGCAGAAAATTAAAAAGGCGAAGGGATACGCTCCGTTACTCCCTCTTGACTTGCATGGACCCTGCATGAATACAACAGCGACGGAGGTATCTTTGCGCGTACAATATTTGCTGATCTACCACAACTGAGTGCTTAGTGCGAGTTTGACAGATCCAATCGAATAACTTTACTTCCGCGTTAATCGAGCATTGAGTAGTGAGTATGAGTAAGTTAACCGTTCGAACTTGCAAAACGCTGTCACAGTACAACTCGCACTCGCGTTTATTCGTGTTTTGGCTGGAAATGGAAATTAAAATTGCTGAGTGCGAGTTGTAATGGTTTACGTTGGAAAGTGAACACGTTTACCAGCCAAAACACGAATAAACGCGAGTGCGAGTTGTACTGTGACAGCGTTTTGCCAGCTCGAACGGTTAACTTACTCATACTCACTACTCAATGTTCGATTAACGCGGTAGTAAAGTTATTCGATTGGATCTGTCAAACTCGCACTAAGCACTCTGGACGAATGTGTATTCCACCAGCCTATAGTACGATAGTACGAAGACGAAAACCGCGACTAGGGTCTTTAGACTCTGAAGTCACGACTTTCCACTGCATTTATTGTCAAATTCTGAAGCGCTTGTAGCTAGTCGAACCGGGTAAATGGAATCATTAACTTGAGTTAAGCAACAACAGGCGCGGTCAGGTGCAGGATGGGTGACATTTTTCCAAGCGCTTCCGTGCTCCGCAGGGCACGCTAAGCCGTTAGTGGCGGCTGTCATGTAATTGCAGTCGTTAAGCCATGTCAGAGACCTTATGGGCGGCTTGATAACTTCTGACAATAAGGCCCGCCAATGTCTTACAATCCTCTACCAACCCGGACTTGGCCCCCGTGGTGGAAGTATGGCCTAACCTTCCTGCGATGCAGGAAGAGACCCATGCCCCAGCAGTGGGGCCATACAAGGGTTGATATCGATGACATCTGACATTTTGGCTTACAAAACCTGCGACTCGAGTCTCTCTCTTTCTTGTAATTAATTATTTTTGCCGGTGTGTATGTATTTTAATGGCTATTTTGTTCGACGTAGGTGTTTCTCATAGTAATTTTCGCATGCTGCGGACGCTGCGGAATTAAGGCAACAATTTGTTATGGCATTGGTGCGTGTTAATAACGTAAGGATGTGCTAATTATTGGTGACATAAAATAAATAAAATATTCATATGAGTATCAGAACAAAAAAAAAACGTGTGATAATTCATTAAAAATTATTGAAATTATCTCTTTAACAATTCTGGAGAAAGAGGTAGAAAGCTATGCCCTAATTTAATTATTAGCAATATTAAAAGTTAACATATGGATGTAGGAGATAATAAATGTACATTGAAATATGTTATTTCTTGTCGATCTTTTTAATAACATGCAATAAATAATCTCCGACTTGATCCATCCTATTTAAAAAAGTATTATACCAATGTTTGGTATGGACATTCAGATTAGTTACAAGTTACATATAAAGGCAGATTGTAGTATTAAGAGAGGTATTTGCATATTAAAGCTTTTCAATAGAAGGCTAGTAGTTTTACCTACTCGAAGTTACAAAAACCAGTAACTTAGGACATTTTTCAAATATTCTGCAATCGCGATAACTTACCACTACCATAACTGCTAAACCTGAGAAGAAATCACATTCTAACTTAAGTTTTTTTTTTGTAATACAGGTCGTTCACAAATAAATCATCCGCCGAACTATGGGGCAGTTTGTTGGCATGATTGCGAATTGAAAGCTTATGTAACTTTAGCGTCTGATGAACCTGTGATATCCCCGAAAAAAAGTGCTCTGTTAATTTTTGAGTCTGTGCGTGCAATTTGACTCGAAAATAATTTGAGCAGACTACCGTACCCCGTTGGAGTTTCTGGTGGCAGTTGCTCTAGGGTCCAGGGTGCGAAAGGGCTCGCTTGGGCCAATCGCCGCGAGTCCGCGCCTGCTCTATTATTCAGCAGACACATGTGCCCATCGACGATTCATGCCAACTACGATGTTGTAATTTTTAACCCAACACCCCGAAAGGAGGCTCCCGTTTCGACACTATAAGATACCCAGACTAGCGTAGAATTCCCCAGATTTGTATTCATTGCAGCTGATTCATATTGTTACCGCGGACAGCGATTTGGAAGAACGCTGACTAGATGAACACCTCAGTCGCTCAGGTTTCCTCACGATGTTTTCCTTCGAAATGAAATCAAATGAAAAGGTTCAATTCAAAATAGCGCAGAAACTGCGGCTTAATGAACGTTACAATTCAAACTAGGTATCCATTTCAAAATGTAGCTCGTTTTGGAGAAAAAATGGACAAATAAACTCCAAGCCTTGCTACTATAACTTCACCTATGTACATAGATTAGGGTCAATTTCTGAACTGAGAATTTCACTAAGTAAATACTTTAGGGACACAAACCGTGGGGGTGCGCAGCAGCGCCCCCTGCAGTACAATTCCACCGAACTGCGATCCCCAACCCGCATGCCCAGCGTGGGGATTATGGGCATTACCCCCTATGATAGCACAACCTTGCGCTATGGCGCTCATTAGGGGAGGGCTATGTCCAGCAGTGGACTAATAAAGCCTGAACAAGAAGAAGAAATACTTAAGTGACGTTTTATAGAAATACCACGGTCTTTTCTGAGAAATTCGAAGAGACCACTACAGTTAAGAATTTACTTAGCGAAATTCTCAATACGGTAACTGGCCCTTAGAGAACAGTCATTGCTACATGACCTCACATAGAATAGAACCTGAGGCTCTCGCTTCAGAGTCCATTTTTCTATCCACTGCGTCACCGACATCCATTATTATTATTAACTAGCTGACCCAGCGAACTTCGTACCGCCTAACAGTCAATAATTTGATATATTTTTTAGTTTTCTCTCCGTAAGAACCATCCTCGTACTTAAAGGAATATTCTAAAAAAATAATTAGCTAAATCGACTCAGCTACTCACGATGTTTGCGTTTACCAACACATTCAACGATTCATTTTTATATTATAGGTATTCTTTATAGCACAAACCCTTTGGTAATTGGTAAATTAAATTTGAGGTACAATTGTCTATCTACCTATCTATCCAGCCCATGAATGAAGCCCACTGCTGGGTATAGGCCTCTTCCATTTCACGCCAACTCTCCCGGTCCCTAGCCAATCTCGACCACTTACCCCCGGCCGCTTTTTAGGGTTCCGTACCTCAAAAGGAAAAAACGGAACCCTTATAGGATCACTTTGTTGTCCGTCTGTCCGTCCGTCCGTCTGTCAAGACCCTTTTTCTCAGGAACGCGTGGAGGTATGAAGCTGAAATTTATATCAATTACTCAGGTCTACTGTCCCTTGAAGCTGTGAAAAAATCAAACTTCTAAGCCAACGCAATCAAAAGATACAGCCGTTTATGCAGCAAATTTTCGACACTTGCAAGGGAATCAAAACCTACAGGGTGCTTCCCGTGAACTCAGAATCTTGAAATTTGGTACGAAGCAACGTCTTATAGCATAGATAAAGGAAAAATTACGAAAACCATAAATTTTTAGTTACATCACATAATATATTTTTTTTTATAATTTTAAACTTACTACCCATTTCCTCATAAACGCGTAGAGGTATTAAATTGAAATTCATACCAAATACTCAGGTCTATAATACAGGTTTGTACGGAACCCTCGGTGCGCGAGTCTGACTCGCACTTGGCCGGTTTTTTAATGTCATCCCTCCAACGGGCAAGTGGTCTACCCACCGAACGACGACCGGTTCTTGGCCACCACTCCGTGACTGCCTTGTCCACCTTCCGTCATCCCGTCTCATCAGGTGTCCCGCCCATCTCCACTTCAACTTTGTGATCCGTGTGGCCACATCTTCGACTCTGGTCTTTTGTCGGATTGCAACGTTGCGCACTCGATCAAGAAGTGAAATGCCTAACATGGCTCGCTCCATGGCTCTCTGTGCGACTTGGATTTTTTCCATGTTAGCCTTTGTGAGCGTCCACGTTTCGGCACCGTACGTGAGAATGGGTAGAATGCATTGGTTAAATGCCTTGGTCTTTAGGCATTGAGGTACAATTATGTTCTTTAGTAAATATAATTCTAAACGTAGGTACTTATTTGTAAAACTAAAATTAAACTTAGCCTAATTTGGACGCCATTTGTGATTAGTGTGTGTGCTTTGCTTGTTGCTGCGCGATTGTGTGTGTAGTTGTGTGCAATAATGTGTATGTTTGTGTTATGTACGAGTATATTATATTTGTGTTGCGATATAATATCAACCCTCTGTATGTACCCACTGCTGGGGCACGGGCCTCTTCCTGCATCGCAGGAAGGTTAGGCCATACTCCACAACGAGGACCAAGTCCGGGTTGGTGGAGGATTGTAAGACAGTGGCGTGCCTTACATGACAGACATTATGAGTGCTGGGTGTGTTTTGATTCGTCAAACTTCGTAATCTATCTTATTCTAGATAAAGATGGATAACGAAATAAAGTCTATTAGCTTTTAGAATATACCTCGGCTACTATCGGATAGACCGATTATATTGCAATAAGGTAAGGTTCATTTTGTATTGTTATTTATAACTTTACATAACTTTTCAAAATAGTGAAGACAAGTTTTAAACGTGTGCTTTCGGCGATAACCGAAGCCTACTCTAGAGCCCGAGGTATATTCTAAAAGCTAACAGATTGTAAAACATTTTGTATTCACATTGAAACATCCCAAATATAGAAATGTGAAAGAGCTAATCCTTGACACCGATCTAAAACACAAAAAATAAGTAAACGTAAACGGGAAAATCCTTTTCTTGGATCAAATAGCGAGTAAACAGCGATGTTTTTTTTTCTCTCAGCCAATTAGTAAATAAGATGAAAAGCTTTTTTTAATTAAAATATCTTTGATAGGTCGGCTCTCTGGACGGAGGCAGTGGCTGGATGAGGATGCTTGAGGACAGAAGGATGCGGCGTGCCTTGTGGAGGCCTATTTATTATTATATTATATATTTTTATTACAGATACATGGCATTCATACTGTTTTAGTATGTGCATTGAATTCTTAAATTCAATGGTATGTGTGTACATTGTATAGTAGTAAAATTCTATTTTAGGGTTAACATTGAACTTTAAGTGTTAGTAAAGGTACGAGTATCAATAGCAACCCTTGTATGTCCCCACTGCTGGGGCACGGGTCTCTTCGTGCATCGCAGGAAGGTTAAGCCATACTCCACCACGGGGGCCAAGTCCGGGTTGGTGGAGAATTGTAAGACAGTAGCGGGTCTTACTGTCAGAAGCTATCAAGCCGCCCATAAGGCTTCTGACGTGACTTAACGACTGCCATTACATGACAGCCGGCACATACGGCTTATCGTGCCTTGCGAAGCAATGTATACATACTGCAAAATATGTCTGTGTCCAGCAGTAAACTAGTAAAGACTGATTGATCTCTAGCATACCTTACTCACAGGAGACCGACACACAGAAAATTATTCGTAAAATTGCAGTGTAAACAACTTGTTTTAAAGAATTCTTACTTGTACTAGCAATACACATGTAGGCTTTAAAGTATATATACTTACCCCACGGGAATTTTAATGAAATGAAAAGGTTTTATTTAAAGTAGCGCAGAAACTGCGGCTTAATGAACGTTACAATTCAAACTAGGTGTCCATTACGAAATCTAGCTCATATTGGAGAAAAGAAGCAGCTAGCCTGACAAAAAGACGCATGTAATAGGAATAAAAATCAATCAAAAAACAAAAGATAAACTTTTCACTTCAAAAAACAACAAATGTCTCTCGTCGTGCCATAGACTACATAGAGTTATCGCGTAGGCGCGCAAACAACTTGCATTAGTTAAAATAAAATGACTGGTCATTAGTGTCCAAGTACTGAGTTGCTCGTCAATTTGACCTCATTTGAACATTGAGAGATAACTGCGAATGACGGAGTGATGGATAGTTACTTTGTTAGTTAGACCCGAGATTTCTGCACTTAGTCTCATAGTTAGGCCATTGTACGTAGCAAGCGCTGAGGCATGTTAACACTTCAGAAATTAAGGTTTCCTCATGAGGATTTTCCTCCACCGTCAGCGAGTGTTATTGCTACTCATAACCTCACAAATACACGTATCTTAGAAAACATAGTCATCAATCGTTATCTTTATCAACCCTTGTCCTTGTCCCCACTGCTGGGGCAGGGGTCTCTACCTGCATCGCAGGAAGGTTAGGCCTTACTCCACCACGGAGGCCAAGTCCGGGTCGGTGGAGGATTGTAAGACGGTGGCGAGGCATACTGTCAGAAGGTATCAAGCCACTCATAAGGCCTCTGACATGGCTTAACGACTGCCATTACATGGCAGCCGGCACCAACGGCTTAACGTGACTTGCGAAGCACGGTAGCCCTCGGAAAAATGCCACTAGCGGTAGTCATGGGACGGTCACCCATCCCGTACCTGACCGCGCCTGTTGTTGCTTAACCCAAGTGATTGCAACGATTGGCCACGAGCGCTTCATTCATGCAGGTCATTAATGCATGCCGGGATTGTAACCTACGACCTCCCTACTGAGAAGCCGGCCTTCTACTACTCTACTACCACCATGCAGCTCAAATAGAATTCCTTTTATCTTGGATTTGTTATTGTTGCCCAATGTTGTCAATGTTGACATCAATAGGAACGTTAATGGGTTCTGAAGTGCAAAAAAACCTGTACAAAAGATAGTCACCCGAATCTATGAAAGCCTCACTACACGGCACGGCATTATTAGTGAAATGAAGATAAAGAGAAAAAACAGCATTTTGAACTAAATGTTCTAGTCAACGAATTATCTTAAGATTCATAAAATTTCATATTTTTATCTTAAGAACTTAATTAAATGTTTCCATTTTTAATATTTCAAGGGAATTTAAACATAGTTATTTCTTATTAATTGACATCGTAATTGGTAATAACCTTATAATTTACTTTTTATTCTATGATTTGGTTATAAGAATTTTGTGAATTAATCTGTGATATACATATTATTTGTGTCTTACTTATCAGTCTGAAATGGAAATGAAATATTTCATTCCAAATCCTTTTACGAGATTAAATGACAATAACGGCACAAAAAGGCACCAGTTTTAAACCTGATTGCTCATTTATGGCGACGGAAATTATTTCGTAGTCTGATATAATTGTCATTTCAAGTTATACGTCAATTATAGTACGCTTATTTAACTCCATTGTAAAAATATTATCAAACTATACTATTTTTATTTTTAATGCACTAACCCGTGCTAAGGACAAATTTAAAAACCTATTTAGAGGCTAAAAATTTCACCCATGCCGGGATTCAAACCCGCAACCCCTGGCTATCCGTGCCAGCGCTCTACCAATTGCTCAATTATCAAACAAAAAATCAAATAATAACTGTTTATTGGGCAGAACTAAATTTAACATGGCGCGAAGAACCATTGTTTACGCTAGGGTCATTATTTTCAAGTGATTTCTATCATGTAAACCCAATTGGGCCCTTTATTAAATTTCCAAATGAATCCACTGCGAATGCCATGTACTGCAACACAAACAGAGTCAAGACTACCGTACAATGACAGATAAATAGATGGGTCACGAGACGTATTTCTTTACACCAAGGGCCGAGAAGGTTTGATAGGTGTGCGGGCTTAGACTAAAAGCAGCGATGAAATTAATTTACCACATTCGTGCAATGGGCATTGATCAGGGAGGCATCGATTGTCGTAAAGTGAAAACCATTTAGAGGAATAGGGATACTGATTACTTTTAGGTGTTTAAATAGGTAAAATAAAAACGGATTAATATAATGTTTACTTCATTTTTCTTTCAATGACGTCATCATTGGCTCTAAAGCGGTAGTTCCATTGCCTACAAATATTTTAAAAAAATTCGTCAACAACAACTGTCAAAAACAGAAAATAACGTTCGCAACAAATAAATATCCGATTAATACTAAAGATAATCATGGAATCTAAAGAGTGCTTCGTTCCGACCTGCAAAAACAACTCGAAAAATAGCCCAACTAAACTGTTTGTACGTTTGAACTTTTTTTTTATCATGAATAAATTCAATGAACGTAGTTCATAATGCCAGTGGTGACGTCATACTTTCAAAACTACATACATACATAACCTCACGCCTGTATCCCCGAGGGGTAGGCAGAGACCAGGGACTGCCACTTGCCACGATCCTGACAGATCACCTTCGCTTCATCAACGTTCATAAGTCGTTGCATGCACGCACGCCGGTTCCGGGTACTTTTTATCTTTCCCTTTGCTAATACTTACAAAACTTTAAATAATTACCTAATAAAAAAATTCGTTCGCTCGCTATCAACCCTTGTATGTCCCCACTGCTGGGGCACGGGTCTCTTCCTGCATCGCAGGAAGGTTAGGCCATACTCTACCACGGGGTCCAAGTCCGGTTTGATAAAAAAAATATTTCATCAAAAATTAAGAAAATATTCAAATTAGTTTCTTATATTAGTCTATATTTTAGATTTATAGAATAAAAAATAAGATGTGACAATGCCCATTGTCATTGTGCTAAAATCCATTAACAGAATCTAGGGCCAGTACTCGCATGCCTAAAGCTTAGAGGCGGAAGGTCTTATGTGAATGCCTTTGACACAAGGCGCTTTGCTTCGCTCCATAAGCATCGATTAGTATCTCCACTACAAATTTAGTAGGACAGAAAGCACCGAAGCAAAGCCAGGCGGTTGCTTCGCTAAATGCACTATTTATGAAATTTTAACATTCCAACATCGGTATCTGAAACGCGTGAAACTAAAACTAAACTTTTGAGTAGATTTATTTTATACTAGCTTAAGCTCACGGATCTGCCCGTATTCCATGTCTCGATTCAGATCTTTGTCCATTCGTTGGCCAAGTTTCATTTATATCCGTTCAGCCGTTATTGAAATGAAATGAATTTGAAATGAATTGAAATCAAATGAATTTATGAAATGAATTTATTTGTAACCAAAATTAAATTGCAAAATTGCGAGAAATCAAATGAAATTAAAAGGTTTTATTCAAAGTAACGCAGAAACTGCGGCTTAATAAAGAAACATCTCTCCATTTTGGAGAAAAAATGGACAAAAAAAACTCCAAACTTAGTCTTTTCAAAGTCCTTGATTAACAGAGTTACTTAATTATTTTAAAACATAGAACTGGCTTTAATTCCAGACATCATCATTGATTAACAAACATCGACACAAACACCCACATTTATCATATTAGTAGATTTTTTCTTGGGGAGACATTTGTGTTGTGTATAGGTGCTTACATAGCAGATAGGTATAGATAGATATATGGGAACACTTTATTGCACGGCCAGAAAGAAAAATCACTACCTACCACAACTTCTTAAATCTAAGTAAAGTTGCCAGTCTCATCTATACCCAAGGTTTGCTGGAAGAGAATAGGTCTTGCATTAAGCACGCCGTTGTACATTACTTACATAATTTGTGCAATAAAAAATTAAAACAAATAAATACTTAAACAAAGTTGTAAAGTAATGTTAGTAATGATATTTTGGTCTAATCCATTTCTTTGATTGTGAAGTGTCTCAGCTCAGCACAGAGTTTGTTCCGGTTCCGAACTTCACTACGATGGCGCGTTTCCTTCCAGATCGCATCCATACAGACGCTGTAACTCATAAAGGCCTAAGTAAGGGTGGCCGAAAAATGTTAAGCACGTAAAGCGAATGTATCGGGTGGTCGGAAACTGAGTTATTTAGCGGCGCGGGGGTACATTCAGTGAATGGATACTCGCCGCCTTCCATCCCCCATTTTGCGGAACCCCGGGGACGGGCAGTCTCAAAAAATCGACAGTAATCTCGTCTAGAAACTGAAACTAGATTATTTAGCTCGCCGCGTGCAACAGATGAAGCCTTTCGACCGTGGAGCGTGGCGGCGAGGTTCTGGAAGTGGTCATTTTCCCGGCAGCTGCAGCAATAATTTTGAGAATTTGAAGTAGGTACGCCTGCCTTTGTCGCCGTAGAACTCTGACAAAATGGATTTAGTTGTAACTGTTCAGCGGCGCAGTGACAATCGTCCTACTTGAGATGAATAACGATAATATTACTCTGAGTAACGATAAGATTAAATACATCCAATTGGATAAATAATAAATGTAAATAATTACAGAGATTCAGCGGCAGTAAGCAGCGCTTCCATGCTTCGCAAGGCACGATAAGCCATTGGTGCCGGCTGCCATGTAATGGTAGTCGTTAAGCCGTTCAGAGGCCTTATTCTCATAAGGCCTCTGACTGTGCACACTTTCCTGCGGGAATTGTGTCAACTTTACTTTGTGTCCCGAAATGATAAAATGGTAAAAATTAATTTACTAATAATAAAGGCTAGCGGTAGCTTTAGCGTTCGGAGCTATGACGCATTCTTCTGAAAAAGCTACCGTGATCCTTAACTTCTTTGGGTTGAGAGCTAATATCGTGCAATAAGAGGGTGTTCTGGCTGTGGGGGACTGTAGGGAGGCAGCTAACTCCAAATAGCGATTGATGCCCGTCTTCTGCGAGTAAATCAGCCCCATCGTGTGAAGTAAGACCACTCATTTGACGGCGAACTCAATAAATACATACCCGTTTTAAGGCTACTTTTACGTCTGGGAAATGCTTCGCTTGCACCTTTTAAGCTTTTTAATGATTGCAAGGAAACGAACATAAATTTAGAAATTTATTTATTTCATATACCTCTAAAATTATCGTTTTGTATATTAGTACATCTACTTCTTTCTCCAGTGTATTAGTCGAGTACATACAAAGGTTGTCTGGATGAGGTCCTTTTACTGTTAGGGTCGCCGTCTGTACTCTTAGGTTAAGAAATATTTTGTAATTTCCATTTTTATGCTGTTACCCGCGGCTTATATTTTTTTCCATTCGAATAAGATATTTTCTCGTAGTAAATCGTAGCTTATCTATTAATCCAGGGTGTCAGCTAACTCTATACCAAATTTGATTAAAATCGCTCCAGCCGCTTAGACGTGAAGACTTAACAAACATACACACTCACGAACTTTCGCCTTTATAATATTTGTGTAAAGTGATGTGATTTTAAAAAACCTATTTAGAGGCCAAAATCCCACCCATGCCGGGATTCGAACCCGCGACCTCTGGCTGTCCGTGCCAGCGCTCTTTCCAACTGAGCCAATGGGCGACTCACCGGCATCGGTGATATTCGAACCTCTTTACACTATTCTCTGTATTACGTACGTAATTTAAAATTGTCCTTAGCACGGGTTAGTGCATTAAAAATAAAAATAGTACCTATAAGTAATTTAAAAACCTATTTAGAGGCTAAAAATTTCACTATCTATCCGTTGTCGGCTATCCGTGCCAGCGCTCTACCAATTGAGCCGCTGGCACGGATAGCCAGAGGTTGCGGGTTCGAATCCCGGCATGGGTGAAATTTTTAGCCCCTAAATAGGTTTTTAAATTTGTCCTTAGCACGGGTTAGTGCATTAAAAATAAAAATAGTATAATCATGTGGGTACAGTGATATCATTCCAATGTAAAACCTAACTGCAAAGTAGGTAGTCGGGGCTGTAAGTGATGCAATTTGCTTAAGCCAGATGTCGCTGCCTGTACGTAATACAGAGAATAGTGTAAAGAGGTTCGAAATTTCACTGATGCCGGTAAGTCACCCATTGGCTCAATTGGTAGAGCGCTGGCACGGATAGCCAGAGGTTGCGGGTTCGAATCCCGGCATGGGTGAAATTTTTAGCCTCCAAATAGGTTTTAAATTTGTCCTTAGCACGGGTTAGTGCATTAAAAATAAAAATAGTATAATAGTATAAGTAATGTGTTGTGATAAAGTGTTCTCTATCTATCAATAAAATGTGGCCTGAGGCTGACCTACATAATAAAATTGCAAACATTGAAAATATGTTTTTGCTATCATAAATAAGACATACATTTGCTTTAGCCTGACAGAATCAGGCAGTAAAATAAAAAAAAAAATATATTTAAGCATAACTTTTCAACTTAAAAATGACACCTCAGGAATACGTTGAACTTATTAACAGACAACGCTATTCGGAGCGGAAAAACTCTTATTGTAATTAAAAGCACTTAAGACCAAAGTCGAAGTAAAGTAAATGACCGTCGCTCTAATTGACGTGTGTCAGGAATTGTGCTCTTTAAAAATAACCTTATTTAAGTGGCGCCACTCTCGCCACGAGTTGTCACAGCTTTTAGGTGAAATATGAAACGGCCGAATAACTTTTAATTCCGGCGGTGCAAGGGGGCGGATTAATAATTCAGCTCGGGAGGCGGGGGGATGGGGGGGCCGTACCCACACAACAGCCTTATTCGACTCGGATCTGTTGGCACTTCAGACACATGACAAGATTCTTGTATGTGAAATCAACCCTTGTACGTCCGCACTACTGGGGCATCTCTTTCTCTATCGCAGGAAGGTTAGGCGTACTCCACCACGGGGGCTAAGTCCGGGTTGGTGGAGGATTGTAAGACAGTGGCGGGTCTTACAGTCAGAAGTTATGAAGCCGCCCACAAGGCCTCTAACACGGCTTAACGACTGCCTTTATATGACAGCCAGCACCCAACGGCTTAACGCGCCTTGCGAAGTACGGAAGCGCTCGAAAAAAATTCTACTAACGGTACCTACCCACGGGACGGTCACCTATTTAAGTGCTTCATCCCAATAGGCCATTACAAGAAATAACATGCATACATGTATAAAAGCGAGTCTTGCGTCTCCCTAAGAGAATTCTTCCAGCAAACCTTTGAGAGATAGGGCAACGGTAAATATTATTCAATGTACCTATAATATAAAAATGAATCGCTGAATGTGTTGGTAAGCGCAAATCTCGAGAGCAGGAGCAGCTGAACCGATTTCGCTAATTATTTTTTTAGAATATTCCTTGAAGTACGAGGATGGTTCTTATGGAGAGAAAAAATAAAGAATCAACTGTTAGGCGGTACGAAGTTCGCTGGGTCAGCTAGTTTAATATAAATTGAATTATCTTACATTATGTTTGCTGAATGTCAGTTTACTGTGTCATCCGCTGCCCTCGGACCGTATTTGTAGAGCAAAAAAACACTTCAACCTTTTTTCTAAGCTCGTCTAAAGCTGAATACATCAGAGCCTATAATATGATGACATTCGGTGATTGCCACAAATATGTTACTTTATTTTTTGTGTAGCCTTAAACGTCCAACCGTCCCCACTCCTGGGGCACGTGTCTCTTCCTGCGTTGCAGGAAGGTTAGGCCATACTCCACCACGGGGGCCAAGTCCGGGTTGGTGGAGATTTTATAATAATTACGATCTTCTAAACTAACCTAGGACTCACCATGCGTCGACGAAAGTAATGGTGTTTAAATAGTTACTTTTTTAAGTGTTTTTTTATGTAGTCTATAAACGTCCCACTGCAAGGCACAGACCCTCTCTCAGAGAGAGATTATGGGTATAATTACCACGCGTGCCCACCGCGGATCGGCAATTTCAAGTGCTGAGGTATTGAACACCTCAGACCCTCAGGTGTCCTCATTAACTTTTTACTTATAATATCCCATTGCACCTCATCAAGAACATCAGCGTTTATCATTATTAATACTTTTATTGCACTTACATTTTATCAATAAAATTTCAACAATAACCATTCCTGCCCATCAACCATAGGAGGAGAGGAAAAAGTTAGTAGGCGTGCAAAAGAACAAGAAAGTAATATGGTGTAATTAAATAAACTTACACACGTTTAAAAATGTTAGCTGGAAGAAAATACTCATTAGTATTAAGCTCGCCTTTGTACAAATATGCTTATTGTGCAATAAAAAAAAATCTTCTTCTTCAGGCTATCTTAGTCCACTGTTGGACACAGCCCTCCCCTAATGAGCGCCATAGCGCAAGGTTTTACCATCATTTGGGGGTAATGCCTATAATCCCCACTCTGGGCATGCGGGTTGGGGATCGCAGAAAAAATCTAATCTACTCTTTTAAATGAAATTATATAAACTTACACATACACATTTACACTCGTACACTTAATAAAAGATCTTCACTTGCTGAGTTCTAAAGCGGCGATTTCGGCTTTTCCCAGGCATACGAAATATTCGTAATGTTGCCGAGACTGCGCGTGAATGGCATTAAATTAACGCTCGACGTAGGATTGTGCATATTCGCTCGGACATTACCTTGATCCAGTTAGCCTATTTATAGTGCAGTCGGGCGTGACATGTTTTTTTCATTCCCATTCAGTAACGCTCCAAATTGGCAAGTGAAATCCTTCACAAAGCTTTCGGGATCCAACGGCTATGACGTTTCACAGAACTTGACGTAAGCGTTGCAACACCGGCTTGTCAACATGACATGACGTGACGTGACGTGACATTTGACATAACATTTGACATAACATTTACATACTGACACATATATCGCTTCGTCGTGGGAACCAGAAACAA
This sequence comes from Yponomeuta sedellus, assembly GCA_934045075.1. Classification (NCBI taxonomy): domain Eukaryota; kingdom Metazoa; phylum Arthropoda; class Insecta; order Lepidoptera; family Yponomeutidae; genus Yponomeuta; species Yponomeuta sedellus. Next base: position 854,152 of record OW203721.1, on the reverse strand, counting down.
CGACATCACAAGCATGTAAACATCCAAGACCTGGGGGTTTTTTTTTGTCCCCAGCCGGGGTTCGAAGAAATGAAATGAAAATGAAACGAAAAGGTTTTATTCAAAGTAGCACAGAAACTGCGGCTTAATGAACGTTACAATTCGTCCATTTCAAAATCTAAATCTTTTCGGAGAAAAAATGGACAAAAAAGCTCAAAACTAAGTCTTTTCGAAGTCCTTAATTAACATAGTTTACATAATTATTTAAATAATTAAATAATTAACTTAAGAACATAACATAACAGAAGCCTGCGCAACAAGATTTTCTTGCCCATCCCAAGTATACTTTGCCCCATAAGCAGACTAATATTATAAAGGCAAAAGTTCGTTGATACTTCTTCACGACTAAGCAGCTGGAGCGATTTTAATAACATTTGGTATGGAGTTATCTGACACTATGGATTAACACTTCGTTTTATTGCGGGAAATATCTTATTACCATGGGAAAATCGATAAACCGCAGGTACCCCGCGGTGCACAGCTAGTAAGGGATATTTTCGAGTAGTTAGTAAAGACTAATTAAATAGGTGTCTCTTTATAGTCGGAAGACAGGTAGATAACCTTATCTATAATATAAAAATTAATCGCTGAATGTGTTGGTAAGCGCAAATCTCGAGAGCAGCTGAACCGATTTCGCTAATTCTTTTTTTAGAATATCCCTTGAAATACGAGGATGGTTCTTACGGACAGAAAATGATTTTTTTCTTCAAAGAATCGACTGTTTGCGGTACGAAGTACGCTGAATATAAAAATTAATCGCTGAATGTGTTGGTAAGCGCAAATTTCGAGAGCAGCTGAACCGATTTCGCTAATTCTTTTTTAAGAATATCCCTTAAAATACGAGGATGGTTCTTGCGGAGAAAAAAATGAATAAAACATTAAGAATCAACTGTTAGGCGGTACGTAGTTCGCTGGGTCAGTTAGTCTATAATATAAAAATGAATCCCCGAATGTGTTGGTAAGCGCAAATCTCGAGAGCAGCTGAACCGATTTCACTGATTCTGTTTTTAGAATATACCTTGAAGTACGGGGATGGTTCTTACGGAGAGAAAAATTAAAAAAAAATAAAGAATCGACTTTTAGGCGATACGAAGTTCGCTGGGTCAGCAAGTTAATAATAAAAACGGTCCGCGGTCTAAGTAAGATGCCGCATAAACAAAATATTAATGCTTGCTGCAATCGTAGAATATGTAGAAAACGGCGATAAGTCAGTTGGTTGAACAATGGACTCTGAAGCGGGGGCCCGAAGTTTGATTCCAAATGACTAAGTTATGTAGGTATATTTGTGCAAAATTTTTATGCAATTTCCAGAATGTGTCGTCTTTATAACAACCTGTTCGCCGAATCTTCAACAATTGGTATATTTGAACCAAATCCTTCTAAATTCTTTAAAATGATTAGCTCTATAATTTGAAAACCTCTACATACCTTGTTTACATACCTTGGACTGCAGTCCAGAACACTAATAGATGTATTTTTAAATGGAACTTGTAATGACTGTATTCTGTTTTGTAAACTTAATAAAATAAATGAATAAATAAAGAATTTTAATAATAATAATAATTCTACTAAAACCTTTTTAGTGCCAGTTCACAAGCTAAATAACGAAGCTAATTAAAATTGTGAGTGAAGATCGCTGAAGATTACAGGTACTTTTTAACAAGCTCGGTTGTAACTGAGAGATTTTCTTTCGTTAGAAAGTGACCCTTAAGGAACCCTTTAAACATGAGTGTCCACTTCAAGCCAGATATAATTTGTGTTTGAGGTAAAGTGGAGAAAACCCTCCATAAGTCGGGGCTACTTAAATTTGGGTGGCCTCATCAAGAATAACAACATGTAGGGAGACTAAGCACACACTCTCTCTCTAAGAGAGGTGCTATCCTCTACTGCAGGTCGTATATAGACTAAATAAAAAAAATTATAACTGTGTAACTATTACTCGTTAGTAGATTTTATGATGTTAATTAACTTTAAAAATGTATCCTTATATTGGTATTTAAACAAATCTTTACTCCACTCCACTCCACTCCACTCCACTCCACTCCACTCCACTCCACTCCACTCCACTCCACTCCACTCCACTCCACTCCACTCCACTCCACTCCACTCCACTCCACTCCACTCCACTCCACTCCACTCCACTCCACTCCACTCCACTCCACTCCACTCCACTCCACTCCACTCCACTCCACTCCACTCCACTCCACTCCACTCCACTCCACTCCACTCCACTCCACTCCACTCCACTCCACTCCACTCCACTCCACTCCACTCCACTCCACTCCACTCCACTCCACTCCACTCCACTCCACTCCACTCCACTCCACTCCACTCCACTCCACTCCACTCCACTCCACTCCACTCCACTCCACTCCACTCCACTCCACTCCACTCCACTCCACTCCACTCCACTCCACTCCACTCCACCGCACTCCACTCCACTCCACTCCACTCCACTCCACTCCACTCCACTCCACTCCACTCCACTCCACTCCACTCCACTCCACTCCACTCCACTCCACTCCACTCCACTCCACTCCACTCCACTCCACTCCACTCCACTCCACTCCACTCCACTCCACTCCACTCCACTCCACTCCACTCCACTCCACTCCACTCCACTCCACGCCACTCCACTCCACTCCACTCCACTCCACTCCACTCCACTCCACTCCACGCCACTCCACTCCACTCCACTCCACTCCACTCCACTCCACTCCACTCCACTCCGCTCCGCTCGACTCCGCTCCGCTCCGCTCCTCTCCACTCCACTCCACTCCGCTCCCCTCGGCTCCGCTCCGCTCTGCTCCGCTCGGCTCGGCTCGGCTCGGCTCGGCTCGGCTCGGATCGGCTCGGCTCGGGTTTGCTCGGCTCGGCTCGGCTCGGCTCGGCTTGGCTCTTGGCTTGATTATTGCCAAAGACGTCTGGAGTTAAAGCCAGTGCCGTGGGTTAGTTCTAGATTTGAATAATAATTGAATCAGGGACTAAATTGGCAAAGACTGAGTTTGGAGTTTTTTTTGGGCTATCTCTTCTCCAAAGTTGTCTAGTTTTTCTACAGAACACCATGTGTAACTTGTCACGGTCATTAACGACGTTTCTGTGATACTATGGCCGGTATTACAGAAGCGTACTCAAGCGCCAATCTCTACTTAAGACTAGTTTTGAGTATGGATTTAATTTTAGAACGTTACTTGAGTCGAGATTCATCAAGCGCGACTCAACTGAGTAATAGCTAATTCGAGAACGATACTTTGGTAGCAATCTTTACTTAAGTAAAGATCAAATCTGTATTTACTCAAGTGTGGTCGGAACCACGCTTGAGAGTCGATCAGTCAGTTATTATAATTGTCAATTTGGAATGTTTATTGCAAAATTCATATATTCGAAAACCATGATTACTATGACGAAATAGTTAATGATAGCAGCAGCCCCTTAGGCATTTAAGGGACGCTGAAGACCCCTACTGCATGGATTCTAATAAGTGTTTATGTGCAAAAACAATTTACATTAATATTGGGGTGGTTTCATTGAATAAATTTCACGCAACACAATCACTTCGCGAGCGCTTCCGTGCTTCGCAAGGTACGTTAAGCCGTTGGTGCCGGCTGTCATATAATGGCAGTCGTTAAGCCATGTCAAAGGCCTTATGGGCGGCTTGCTAACTTCTGACTGTAAGACCCGCTACTGTCTTACAATCCTCCACCAACCCGGACTTGGCCCCCGTGGTAGAGTATGGCTTAACCTCTTGCGATGCAGGAAGAGACCCCTGGCCCAGCAGTGGGGACATACAAGGGTTGATAACGAACACAATCACTTCACCTGGTCCCAAACTAGGATATCCTGTACTTTGATAATCAGGCAAGAACGTCACAAACATGAAAGTACACCGAGACTGTGGTCACTTGTACAAATATATAGGCCCACAGTGGGAATCGAACTCACAAGCTCTGTCTTGGTAACCAAGCGTCTTAGCGGCTAGGCCAACAAGACAGTCACAAAGAGGAATAAATAAAATAATCAGTAAAACAATCTCAGCTTTTTTATTGCTTTGTTTTATTTTTATTGCTTTGTTTTATATTTGTAATATAATTGACACTATTCTATAAATCCGCTGTGTTGAAGTTGACTTTTTATCTTCCTCGAGGAGGATCCTCTCCACTGTGGTGAAGTTGAAGTTTTGTGTTCAACGAGCAGGTTCCTCTCCACTGCGATGAGGTTGAAGTTTTATGTTTATTGAGCAGGTTCCTCTCCACTGCGGTGAGGTTGAAGTTTTATGTTCAACAAGCAGGTTCCTCTCCACTGCGGTGGAGTTGAAGGTTTATGTTCAACGAGCAGGTTCCTCTTCACTGCGGTGAAGTTGAAGTTTTATGTTCAACGAGCAGGTTCCTCTTCATTGCAGTGAAGTTCAAGTTTTATGTTCAATGAGCAGATTCCTCTCTACTGCAACGAAGTTGAAGTTTTATGTTCAACAAGCAGGTTCCTCTCCGCTGCGGTGAAGTTGAAGTTTTATGTCCAACGAGCAGGTTCCTCTGCACTGCGGTGAAGTTGAAGTTTTATGTTCCATGAGCAGGTTCCTCTCCACCGCAATGAAGTTGAGTTTTTGTCTTCTACGAGGAGGACCCTCTCCACTGCAGTGAAGTTGACTTTTTATGTTCCACAAGGAGGATTCTTTCCACTATGGTGAAGTTCCTTGCTCTCATTTTTTCACATCTCGTTTCGTGGATTTATGTTCAAATTAAACCACACCGACTATGTACAGATATTCGTAATTTAGTAAACATAAATAAATAGACAGACGTCAAGAGGATTATTTTATCGACATTTGTTACGTTCCGTTCTGTACTCAAAGCGAATAAGTAAACAAGAAGCGTGAACGTTTTGCTTCCTTTAAATATACGGTTCATTACAAACTAATAACTAAATAAAGTAACTTTGAACATTTTATTTACGAATACATAAACATTATTTTAGTTTCCTCTGTATATTTGACATAATTTACTAAGTTTCATCGTCACGTTTTTGTAACATGCGTAAAACGGAATAAAAATCTACACTTGTATTTTTCTTGTCATAGAAAACAAACTTTGATCATAGACAATCTGATTTCAGTTCTGAATCTCTACTTAAGCAGTGATTGGCTGATCTCTACTCAAGAACTGTTTGAAAATAAAGGGAGTGCTTGAGCATCGATTCAGTGCTCAAGTAATGATTGGGCGATCTGAGATCAATCTGTGCTTGAGCATCGTTCTGTAATACCAGCCTATGAGTAAAAACACGGCAAGAAATTGATTTTTATTTTATAAAAAACTATGTATTGTGGATGGTCCGTTATCTTCACGCTAAGCTAAGATGGAAGTATGTTAAAACTTTATATCTAGATTCTTAACGTTGATTCAAGGCTATATTTTCCTGATAAGGGCTGTAGACCAGATAAAAGAGAAGGGCCCTACTTGTTCAGAAATTAAACCATTTCTATTTACAATTTTCTTATGTTGTAATCAGTAATGTTTGGCGACTAAAGAGACAAGCAAAAGAGCAGAGAACTAGATGTAAACAAATTTCATGCTACTCGTTTCCAAATAGTCGCCCGTCGCATTACCAGCTCTTATTTAACGCAGCTCAATTAAGAAAGTCGAAGGGCAAGTTCAAGTCTTCAGGTGAAACAAAAGTACCTCTGACGCCCACAAACCGCACGGCCGCACGGTTATCGCACCCACCGCATCGCCCGCACCGCACCACCCGCATCATGCGAAACTCCTACGATCGTGCGATCCGCACTTTTACCACTCTTACCCGAGGTGAGCTCTTTCGACCGGAATTGCATTTTTAATTTTACTTTTTATTTATTGAAAGAAAACCAACAATTCTACAATATAGTTTCAGGTCAGAAAAATCACACGTAATCTTATGTATACAATTGTACAACCAGTGGCTCAGATAGCCAAGCGTCCACCGAGGATTGGCGAATTCAATAGCTCAGGTAGTTATATATGACATAACAGTTATGTAAACATCTCAAACAGTAAGGAATACTATGTTTTAAAAACCCATTTAGAGGCTAAAAATTCCACCCATGCCGGGACTCGAAATCGCGACCTCTGGCTAACCGTGCCAGCGCTCTCCCAACTGGGCTAATAGGCGACTTACCGGCGACTTATCAGTGAAATTTCGAACCTCTTTACAATGCAGCAAGATCTGGCTGAAGTAATTTGCATCACTTACAGTTTTTAAAAATTGTCCTTAGCACGGGTTAGTGCATTAAAAATAATATAATACTACGTTTTTTCGCCATTAATAATAAATAAAACTTTATTTCAGACTATGCGTCCATACAGGCAGGCGGTACAACAAAATTAAATTAAAAAGAAAAGTTTTTAGAAGGTACTACTTATGCAACAAAGTAGGGTCAAAGGGTGCATTAGTACTAAGATTACAAGACACTTTTATCCAACACTTGTACGTATCCGTCAAAAAGAGCCTGACAGACAGCTCTCTTATTATTGAGTTTCCACACGTGGCAACTAGGTCCTTAAATGAATTCCATTCAGCTAATTCTGCTGTAGATAGGCGTTCAGGCTACCTACGGAACTTGGTTTATTATAACGCACGTGGGCTTAGGTGTAAAAGGCCATCGTTCCTCAAACCCTACGAAAACAACCCGAGATAAGCCAACGCTAATCTGAATTAATCGAAATTTTCAACTTTCAGTAGTGTTAATTTCCAAAGATATCACCGTGTATGTTCAAACCATGACGTAACAGACAGTACTTGATGCCTATGCTGGAGATTAGAGATTCAAAGTAGACGGAGTCCGTAGAAAGTGTTCATAACATCTTGCGCCAAAAGTTTCTGCTAATTAATCTTTCGGATGTACTACTTTTTTGGCGAATTTGCATTTTGGAGAAAATTTCGTTTATGACGTGTGCGTTATTATTAACTTAAGAATATAACATGTACGTAAACGATGAAATTTTTTCTGATTAAGGATCGATATCAACCTTATGTCCTCGCTGCTCGGGTCTCTTTCTGCATCGCAGAAAGGTGGGGCCAAGTCCGGGTTGGTGGAGGATTGTAAGACAGTGGCGGGCTGGCCGGCACCAAGGCACGTTAGGCAAGGCCTAACGGGCCTAAAGCACGGAAGCTCTCGAAAAAAATGCCACTAGCGGTAGTCACGGGACGGTCACCCATCCTGCACCTGACCGCGCCTGTTGTTGCTTAGCTCAAGTGATTGATTCTAATCACTCGGTTCGGCTAGGCCACGAGCACTTCATCTATCGCCCTTTTTTAATACAAATCAAAACAAAATAAATGTTTTGGGTCACAGCATTGGTAGCACCGATTGTTATTGATTCCATAATCTCCTAACACCGGAGCCCATTTCGACTCGCCGGTTATTCCTAATTTGGCCCATTGGCATGGTAAACTTAATATTCGATTATTGTTGCCAACAAGTAAGAAAATAAAATTTACAAAAATACAAGTATGTTTAATACAAACATGGAAGGTTAATCAAACAAAGGGATGCAGGCTCAGCATGTGCAGCGCATAATGCTTTAAATGGCTCGTTGAGTTTCAATTATATTACACGCACAAAATCATGGAAGTTTCAAAAATCGTATGCACTACACTACCCACTCGCACGCCACTAATGGAAAAACTTAATTAGTATTTTTAGGGTCGTTTTACAAAATATCAGACCAATGTTACAATCTTGATCATAGTGATTTTCAGGAGCCATGGGCCTGAACCCACAGAAACCCTTAACTGGATAGCCAAAAGTCCCATATTCCCAGGTAGTCCCAAATCTGTGATCCTAGGTTTTCGATCGTGGGCTCTAAAAATCACTATTAACGTGTCTGCGAGATAGTTCTAACACTTTTTGCAAAACTCATCTGTAAATAAAGGTATAATTTATTTTATATACCTAGTGGCAGCTAATGTCAATTCGTTGATGATTGAGATAGCAAACGCAAATAAGTCTTCAGGATTTGGTGCGCATGGCAGAGGCGGTGATCCCGGGCGCGATTGTTAAATTATCGTAAAAGTGTCATTGCGGCGGCGCGCGAGCCGCGACGTTGTCACAAGACGTATCAATCTTGCATCGCGCCCCCGGGGCCCTAAATATTGGATCGCGACCAAACAGGCGACCGGATCAAGCCGCGGGCGTTAAAAATCTAACCCAGCGGCGCCCCAGACGTGGAACACTGGGTTTCTATTCACAATAGTACGATTAAATTTGATTTATTTCAACCTAAACAATTTAAATTCTGTTTGCTGAATGTCATTGTATAATCTAAAATGTAAGTCGGTGCCTTCGGGCCGTATTGTAGTCTAGAAAAAGACAGCGTGAAAAATCCACTCTGGCCATCTTTTCTCCAGTCATCTTAAAGTGGTTTAAGATGACTTGAGAAAAGATGTCCACATATACACATGAAAACACTTCATGATTGCCATCAAAAACTTTAAACGTCAAAGCATTAGTTAAATGTCTTACAAAAGTAGGAAAAACATAAGTGCTGCGGCCAACACACTTTCACAGTCGATTTTTACTTGCAATTTTTAGTTAAACCTATCAAGAAGCGGATTGATAACTTCTTACAGTAAGGCCCGCCACTGTCTTACAATCCTTTTTTTTTTTTTTTTTTCACCCAGGAGAAACCCCAATTACGGGTACCACCGGCTCGGGGGAGCACAGTGGTTATGTCGGACTCCCCGCCCTGAAAAGGGCGGTATACCGACTAAAACTCCTGGGGTGTTCCTCCGCACCGCAAAGGACGGGGCCACGGGAACGCTTGCGCACACTTCCGCGACCCCGCCTGCGGGTGCCCTTTCGGGCACTCCTTCGGCGGCGCTTCTGCCCCGTCGGTGCTCGACGACGGGGCTAGAAAACGCCGCATCTCTTCGTTTGAGCGCATAGGGGCCAAGTGCGTATGATCTTGGCCCCCATACGCCCCAACGCGCCGCTCCCTCCATCCCATCGCAACCCGGTCGATGAGACGGGGAGGGCGGCGCACCTCCTCGTTGAGGCGCGTGGGGGCCCAAGGCCCGGTCCCCACACGCCCCACACGTGAGGCCCGTCACGTCGCCCACCAGCACTTCTCTGAAAGCAGAGAAGGCGGTGAGCGACCGCGCGGGCCCCCTCCGTGCCAGAAGGCACCCTCGGAACACGCAAGGGCGCCTTCCGGCCCGCCGTGATGGACGCGGAGAGTCCCCCGACCCTCCGCGTCCCGGCGGCCACTCTGGTCCGACTGGTACGAGGCGCGCGCGCTTCCGCGCAGCGGCGCCCCCCCCAGTCGGTCCTTCATTCGGTTGGTCGCCTGGGTCCCGCTCCACAAAGTGAAACAGGGCCCACGCGACCCCTATCGCCAGATTTTTCGCCGCTGGCCAGCAAGATCCCATAAAGAGAAGTTACTGACCAGCGCCCAGGGTGCACCGGCCCTTGCCACTTACCCTTCCTACTGGTTCAAAAATGAATCAGAAGGAACGGAAGCGGAAGGGCACACGGGAAGGTAATCTGGCATCGCACCCCACTGTCTTACAATCCTCCCCCAACTCGGATTTGGCCCCCGTAGTGGAATATGGCCTAACCTTCTTGCGGTGCAGGAAGAGACCCGTGCCCCATATGTGCCCTAGTGTGCACATGCAACAGGTTGATACCATAACACACCGTACCATCTAGAAGCACTTCAACATACAACGTAGTCACACTTTATTATATATTCGCTTAAAGTGTTTCTACTATTAAAGAACCTCTTAATCATATTGCATTGACAATCCTCTAGAAATGGTCGGTTTCACATTGGAGTGTAACCTTTATGACACGACGTCATAACGGTACATTCATATTATTTATTGAGGCTGATACGCGGACGATGTGTTAACATTATACGAGGAATACTAGTTGAAAGTAGTCGTGCCGTTTCGTTTATCGTCCAATGGGAAACCATTCATAAAAAATATTCCCCGAATATTTTCTTAAAGCATTAGCATTATCTGGTGTGTTATCCACTCAAGTTTGACGGCCTCGGTGGCGCAGCGGTTTGGCACGCTGACTGTAAAACCGAAAGTCTCGGGTTCGATCCCCGGCCGGTTCAAACTAGGAAACGAAGTTTTCTAGGTTGTTTCGGGTCTTGTATTTAGCACCGGTAACACGAGTTATTTTATTGTACTTAGTATCGGGCTAACGAGATCTGTGTAATATGGCCATGAATATTTATTATTATAAAAAAAATGTGTAACGATGGAGGCCACCCGTTTCCATAGGGGCTGCGCTCAGTTTTTTGACAATCTTTTTTAAGCATGTGTTGCTTGTGTTACTGGTAACTTTGTATTAAAATATAACTATAAAATGTAAAGACCAAGCAGCTGTCGACTGAAGATTGATCGAACCGATTATGACGTCACTATTTGGCGACGCCATATTGCTAAAGAGCGTATTGGCAGCTAATTTTAAGAATGAGTTATTAAATCCCTGTTTTTTAGAAAAAATACACAATAGATTTAAAAAAACACCAGTTTCGGACTACTTATTAAACAACAACAAAAAATCTAAGTTGGTTTTTAAACGCCTGTCACACAGTCTATTGGCACACGCCGGGCTTCAAACCCACGGCTTCTTCTTTTTTTTCACTTTATTTATTAAGGCACACCAATAGCACAAACACATTACAAGTAAAACCTTAAATTAATTACAGAGGGCTGGCCTTTGTGCCAATTACAGATGCTCCTGAGGCAATAGTAAAAGAAATTCTGCAAGTGTCAAAAAAGCTTTGTAGTTTCAGCTGAAGAGCGCTCCCGGTCTGCCCCGCCCGCACCTCAGTTTCAGCCGAGTAATATTTGCCAGTTAAAAAAACCCGCCGCGTAGGGCGGGCGCTACATTTTTTTTTCACCTCTTTGCCTACAGAGTTAAGGTAAGCCGCTCTTGACAAATGGTTAAGATAAACGGATATTCTGCGACCTGTTTATATTTCTCGCGGCTCCCGCGGAGTTATGTTTTCTTGCAAGCTCATTACAGGTGTGGATCCGGGGCGATTCGGAGGCGTAAAAAGGCTTTGAATAAGTTTGTAAGAGTGGATGAAGCTTTTCGAATTCAGTTAGGGTTAAATACAAAAAAAAATTAATGACTGTCTGTCTGCAAAAAATATACGAGTACCTTAGAATAATATACTAGTATATTGTATAAGGTATATTGCTTTGAATTTTGGTATTTTTATCTACGCGTTTTCTTAAACACAATAAACCAAATTAAAAAAAGGATTAATTAAATTAATTGGAGCTGCGAAAAACTGCAGGCGGATGCTGGATGCGGCAAGCTGAAGACAGGGGGCTATGGCGCTCATTAGGGGAGGGCTATGTTCAGCAGTGGACTAATATAGCCTGAAGAAGAAGAACAAGAAGAATTGGAGCTATTCGTGAAACATCGGAAAACATCGGGAGGAAACCTGAGTGTTTACGGTGTTCAAATACCTCAGCGCTTAAAATTGCCCTTCCGCGGTGAGCACGCCTGGCAATTAAGTCCTACTCTCTCTCTTTCTCTCTCTCTCTCTGAGAGAAGGCCTGTGCTTTGCAGTGGGACGTTATGTGCTACATAAAAAATATACATTGTTTCAAAGGAAAAATGTATAAGCTGCTGTAAAAGTTACTGCAATGGATTTCATAAACCTCGGGGATCGCAAAGCAGTAAAGAACGGGTCTGTACGTAACTAAAAAAATAATAAGCAAAGAAATAACTTCCACACAACCCAATCACGTGACCTGGGGGGTGAGTCTCTAAAATGCATAGTTGTTCAATACAGTCATATAATTCCGTCACTATAGGTAGTCCAGTAACCAATCGCATTGCAATGGTACAACCCGTGCTACTTACGAGTAACTCGGCGCCTCGCGCGATTCGATCTTCTTCGCGAGAGATGCCTGTTTAATTGGCGCGGGTTACACCTCTGGAATGACTTTGTACTGCTAAAGCTTTGTAGACTACCAAATTGAGGCAAATGACAACCATTGTCGTGATTATACTAATTTATTAAAAAAATATACGAGTATTGGACTCCAGCGTCTGGTCCCAAACTAGGATACACTGTGCTGTAGTACCCAGGCAAGGACATTACAAATAATGCAAATATGCCCAGACTAAAGTATTGATTTAGTAGAGCGGTCTTCAGTCTCGAGAGTCTTCAGTAAAGATTACCAACATTCAGATTTCCAGTAACAAGGTACCCATACGTCTATTTTAATAGTGGCGCCACATCAACTTATGCTCATTTACATTACAGGTGACGTTAAACAGGTGACGGGCTTAATAAAATTTAAAATTGGTCAACATTCGCCTGTAAACCAAAGCCTGATTTAAATTTGCTTTCATTTCATGATTTTTAAGCCCGCTTTACATAGAGGTAGAATAGAATTTTGACGAGTAGAGACGTCAAAAGTGACAGCAAATTTTGTGGCGTTACCATACGAATAAAATAAAGGCACCGGAATACAGATATATAGTATGGGCTTTATTACTACGCGTGCCCACCGCGGAAGCCCCAAACAATTGCTATACTATTCGCGTGTAAGCTTTTAGGGTCTCTATTCTATTCTACCTCTATCTAAGGCATGCTTAAAAAACATAAAAATAAAGCGAATGTAAGTCAGTGAAAATGATGAAATTAGATAGAAATCCTCGTAATATTACGATTTTAATGAACGTATTGACTAGTCTTTCCTGTGGGCTAGGCCGACTAAGCTGTCAGGGTGGTATAGGTGCTGGGCAAGCCTACAACATCTATAAAACCATGTCCCAGGCACTACAGCGTCGGAGTGGTCCCTTCACCCATCTAGTGTGAGTGAAGATACCACTGGACGCTGTTTAAATCATCTCATTAAGTAGATGCAAAAAGGCCAATTTTTTTATTTAATGAACTAGACAACATGGGCAGGACCGCTAACTACTTGACAACTAAAAATATTTCAAAAACAACAACTGACATATTAAAGAATTCATACTTTTTTAAAAACCATGTAAAGAACCAAACAGCGAGGAATCACACGGACGAGTTCACAGTCAGGCTATACACGATTGGATATGATTTTGATCAGAAACAACAAAGATTTATTTCAACGTAAAGAATTATTCCTTAATTGGTTGAATGTCAATGTACCTGCAACATTAGCCGGTTGAGTTTCTATTGGAGAAAAATGATGTGAAAAAAAAAATCTCTGACCATCTTTTCCCACTTTAATTCATTAGTTGATAATAGTTCTTTTCAAGCAAGATTCCATGCGTGCGATCAACAACTTGCAATGCTAAAATATTAGTCACTATCCTTACAAAGGTGGGGAAACAGTGAGGCTGCGGACAACTTGTAATGCTAACAAATTAGTCACTACGCTTACAAAAGTAGGGAAACAGATGACAGCCATCGGCGGTCACAACCAACCATCAGCCATAGTCTCAATCAAAGGGGCTTAGGGGCGCTAATTAGCGCACCAATGGAATAAAAATCATAACTTATTGTATAATAAGTTTTAGTGTTTATAATAGAAGTGAACATGTGTTTGTCATGTTCACTGTTAGGTGGCGATCGTGGCCTAGCCGAACCGGGTGATTGGAATCAATCACTTGAGTTAAGTAACAACAGGCGCGGTCAGGAGTTGGATGGGTGACCGTCCCTTGACTACCGCTAGTGGCAGTTTTTCCGAGCACTTCCGTGCTTTGCAAGGCACGTTAAGCCGTTGGTGAGTGCTGTCACGTAATGGCAGTCGTTAAGCCATGTCAGACCTTTTAGGCGGCTTGATAACTTCTGACAGTAAGGCCCGCTACTGTCTTGCAATCCTCCACCAACCCGGACTTGGCCCCCGTGGTGGAGAATAGCCTAACCTTCCTGCGATGCAGGAAGAGACCTGTGCCCCAGCAGTGGGGACATACATGGGTTGATATCGTACTTTTAGATGGCGCTAGTAAGCGCCGATAAGCGCCTTACGCCACCATTGGAAAAATTGTGCGATCGAGTTCATAATTCCCACTTATAGGCGGGAATTATTCCGGCGGGTAATGTTGCTTTGATTTTGTACAAATGGCTTTTGACTGTTTTTTTATACATCTGATGTCCTCAGAGTATTTACAACCTTTGCAGGTCTATATTCACATCGGATTTATAAAGTCCTATTTTGTGGACGAAATGTTTTGGTCAAAGTACAAAGCTCAGAAACTGCAACTTAATTAACGTTACAAGTCAAACTAGGTGTCCAATTCACTAACTAGAGTTTACATAGTTATTCTGAAACTCATGCATTGCAGTGCGGCTTTTATTCCAGACATCGTTGTTATCCAAATATTGTTTTATGTCATAGCTCTTTTCGCACAAAGTGTACTTCGCACATTTAACCGCGCTTCTGGCAAGTTCATTATATCTTTAGGGATCTTATTGTAGACACGTATGAAGCAAATAAAAGCAAGGTAACTCACAACCCTGCCGCCAAATACGTCCACGCGAATTGCGAGAGTAATGCGCGTGTATATGACGCGCTTTCTGGAGATAGAAACGGAAAGACAGTGTATATAAGCTGTTTACAAATTACGCGCCCGCGCCGCCGGTTGGCAAATTAAGTGGCCACTCCACTGCCGTTTGCTTTGCGTTGCTTGCTCGCTATGAGTTCTTTTCAGGCGAACTAAAAGAGAAACTAGCCAAGTGCGAGGCGGACCCGCGCCCCGAAGGCATTAAACCCGTTCAACTCAATGTGCGTCGACTCACACAACTTTTTTTCATGTAGCCTATAAATGTCGTACTGCACAGGCCTTCTCTCAGAGAAAGATTGTGGGATTAAACAGCATGCGTGCCCTTTTAAGCCCTAAGGTATTTGAACACCTCTGACACTCAGAAATGAAGAAAGACATTATTATTATACCAACAAGACACATCACAGAAATAAAAAACAAATTACGTAATATGAGCACCACAGAAATAAACGAAACATAAAATAGGTTTATAGGTTTAGCCTGTGGTGTGTCTAAATTGCCACAAAAGGTTTTTCAGGTTTCCTCAGGAAGTTTTCGAGTGAAATTCACAAATGTACATAACTTGGAAAACAAACTCACTTGTACATGCCCGCGCTGGGAATCGACCTGGGTCTTCCGCTTCGGAGTCCTTTGTTCTACCCACAGGGCTGCCGCCGCCCGCCTCACACTAAACAGATTTGTATTATTTTTTGTTATAAGACCGATCCGAGAGACCCGTGCCCCAGTAGTGGGGACATACAAGGGTTGATAACGATAACGAATAACGATAAGACCGACAACGTCGACATAGCCCAACGGATTTGTAAGTTGAAGTGGTAGTGGGCGGGGCACATAGCACGCAGAACTGATGGCCGATGGGGCCGAAAAATTCTCGAAGGGAGATCATAAATATCGACAAGCGCAGCGTAGCACGACCAGCCACAAGTTGGACAAAAGATCTCATCCAAGTCGCAGGAAGACGCTAGATGCAAGCAGCTTCCAACCGGTCTTTTTGGACATTAATGGAAGAGGCCTGTGTCCAGCAGTGGACATCTTGTGGCTGAATGATGGTAAAGACAGACAGATATGTGGAAAGGCTGGTAAGGGACGTCCCAGGCGGACATACATCGACCAAATAGGGGATGTATTAGCAAAAGGTCTTTCCTTGATGAGAAAAAGTACCCGGAACCGGCATGCGTGCATGGCTTATGAACGTTGATGAAGCGAAGGTGATCTGTCAGGATCGTGGCAAGTGGCAGTCCCTGGTCTCGGCCTACCCCGCTGGGATACAGGCGTGAGGTTATGATGTATGTATGTATGTATGTATGTATGTATGTATGTATGTATGTATGTATGTATGTATGTATGTATGTATGTATGTATGTATGTATGTATGTATGTATGTATGTATGTATGTATGTATGTATGTATGTATGTATGTATGTATGTATGTATGTATGTATGTATGTATGTATGTATGTATGTATGTATGTATGTATGTATGTATGTATGTATGTATGTATGTAGATATTCTTTTACTTAAAATTTAGTTACACTTGTGTACTCGACACGAGTGCATTAGGTATTGAAGGGGTCAAGATAAGCCCCTCCGGCTGTGTTTTGTCTAGAAAGGCAACAGTTTTCTAGTATAATAGGCAAGCTTTTGTGTCTAGCCCCTTAGCTGCCGGTCAAGCGGCGCACAAAGCAGGTTTAAAAACGTTTTAGCGGTAACTTGATCGGTAAACCCATTCTGAGGCCATTTTTGTTGTTCACCTATCCAAACTATGGTGGCCTTCGATACTCTAACTTTGGTTAACCCCAATAGGCCACCGCGAGTGTAAGAGAGAAGATAAAGGCTCTGCCTTTGACGTGACAACGTATGTATTGTTTACGGTTACGTCCTTCGATGTCATAGACACAATGACAATTATTTAATAATCTCTCTCTCTGGGGTCGGTTCCTCATGTCTGAGGATCGTGGTCAGCCTCAGGGTTGCATCTGTAGCGGATGATTTGCCTCCATCGGGATCTGTCCAACGCGTCTCTTACAACCGTGTAAAATTTGAAGGTCGACGAATCTTTAACTTGATCCGTCCACCTTGTTGGTGAGCGACCGCGCGATCTTTTGCCCTCGGTGTTTCCAACCACTACCAATTTTTCCAAATTTTCGTCACCTCTGCGCATTGTGTGGCCGAAATATGAAAGGATGCGTTGTTGGCATATGGTGGACAAGCGAGTTTTTATTTGGAGCTGGGTTAGGATAGATGCATTATTTAATAATAGCTACAGGCTTTTTCAAAGCTTCGTATTACTTTTATGAGAGCTTAAGGGTATGGTTTGATGTGAGTATTGTATTACCATGAAGAATATCATCTTGCCATTTTAAAATTGCTTTTCATCTCGTTACGTACAACTTTTACTTCAATGCTCGGTGATGTTTTGAAGCGCTCGTGGCCTAGCGGAACCAAGTGATTGGAATCTGTCACTTGGGTTAACAACAAGCGCGGTCAGGTACTGGTTGGGTGACCGTCTCGTGACTACCATTAGTGGCATTTTTCCGAGCGCTTCCGTGCTTCGCAAGGCACGTGCCGGCTGTCATGTAATGGCAGTCGATAACCCATGTCAGAGGCCTAATGGGTGGCTTGATAACTTAAGGCCCGCCACTGTCTTACAATCCTCCACCAACATGGACTTAGCCCCCGTGGTGGAGTATGGCCTAACCTTCCTGCGATACAGGAATAAACCCGTGCCCCAACAGTGGGGGCATATAAAGGGTTGATATCGATGTTTCTATATTTTTCTTTTAGGTTTTATGCACACATCCTAGTGTAAGGCACAGGCCTTCTCTTGGAATTAGTGAGTATGGCGTTTCATCACCACGCGTGCCCACCGCGGATTGGCAATTTCAAACGCTTAGGTAGTTGAGCACCTTCGGCACTCAAGTTTCCTCACGAGGTTTTCCTTCGCCGATAGCTAATGGTATTAATTTTACAACTATGACTTCTATAATTTCTTAAATAAATTGACGCAAGTAATGAAATGAATTTCTTATTTATAGAAAAACCTGTCTAGTTTGCAGATAGTTTGTGCTCTCTTTTGTCCAATTAATCAATCTCAAGATTAAACTGAAAAAAAAAAGATGGCGATACGACCTGGCGTCTTCCCGCGCAGTTGATTGATGGGATCTTTGCACCTTTCTAATAATAAATGGGTAAATAAACTAACTCTGCTACAAAAAACTTAGAAAAATAGATTCAGCAAGGCTCTTTACAGAAAAAAATATACTTTTAGCGATGTGGCTTACAGACGAATCTGTAGTTTTAGGGTATTTTCCGTTGACGATTAACTATCAAATTCGCCAGCAAATAAAGCCAATGAGAGTCGAAATAGCCGCTGAGTCGAAATGACTTCCGAGTCGAACTACCTGCATAATCGAAATGGTTGCATAGTCGAAATGGCCACAGAGTCGAACTAGCTGCATAGTGGAAATTACTGTATACTCGAACTAGCTGCGTAATCGAAATGACTGCAGAGTCGAAATGGCCCAGAGTCGAAGTGACCACCAGAGTTGAAATGGCCACACAGTCGAAATGACTGACGAATTGGAAAGACTTATGACACTTTAAGGTACAGTGCTACACAAGAAATAAGTCTCGCGGATGTACCTGCGCAGATGACCAAATTTTGGATGTGCGGCAAGTTGATCGACCAATCAGATAGTTTCATTTTATGGCAGGCCGCGCGCCTTTGTTGCTATTGGTTGATTCAACGTCATCGATGCAGGTGACTATTAGTTTGGCTATATTAGCGTGAGCGAAATAGGTAGCGCTACTGCGGCAATCAATTCTGCACCTTAACCGTATCGGTTAAAGATCGTGTTGAATGTACTAATGGCTTCGGGTACTTTCGTTACACTTCTTCCTAGTCTGCGCGAACGAAGATTCCCGAAGGGACTTTTATGATATGTAGGTACCTTATACATATTTGGACTTAGGTCCTTAAAGAAAACTTGCCACAAACGCCCGTTTGTAGTAAAAAATCGATCAAAATCGTAAGTTCTAGATTGTGGGCTTCTGAAAATAGTTTTCACAGTTGCTACGATTTATCTGCGATTTATTTGCTGTATGGTGTCGGCCTAGAGAATAGCACCAACCCGATTCTTCCCGCGGGTGTCGTAAAAGGCGACTAAGGGATACAAACCGGGGTGTGGGCAGCAGCGCCCCCTGCAGTACAATTCCACCGATCTGCGATCCCCAACCCGCATGCCCAGCGTGGGGATTATGGGCATTACCCCCTATGATAGCACAACGTGGCGCTCTTTAGGGGAGGGCTATGTCCAGCAGTGGACTAGTATAGCCTGACGATGACGATGGCGATTTATCATGTTTGCTTTTTGAATAAAAAAAACGTTGAAAAAAACAAGTTATTATTTTTATTTCATAGGTGGGTCTAGTAAGCACTGCGCAGCGCGTGACTGCATTGAAGTACAAATGCATCCAGCACTGACGCGTCAATTTAATTTAATTTCCGCTTCAAGTCTAAGAGCGTGCACATATCTAATCTGTAGCGGTGGTAGCGAAGCGGTAGAACGCCGATTTCTCAATAGGTCGAGGTAGAGGTCGCGGGTTGCCATTCCGGCATGTACCATTGACTTTATTTCAAAGTTGTGTACATGTGTGAAGTTATAGTGGCAATACCACTCGCTACCGTGAAGGAAAACGTCGTGAGGAAACCCTAGTGTTTATATTCTTTTTAAAGCACTAACCCGTGCTAAGGACAATTTTAAAGACCTATCTACATAGATATCATTCCGATGTAAAAACCTAACTGCAAAGTAGGTACTCGGGGCCAGCCAGATGTCACCGCCTGTACGTAATACAGAGAATATTGTAAAGAGGTTAGAAATTTCACTGATGCCGGTGAGTCGCCCATTAGCTCAGTTGGAAAGAGCGCTGGCACGGAAACCCGGATGTCGAGGGGTCGAATCCCAGCATGGGTGGAATTTTTAGCCTCCAAATAGGTTTTTAAAACCCTTGTGTTAATATACCTCAGCGCTTACTACGTACAATGACCCAACTACGAGTTAGTTTGCTAGACCTGAGATTACCGTACTTAGCCTCACAGTTTCTCTGAAGCATGTTAATACTTCAGACACTAGGGTTTCCTCGCGATGTTTCTCTTCACAGTTAGCGAGTGGTATTAATACTATAAATTCACAATCCGCTATTTGACACGTATCAAATTTGACGCGATAAATGAATATTTCCTATAGTAATAACGTATTAAACCGAAATATATTGATTTTGCTAAGTAAGTATGCAGGATGGCTGCAAAATTTGCGAAGTAAAAATTTTTTTTCGGCGGCGAAAACGCTATCCGCCATCTTGAAAGCATCTAAAGTATGTAAACAAACATCTTTCAGCCAGAGCCAGTGGACATTGATTATGATAGGACTTACATCAAAGTGATCTTCACATAAATACGCCCGAGTTTCAATTGATAAAGAGTCGGGGTCTCTTCTGGCAAGTTTGTGCCAAGTTTTTCGAATGTTCATTTCACTGGGTAAACGAATTCACAACTTCCTGGGGGTCTTTATTGACGTGTTTTTTCATTCTCGAACAATGCAATAATGATAATTGGTAAATTTTGGATGTAAATTCGATGAAATCATGGTTGCGTTGTTGTTATTTCACTATGCTCAGAGATCACTTACAGAATATTTAATGTCAAACTTTGTTTACAATTTTTTGACTTTAAGCCATAGACAAAAATGGCTGACCGCTTTTTTGGCTGCTTAGGAAAATAAAGGTATAAAATACATTTTTATGTTGCTTTTAGGTCCTCAAAAAATATACTAAAATATTTTTTGGTCTAATGGAAAAGTTATTTACCTTTTAAGACTTACTTGAAAAGAGAATCAAATAGCGGATTGTACATACCTACCTTAGAAAACAAAGTCATTGGTACATGCTGCGATTCGACTCCATGACTTCCCGATTGAAAAGCCGCTTTCCGCTGCCGAGTAGGTATCTACTTACCAAACTGTGAATTAGTCTTCGCAAAGAAGTGTTATAATCGAATACTTCCAT
The DNA here is from genome assembly GCA_934045075.1 of Yponomeuta sedellus. Lineage (NCBI taxonomy): Eukaryota > Metazoa > Arthropoda > Insecta > Lepidoptera > Yponomeutidae > Yponomeuta > Yponomeuta sedellus. The sequence continues at coordinate 833,543 of OW203721.1, read as the reverse complement.
TCCATTTCCACGTCAGCAAAGCAGTGGAAGTTTATGAAGTTTTGAAAATCGTCACTTTCAACTTTCAAGTCACCACTTCTAAGGATGCCTGCAGGAAATGGAATGAAAAGGTTTTATTCAAGGTAGCACAGAAACTGCGGCTTAATGAACGTTACAAGCAAACTAGGTAACCATTTCAAAATCTATATCATTTTGGACAAAAATGAACAAAATAACGCCAAACTTAGTATTTTCAAAGTTCTTAATTTAACAGAACAAAATAGAGTTTACATAATTATAATAAAACATGGAACTCATGCATTTTAGTGGTTTTAATTTCAGACATCATTGTCATCTAAATGTTATAGTAGCCATTTGGCACAAAGTGTAGGTACTTTACTGAATTTTTGAACCGCGTTTCAGGCAAGCTTCTATCTTCGGGGATTTTATTACAGAAACGTATGCAGTGCTCTATATAGGATGTATTAACCTTGGCCAGCCTACATTTTGGGGACGAAAGTTTCTGTTTATTTCTAGTATTAACATTGTGTTGGCTATCTAAAGTTTTACACACATACATACATACATACATACATACATACATACATACATACATACATACATACATACATACATACATACATACATACATACATACATACATACATACATACATACATACATACATACATACATACATACATACATACATACATACATACATACATTGGTACATAATCTCACGCCTTTATCCCAGAGGGGTAGGCTCACCGAACTACCGAGGGTGATTTCCGTGAACTGTGGCCGGAAATTCTGCAACGGTGGACACTTTGACTCGACTATGTCAAACTCAAACAACACACGCAAAGTTAAATGCGATCGCTTGAGTAGACGCGTCCTAGTTCCTAGATGAAGCTAGTTAGACGTTGGACTGACCTTGTGTCACCAAGCTATGGACTGCTGCCGCAAAACGCCGCCATTACCTAATCAGGATACTATTGCCGAGCTGGAGTGGAATGATGTAGGCGAAGACTACTCAAATATCGCAACTTTGGAATAAGCTTCCTAACAGCATTCAAGAGAGTTCATCCGTATACGCTTCCAAGAACAGGTTAAAAGAGCACAACTTTTCTAACATCACATAGTTAAAGGTTTATATATGTAGAAGAAAAATATTTAATTTAGTGTAATGTTATAATAAATAATATTTTATTTTATTATTTTTTTTTTGCCCTAAATAGAATTCAATTTAAATAAAATAATAAATTTTCCTATAACTATATACAGCATTAATACTAAAAAGATTTACATATTTACAAATAAAAGAAAGGTTTAAATAAAAAAGTCTACACCGCTGCCAAAGGGGAGAGTCCTCAAGACACAGGCAGCATTCCCTCTCTGAATGGCCAAGCTGATGCGCTGGCCGAGGTAGCTACCAGCTCTTGGGTCGCCCGATGAGTCGATGAGGCGCGTCGCTATTTCTTTTTGAAGTTTATGTAGAAGTATATATTTATCTAGTGTATTATCGTATTACTGTTATAAATACTTCTCCCTTCCTCCCGCTATCTTAATTTAAATATATATAGGTTTATTATTCAGAAATCAGAGTTCAAATGATACTCAATGGCGGTCAAAATATGAATAAAAAAAAAAGGTATATCGCGAAGAGTTGCGGCGACCCGCCACTACGTAACACGCTGGCAGGCGTATTTACGAACGCACACGGACGCTACGCGTTAACAGCCTTTTTATACTTTTTATACGTCATAAACGCGCCATTCCTGAAGTTTGCCTCTTAAGTTTGTATTTATATTTTCTGAAATAACATGATTTCTTTGTGATTTTGTTGAGGACGGTCTCAGCGCTTTAGCATGGTTGACGGAGTGCTAAGATAACTCGCGAGTTGATTGTAGCATCCATAACGCTATGTTTTTATGTTGCCTACAAATGCCTTTCTATATGGCACAGGCCTTCTCTCAGGGAGAGCATATGGAATTAATTACCACGCGTGCCCGCCGCGGATTGGCAATTTCAAGCGCTGAGGTATTTCAACACCTCAGGTGCTCAGGTTTCTTCACGATGGGTTTTCTTCACGGTTAGCAAGCGGCGGCGGCTTTCACTTTCATGTTACATTGTACTTTGACATTCAGCAAACAGAATGTAAATTCTTTACGTTGAAATAAATTGAATTGAATTGAATTGAATATAGCTACTTTGACCCTTAATCGGATGCGGGCTAATAGGATAGGAAAAAAGGAGTTGACGATTTCTGCTGATTTACTCGACAAATGGCATTATGATTTCGGTAAATCATTGTACTCAATATTCAAATGTAAATTTTGTTAAGCACATACGTCTTTAAGCAATATCTATGTAACAATTCAGAAAAACTGTAAAACAATTTATAAAAACCTACTTCCTTATACTATTTTTATTTTTGATGCACTAACCCGTGCTAAGGACAATTTTAAAAACCTATTTAGAGGCTATGCATGGGTGGAATTTTTAGCCTATAAATTGGGTTTTAAAACCTACTTCCTACTAAAATTATTAATGTGTTAGTTTGTCAATATTATTGGAGATTTGATAAAACGAATTTGCATGGAGCTTGGCGTACAGATAGACAAAGATCATTGTAAGATAAGATAAGAATATTCTTTCTCAATGATTCGCGATACTCATACGTGAAACAGGTCAAATCGCGATTTTTATTGAATAAAACGTAATTATCTTATTTCCCGACGTTTCGGCAGCGTTACAGTTGCCGTGGTCTCGAGTTTCACTTAATAAATAATCGCGATTTGGACCGTTTAATATATAACTTAGAATATTCTTTATTTGTACACTGGAAAAAACAACAAATACAAAATAATTACAAAGGCACATACAGTCTATTTATTCTTACTTTTCCAATTTAGTAAACAAGATTCTAACCTTAAAATTGAGATTAGATGCCTAAATTAGACATTTTCTCGCAAATTCATGAACTATCATGAACTATGTTTATAAAATTGGCAGCGTGTTATCTAAAAGAGTGTTCCAAGTTACTTCATTTATGGAAATATGGCAGTTTTGGACTAGTTAGTAAAGGTTACGGGTAGAATCTTGTTTACTAAATTGGACAAGTAAGAATAAATAGACTGTAGAACAATTGGCTGCCTTTATTGTTAAAAGCAATTTCTGAATTAATGAATTGAACCACATTGCATGAGTAGAATCTAGGGACAGGCGTCGCGCGCACCCCTGTCGATGTCGCCCGTGCACGCTCCTGGAGCTCTATTTTTGAATCACTCGTCTCGCGTCGAGCGTTCGATTTCTACTGATTTTCGTTCGATATACGAAATTCCGTATTTTTGAATCACTCGACTGCAACGAATGGTCCTTACCACTCGTCTCGTATGTCGATCGATAGATTAATTGTCAAAATTTGTGTTAATTTCAAATCGAGGAGTTTGTGCTTTTGTGCCGAATTGATTTTTTGTTTCGACATTTTCGAACAAAAACAAACCAAAGTAAAGTAATAATAACAATTATTTACGATCTATGACAGTGTTTTGTTTGTTTTGCAACAAAAAGCAAAGATTTTTCATCTTAACAGCCAATAAACGAAATATTTTACGTTCCGTTTCCGTTACGGTAGTTTCCGGTTTTTGTAATTTCTGCGTGGAACGGATAAAATACAATACTTCAAATTGTACTGGCAACACTTCCGGCGAACGATTCAAAAATACGGAAAAACGAGATCATGCTACTTAGAAGACGAGTGTGACTTATGTCGCATTCGACGATACAATTTCATACGAGTGATTCAAAAATAGATCTCCTGGGCACTACGTAATCGAGTTTGATCGCGAGTGCTACAATTATCTATTGTGACACTTATATTGCATTGTGTGAAGGGCGGTGGTTGCGGAGCGGTGTAGAACGCCGGCCTCTCAATCGGGAGGTCGTGGGTTCAAACCCCGGCATGTACCAATGACTTTGTTTTCTAAGTTATGTACATTTGTGAAATTAGTAGCAATACCACTCGCCGACGGTGAAGGAAAACATCGTAAGGAAACCCTAGTGTCTGAAGTGTTAACGAACCTCAGCTCTTGCTACGTACAATGGCCCAACTATGAGGCGGAAATCTCAGGTCTAACCAACCAACCAACCTTGTATTGTGTGTTCATGCTTCGCATTTGAAACTTTAGGTAGCCAATACAATGTAAATACTAGAAATAAACGCAAACTTTTGTTCCCACTATTTAGGCTAGCAAAGGTTAATACACCTTTGTACCTTTGCCATCCTAAATACTATACGCATTGTATACGCTTCTATAATAAAATCCCTGAAGATATATTAGGCTTGCCTGAAACGCAGTTCAAAAAATATGTTAAGTACCTAAACTTTGTGCCAAAAGGGCTACTATAACATAAAGGATTATTTAGATGACCATGAGGTCTGGAATTAAAGTTAGTACAGTGCATAAGTTCTAAGTTTTAAAATAATTATGTAAACTATTTTAATTCAGTTCTTAATTGAAAAAACTAAATTTGGCGTTTTTTTGTCCATTTTTTCTCCAAAATGAACTAGATTTTAAAATGGACACCCAGTTTGAATTGTAACGTGTATTAAGCCGCAGTTTATGCGCTACTTTGAATAAAACATTTTCATTTCATAGCACGTTAAGCCGTTGGTATCAAGTAATGTCGTAAAGCCATGTCAGAGGCCTTATGGGCGGCTTGATAACTTCTGACAGTAACCCGCTCTTACAATTCTCCACCAACCCGGACTTGGCCTCCGTGGTGGAGTATGGCCTACCCTTCTTGCGATGCAGGAAGAGACTAGGCGTGATCGTTGCAAAGACGAACCGTTTTATAAGACCGTTTTGTGTTCCGCGACGATAGAACCGTTTTACGTTTCATTCTAAAGCAGTGCCAGCGACTCTAAAGCAGTGCCAGCGTTTGTTCGTCGCGAGACCAGTCCTTAGATAGTTTGACGCGGATATGTCGTTTAGTGCTATATTAATAGAGTCTAGAACGTAATGACATCATTGCGACGTCGTCGTCGGCTCCTTGCTCGTTCCGTTCGTTTTGGTCTTTGATACAATAAAGTAATCTTTGTGTCTATGAGTATACAGTCGAATATCGTGTAAAACAACTTATTTTTTCCGATGTTTCGTGATTTCGTCTCGTTCGCACTCGTTTGACCGTCCTCTGCGCCTTGCTCGTTCGCATACAATGAATCCAGTTGCGAACGAGGACCGTTTCGAGGACCTGTTTTTGTTCCAGAAAAAACGGTTGCGTTTCGTCGTCGAAAAATCGGACAACAACCCACTCCTAGAAGAGACCCGTGCCCCGGAAATACAAACAAGAGTTGATTTCGTGTGTATCGAGTCGGGTAGATATACTCGTATAACATTTACAGTTCAGTTATGTAATACAGCAGCGGCAAGATTAGTAGTTGATCGAATAAGACTGGAGTGCTAGAGTGCAGGCTGGTCTTTAAACGACCGCAGAAAACTCAAAGACCTTCGATATTAGGTTTGAAGCTCAATTCAATTTTACGTGCAACTGCGGGAGTGTTGTGCAAATGCGCAGCGCTAAAACGGTCGCCGAGGATCGCGAGTCAAAACCATTTTAGATTTTTCTTTTAGTTAGATTTACGTCGGCTCGAGGAGATTGGATTATTTAAGGTACGATGGGAGAAGGATAGCTTTCAATATGATAGAGAGAATTTTCCGATCGCTGTTGAAACTAATCTACAAGGGGTAGTTGTCAACGGATATTAATAAATCAAACAATGAATCTACCCATCGTCCACCCTTCCTTCTGTCCTATTTAGAGATCACGAACGATTAGTATATTTCTTTTCGAATTAAAGTTGTATTTCATCGACGTATTTCTCTGCAACTTCTCTATAAGCTAGATAGGACAGTATCTTACAACGCAGCTGTTCTTTATTGACGTCCATTGTGATGGGATAATTCCGCACAACAATTGTTATTTATCCGTATAACTTGTGCTATTGAGCTTTCATTTTTTCTAAAGATCCAGCTGCAAATTACGTTTATACACTCAAATTTTTAATGATGTATGTATGTATGTATGTATGTATGTATGTATGTATGTATGTATGTATGTATGTATGTATGTATGTATGTATGTATGTATGTATGTATGTATGTATGTATGTATGTATGTATGTATGTATGTATGTATGTATGTATGTATGTATGTATGTATGTATGTATGTATGTATGTATGTATGTATGTATGTATGTATGTATGTATGTATGTATGTACGTATGTATGTATGTATGAATAATTGCCACAAACTTGCAGAGAATATCCATGGTGATTTGTAAGCAACCACGTGGTAACCACGCGGGCTACCAATCAAAATGCAGATAAGGTGAAAGAGGCGTGAGCAAGATTGTTGCCATTGGCAAAACACAAACCATCACCCCATGGGATTACAATAACAACGGCTTGCATGTGCAACTAATCAAACATTGGACTAGTCAATGTACGTGTTATTTATTTTTAGACAACCGAGGTCTGACTACACGGTAAATGCCTTCTTTCAGGGAGATAAAGTTTAGGTATGTGCCGATTTGCCGCGTGCGAAACGTGTATTAGCAATTAGAAATCCGTTACAAAAACTGTTTGTATTGATGCAGCGGTTGCTTGGATTCGGTAATGGAAGGTGAGAAAATGATACTTAGCAATAAGTATGGCTTTGTACCAATACGATATGTTTGTGCAATATAGAATTTAATAATAAAGGTACAACAGATCACATTAAACGTTCTAATATTAAATTCCTAATTTCAATATTTCTAAATTGCAACGACTATCCGTCTCTAATTTCTTTCTTGTCTCCGTCTATGGTTGCCTGGAAGAAATTACTTTTAGGAATAAGGCCGCCAATAGTACTATATTTTGTCACTGTAATTTCTGTGTACAATAAAGAACATTCTATCTATCTATTCAAATAGAACTCCACTGTACAAACCAGAAAACAAACCAAAGCATAGAATAGGATGGAAATAATTTCTTAAACACATAACAATTAACAGAAGTAGCAGAGATTTAACAATTTTTGAACTACGACTAACCCTTTTGGTAATTAGAGGGAAGTTTCTTTTTCTAGACTGAAACGCTTACATATCTATGTTTTCCTATACAAACAAAGGCTAAGTACAGCTTGATTTGGGCGCAAACCACCTCTGTACTCCCTTGTCTAGTGTTATATAGTGGCTCGAAGACAGTAACACAATGTAGGTGTTTTGTTCTATAAAGGTACCGCAGGACGCAATTCCATTACTGGTCTGAGTGGAGACATCGCAAATAGGCGTGAAATGAGGGCGTGATTGCAGGATGCGCCGCTGCCGGAATGTAGGTCACATCCACTCAATACTGATCAATCTAGCCGCCCCTTCATATCTCGAAAGGTGCTTTATCTACCCCGGTGATTCCCACAGCCGGGCGTTGCGGTCTGACCAGTGCAGGTCGCTGAAGACTCCCACTCACGCGGCGAGATTTTCAGCGACTAATTTCTGTAATTGCCGCTCGGCAGCGGAATGTTGCGTTTTATCTATCTATATTATATATCTATAAGCGCTTGTGGCCTAGGCGAACCGAGCGATTGGAATCGATCACTTGAGTTAAGCAACAACAGGCGCGGTCAGGTGCAGGATGGGTGACCGTCCTGTGACTACCGCTAGTGGCATTTTTCCGAGCGCTTCCGTGCTTCGCAAGGCACGTTTAGCCGTTCGTGCCGGCTGTCATGCAATGGCAGTCGTTAAGTCATGTCAGAGGCATCATGGGCGGCTTGATAACTTCTGACAGTAACCCGCTCTTACAATCCTCCAACAACCCGGACTTGGCCCCCGTGGTGGAGTATGGCCTACCCTTCTTGCGATGCAGGAAGAGATTAGGCGTGATCGTTGCAAAGACGAACCGTTTTATAAGACCGTTTTGTGTTCCGCGACGATAGAACCGTTTTACGATTTTACGTGAAGGAAGAGGCCCGTGCCCCAGCAGTGGGGACATACAAGGGTTGATAACGATATTATATATCTATGTGTGATGTGCGTGCATTTATTTATTATCAGTGTTTGTTGTCTTCATGTAGTTGAAATGAAATGAAATTTACTTCGCTTGTTCAACATTTACATGGTACAAAGATAGGCCGTAACTATTATAGTTTCATGCATGAAAAGGTCCACCACCCTCCGTACTAGCATTAACTGTATTACGGCAGGGTAGTATCACGTCTCCAACAAAAATATATAAGTTCGGGCAAAAGTTGAAACCTTTTCCCCGAAACCATATAACGGTGGACAGTGGATTACAATCAGAGTCTAATTCTAAAACAGAAAAGAAAAGTAGTATTCTCTGATCAAAATTTAACAATTTTCGAAACATCAATTAATAACAATGCAGTTTTCGAGTACTCCTACACATTATAGTACCTATAAATACCACAATATATATATTATTATATAGATAGTGATATATTGTTAATTGTAGCACGTAATACGTTGATATGTAATTAAATATTCTCTTAATAGTTTTAGTGTAATATATTTGTAAGCTTTCTATTATGTAACCTATAAACGTCCCAGGGAGCTGAAGACAGGGCGCTATGGCGCTTATTAGGGGAAGGCTATGTCCAGTAGTGGACTACATAATATAGCCTGAAGAAGAGAGAAGAGAAACGTCCCACTGAAGTAGGGCAAAGACGTTCTCTCAGGGAGAAATTATGGGCCTAATTACAATGCGAGCCTACTAATGTCAATTTCAAGCGATGAGGCTTTTGAGCACCTTTAACGCGCAGGTTTCCTCACGATATTTCCTTCTGTCTATGAGCATGGCAAGTCATTAAAAGATACTAACGCGTAAAGGTTTCAATACTTGTTGAGGAATCCAGTAGTTGTTGAGGTTTCCACAACTCCAGCCTCTAAGTTGCATTTTAACCCTTAGGCTGTGAACTCAGTCCATAATTGATTTCAGTCGCCATTCAAGTCATAGCGTGCACTTTGACGACTTCGTATTCAAAGGGAAGAATAAAGATTAATTTCTTGTTACTTGGTGCATTTTTGTATAAATAGCGAAGTATTGCGACCCGGGAGCCTTTCAGTGGTTGTTTTTTTAATAAATGAACTCTGACTTTTTGCGTCGTTTGCAACTGAGGGCTCGTTTGAAGAAAGAAGAAGAAAAAACATTTATTATAGCCACAGTTCACACGCCACAATAACAAAGCAAACTTAAAACACATTAATAAATAACATTAAAAAAAAATAACACTAAAGATTACGGCGTGTCACTGCCGCTATAAACGGCAACTGACTCAGCATATGCTGATGGGCAAGTCTTCAGCGCTGATTTTCAGTCAGTGCCAGGTGCTCCGCGAGCGTCACAGACTGCGGTGAGGTGCAAGCATGGGTAATACCATACTGAGTAGAATACTTATATGTAATATAGAATAATAGTTATTTAGAATAGAATACGTAATATGCATACAGAATGAAACAGGTACCTAAATAGTTTCAGTAACTGACAAAATAAACTACGGTATACACAAACAAAACACTTACACAAATATATATATGGGTATACGACCAGCTCAAAATTGTATTGGAAAAAATTCATAATTATAGTTAAATCCATTCAATTCAATTTATTTCAACGTAAAGAATTTACATTCTTTTTGCTGAATGTCAAAGTACAATGTATAATGATAGTGAAAGCCGCTGCCTTTGAGCCGTAGTGTAGAGGAGAAAAGGCAGCGGGAAAAAAAATTCCACTTTGACCATCTTATCTCAAGTCCTCTTAAATCTAATACATTAGATACCACCTATACGCATAAGATTCCATGATTGCCATTAATAACTTTAAATAATATACATATAACTCCATACTTAGTCATGGTTCATACTAAAACAGAGAAATAATTTAAAGGAATTTGGTCTTTAAATTAGATGTAGGTATTGCCGAAATATATTGTGGAGTCGATGCACGAAATCTAGGTACCATGTTACTCGTACAAGACACGCACATACATTTAGGGCACCGACTCCAAAATATATTTACTAAAATTAAATCTGTATAGTAGGTATTTTATTCAGGTACAGGGACTCATTCAACGTTAAAATCAAAACTAGGAATGAAAAGGTCAAATTGGTTTAAATTACTTCTCTGTGTTAAGCATTTTAAAGTCGGTTTTTATTTTATTTTAATTTTATTCCTGAAGAGCTTCGTCAAGTGATTGGTTTACTTTGCATACGATCGTGTAAAACCCCACAGGTATCTGGAGACTTGGATCGATACCACGCACCTAGTTTTACCATCACACGCGTTGCAACTATCAAGAAGTGTATTAAAGTGGATTTTTAATGAAACACAAGAGATGGGGTTCACAGACTGGCTTTTTGACAAACTAAACTATTCGCTGGCTATACGATTTTGTTGTCAAAATAACATCTCCGCCTAACATAAACAAAAAATTTACTACTGAATACAGGTAAAGTACCTAGCTTTACGAGTAAATTAAAGAAAGCTGTTTGAATATTCTTTAACTGATATTTACTTAAATTGTATTTTTTTCACTTCTATTTGCCTTCATTAATCTACATATTTTATATCTTTACATTAGATTTTTTTACATTACTGTTTGTTAAGGTTTAGATGCGTGATGTCCTATAAATAGGTGAGAAATTAAAGTATTATACGTGCTTTTTCTGTGAATGTAGTATTGCCAGTTGGTTGTCTTAAATAACGAAAATAAAGATAAAATTACTAGTTAAGCTTGAGAGATCCCAAGCTTGTTGTTAAAATAACAGCAGGCACATCAGATTTTTCAAAATCTAAGAATATAATAATATCTTTATTCGCTACAGCTCTCTCACAAATTGGTAACGGATATGAATATGAGCATGGAAACTTGGATCGTTACCTCGCAACCAGCTGTACCATCGTTCGCGTTGCAACTATCGTCGCGCCAAAAGTTTATTCATGTGTATTTTCGCATTTAGTTATCCAAACGTCGTGGAAAAAAAGGTCGCGATGAAAGTTTAACCAGCTGACAGAGGAGCTACGAGTACATGCTTTTCAAGAGGAGTGGTCAAAAGTCCTTTTGCAGTTCAGTTTACAATAATGCATTATAACGCGTTACTGTGCATTATTGTAACATTCCACTACGAAAATTCCACGGCACAATTTTTTGTGCCGTAAAGAATGAATGAAGAAGAATAAGTGTATGAATGAATGGGTTAAGATAAGATAAGAATATTCTTTATTATACACCAGGAAAAACAAAACATAAAATAATTTCAAAGACACAGTACAATTGGCGGCCTTATTGCTTAGAGCAATTTCTTCCAGACAACCTACGATGAAGAGTTGCTGAGGGAAAAGTGAGACGGATAGTTGGTAGTAATATGAATATTGATATACATACTTATACTTAAAAATAATACACTTACATAAACCATTACACATATAATAAATAGAGCAATTTATTATAAACATACAAAGTTACATTATTTACTATAAAGTTCTACAAGAGGATAAGAAGAAAGACATTAAGAAAAATAATAACAAAACGAAATAAAAAAATAATTACATTTAATTTAGATTAAACATTTACATTAATGATTTATTGCCACAAACAAATATGACTCCGACTCCCCAAGGTTTGCTGGAAGAAATCTCTTACAGAGATAACCTCGCCTTTGTACATGTTTTTTCTTATGTAATGTCCTATTTAATGTTTCGTGTTCAATAAAGTATAATGACAGTATAATTAATATGCTTACATAACAATAACAAAGAGAGTGGGAAATAGACCACCGCGGATCGACGATTTCAGCGACTCAGGTTTCCTCACTATGTTTTTCATTCAAGGCCAATCATTGTCTAAAAACAAATCCCGGTACTTATCACATGCACTATGTATAGTAATATAATCACTTGCATCTTTAATGTTCCTCGCCATTGTCCGCACTTTTACTTTGTAAAATTTATTTCTAATAGAGAACAACCTCTGGAAGCATTATAATCTTATATGAAAGATTTTTAGCCTCCAGAACAGGAAAACTTTTGTGTACTTTTTTCCTATGAAATAAACAGTAAAAATTTATATTTTTTTGTAATATGCATCCAGTTTATGAAAAGACTTACTGTTGTGCATGGGGTCAAGCCAAGCCTTCAAATCCTCTGCCAATCTCGTCCGACGGCTCTAGGAATGTCATTGATCGTATACCATCCTCGGCCACCACTGGGTGGCCGCCATAGAACACCGACCATCCTGCCGACTGACTAAAGTTTACCAAAGGTAACCTCTTTACAATATTCTTTGTATAACGTACAGGCAGCGACATCTGGCTGAAGTAATTTGCATTACATCGAAGTCATTGGTACATGCCCGCACTCGGGATCGAACCTGGGGCTCTCGCTTGCCAGTCTATGGTTCTACCCACTGAGCTACCACCGCTGTCGAGCCTTATATAAATATGGTAATAATAAGAAATTGCCAATAATGGCTAGAGATGATCTCGACAATCATTTGCCGAAATGGTCTGAGGTGGTCCAGGACAGAAAACTCTGCACTGAATTGGGGGAGGCCTTTGCCCAGTAGTGGGACACAAACATAGAGGCTAAGTAAAAAAAAATGGCTTGCAATTTCTTAGGCAGTTGGCCGCCGGCACACGCTAAGCCGTTGGTGCCGGCTGTCATGTAATGGCAGTCGTTAAGCCATGTCAGAGGCCTTATGGGCGGCTTAACAACTTCTGACAGTAAGGCCCGCCACTGCCTTACAATCCTCAATCCTACAATCGGGCCAACACGGACTCGGCCCCCAAGGCGGAGTATGGCCTAACCAATGCAATGCATGCAAGGCGTCCAATAGTTCGGATGTTACATTCAGAATTTGTTTCATACTGCATGCCCACTTAGGGTACCGTAAATTTTGAGTAGCACGTAATATTAAACTTACATAAGTTTAAGAGACAAATTGAGGTCGTATATTATACATATATCAATAATTATGCGGTGCAATATCACCGAAATGCGATATCCACTATGTGTTTCAGATATTACGCCGCATCTATACGGCAGACCTAAAAATGCATACGTTATGCATTTGTGTGCAGAAGCGGACTCTTTACTTAGGTCTTAGGTCGTGAAAAGTTACATAATCAAGTGATAGGATCTTGTGTCCACCAGTCCAACCATTTCTTTCGCCGCGCCTCACTCGGAGCCAACTCTTAGATATACGGTGGATTTAATATTTATAGCGCGAACACCTTGTTTTTGCCGCAGCCCGGTTACTTGGTTAGGCGGTTATGAGACATCGCTCGGCAGCCACGAAACGAAGTTGTCTCAAATTGAATTCTTTATGTGACGCGGCCGGAGGTCGCGGCCACGCGGCCTCGCTGCGAAAATACAGCCCGGTAACGGACATTAGCAGTGCATTTGGTGCCAAAAGGGCTAGTGTAACATAAAGGCTTCGATAGCTACCGATATTAACATCCCACTGTTGGGGCACGGATCTCGAAATGCTTACTTACATAAAAAATATAAATAATAATCGATATCAACCCTTGCTCGTCCCCACTGCTGGGGCACGGGTCTCTTCCTGCATCGGAGGAAGGTTAGGTTACTCCACCACTTGGGCCAAGTCCGGGTTGGTGGAGGATTGTAAGACAGTGGCGGGCCTTACTGTCAGAAGTTATCAAGCCGCCCATAAGGCCTCGGGCATGGCTTAACGACTGTCATTACATGACAGCCGGCACCAACGGCTTAACTTGCCTTGCGAAGCACGGACGCGCTCGGAAAAATGCCACTAGCGGTAATCACGGGACGGTCACCCAACCCGCACCTGACCGCGCCTGTAGTTGCTTAACGCAAGTAATTGATTCCAATCACTCGGTTCGACTAGGCCACGAGTGCTTCTAAATAATAATATGGTTATTTAAAAGGGTTCTTTTTTACAATTCGGTCGATGGCGACTCCCACACTAGTAGGCGTAGACTTTGTCGTGGGCGACGGGTAAGAAATGCACTTCATCTGACAATGATTTCTGAAATTATATCCTGTATAATCGTCTGTGCTCTTCCATATTTTAACACGCTGTCATCAAAGGATAATGTAACTATGTTGTAAGCTTTACCATGATATTATAATATGCAATGTGACTTATCTGTGGTGTAATCAATACAATAAAATTAAAGCTAGTTTGCATGATGTGATGAGTGTATGTTTTTGTAATAACTCTGTTAATTAAGGACTTTGAAAAGACTACGTTTGGAGTTGTGTATGCCCATTTTGTCTCCAAAATGTTGAAAGGGACACGTAGTTTAAATTGTGACGTTCATTCAATTGCAGTTTCTGTGCTATTTAATTAAGAACTTTGTGATTGATTGATTGATTGATTGATTGATTGATTGATTGATTGCTTGCTTGCTTGCTTGCTTGCTTGCTTGCACGGAGACAGTGAAGTTAGCCTTGTTAGTTGCCCTGGATATCGAGGGCAGGGTGCATGCCTCGGGTGGATTTAAGGGAGGGACAAATTTCGTGGCAGTGGGCTGGCCATATCTCGTGAAGGACCGACAAACGTTGGAGTAAACGTGATCTTGAGTGGAGACTGCGACTCGGCAAACGTAGTGTAGGACACCCGACCGACCAGGTGGGATGACGATCTGCGAAAAACTGCCGGCAGATGCTACATGCGGCAAGATGAAGACAGAGCGCAATGGCGCTCATTAGGGGAGGGCTATGTCCAGCAGTGGACTACATAATATAGCCTGAAGAAGAAGAAGAAGAAATTTCGGGGTTTACTTAACTTTGTTGCACTTACTTGCCTTTCATAGCAAGCATTGCGTCGTATTGTGACGGTAGAGCGAGACATTGTGATTTTCCTCGGCTTTTTCGATTTCATCGCTGAGAGCTGCTTTTTTATTCATTCTGGTCGTAGTTCGAAGCAATCGGACATGAATAGGTCAGCTGATTTGCTCGTGTGTTTTATGTTTTTTCTGCGACTCGGAAAAATTGTAGAGCCGAAGTGGCAACTGCTAACTAAGTTAAAATTGAGTAATGGTTCGATTATCGCACAAACATACAAATATATATATATATATATTGAGAGACAAGGCCTACTGCCCTGTTAATGAATATCTAGCTGATATTAGAAAATTATATTTGTAATTTTAAATACGAACGCAGAATTATATAATGTAATAAAGAATACGACGTCATAAACATAGACATTTAAGTGACATTCTCGTAGTATATAAATTTTTCGTAGGTATTGTCGTAAATAATTTGTAAATAAATATTTGCATCCTATAAATATGTTTACACTATTTTTATTTTTAATGCACTAACCCGTGCTAAGGAACAAATTTAAAAACTTATTTAGAGGCTAAAAATTTCACCCATGCCGGGATTCGAACCCGCAACATCTGGCTATCCGTACCAGCGCTCTACCAATTGAGCCAATGGGCGACTCACGGCATCAGTGAAATTTCGAACCTCTTTACAATATTCTCTGTATTACGTACAGGCAGCGACATCTGAATTAAGCAAATTGCATTACTTACAGCCCCGACTACCTACTTTGCAGTTAGGTTTAAATATGTGTCAACAATATTGCATGCTGCTGCTAAGTAGTAGAATACGGTTGCTTTATTGCAATTAAAATCTGTGCAACAGTATGATATAATATATATTCGCAAATAAACTATATAAATTAAGTGAAATACGCTTCAGCGCCCTCGGCGCTTGTTTTCTACACATCCGAGCCATTGACACGTTGTTAGTTAGACGACTGTATTTTTTTATCTAGCTTATAAACATCCGACTGCAGGGCACATTCTTTCTCTCAGAAATGAATTATGGGCTTAATTACCTATGGTGCCCGCCGCGGACTGGAAATTTCAAGTGCTGAGATATTTAAGTACTCCAGACAAGTCAAGATTCCTCACAACGCACGATGTTTTCCGTCACTGTTAGCGAGGGGTATTGCTACTAGTCATTGGTAAAAGCTCTCACTGGATATCAAACCCAATCGAATCGCTTCCGTCGCTCTGATGAGGAAACCGGAGTGTCTGCGGTATTTACATAACTCAGCGCTTTAAATTGCCAGCGATTAAGCCCATCCTCGTGAAGCGCTCGTGGCCTAGGCGAACCGAGTGATTGGAATCAATCACTTGAGTTAAGATAGATAGAGAACACTTTATTGTACATAAAAATGGAAATTACACAGATATTTCTTAACCTAAGAGTACAGACGGCGGCCTTATCACTAAAAGTGACGGTCAGGTGCAGGATGGTTGACCGTCCTGTGACTACCGCTAGTGGCATTTTTCCGAGCGCTTCCGTGTTTTGCAAGGCACGTAAAGCCGTTGGTGCCGGCTGTCATGTAATGGCAGTCGTTAAGCCATGTCAGAGGCCTTGTGGGTGGCTTGATAACTTCTGACGGTTAGGCCCGCCACTGTCTTACAATCCTCCACCAACCCTGACTTGGCCCCCGTGGTGGAGTATGGCCTAACCTTCCTGTGATGCAGGGTGAAACCCGTGCCCCAGCAGTGGGGACATACAAGAGTTGATAACTAAGCCCATCCTCTCCCTCTGGGAGAAGGCCTGAGCTCTACAGTGGGACGTTAGAAGGCTGCATTATTTATACAGATCTGCGTTGTTTTCCTATCACAATATTTGTGCAAGAATTTCATTTAAAGACGTCTACTTCGGGAATGTCGCTATTTTCTAGGCCAAACGCAAGCTTCTATGCATAATTTAGTTATATACTGTATATATATTGAAATAGGAACGTCATCTGTATCAAATATTCATAGGAGCGAGTTCAGGTTGATGGGGAGGCATATGCTCACCTGGGTCGGGATATCGGCATATGCATTAGACGCTATTGACAAAATAAAGTTTGTCAAGTGATAGAAAAACTCTACCGATGTCCAATTAAATCAAATCTCTACTATACTGCTATAAATTCACAAATCTAAATAACTTTGAAAACAAAGTCATTGGTACACGGTATTCGAACCCACCACATCCCACTTGAAAAGTTGGTTCTATCGCTCAGCTACCACCACTTTCCGCTACAAAGGAGGTATCTCTGTATATGGACGACCACTGTGGCGGAGCGAGAGGTCCCGGGTTCGAACCCTGGCTGGGCACAAAAATAACCCCAGGTCTTAGATGTTTAAATGTTTGTGATGTCATTGTTTCTGGTTTCCACGACACGGAGTATCCAAGTGTGGGGCCATAAGCAATGTATGTGCCTGTATCTTAATGTTAAATTATCGACTTACTGAACTGTCAACTAGATTTATTTATAATTTACAATGGCAATACAGCGGACTTAATGGTAGTCTTTGCAAAGAAGTGTTATAATCGAGCACTTTCATTCAATTTCGGCGTCAGCAAAGCAGTGTAAGTTTTTGAAGTTTTGAAAAAACGTTACAACTTTCATGTCACTTTTAAAGACGCCTGCAGGCAATGAATTTATTCAAAATAACTCAGAAACTGTGACTTAATGAACTTTAGACATAAAACTAGGAGTCCATTTCAAAATCTAGCTCATTTTGCATTTTCATGCAAGAGGTTCCGGGTTCGAATCCCGGCTGGGAACAAAAAAAAAATCCCAGGTCTTGGATGTTTA
Organism: Yponomeuta sedellus; assembly: GCA_934045075.1. Lineage (NCBI taxonomy): Eukaryota > Metazoa > Arthropoda > Insecta > Lepidoptera > Yponomeutidae > Yponomeuta > Yponomeuta sedellus. The sequence goes on along the minus strand of OW203721.1, from coordinate 815,896 downwards.
CATGTTTGTGATGTCGTTGTTTCTGGTTCCCACGACACAGGGTATCCTAGTGTGGGTCCAGAAGCAACGTATGTGCTTGTATGTAAATGTTATGTTTTTTGCAGAAAAAATGGACTAAAAACTCCAAACTTAGTATTTACAGAGTCCTTTGATGCCGGTTTTAATTAAAAGACTTTACATATAGGTATAATTATAAAATTCGTAGTACTAATGCAACTGGCTTTCATTCCAGACATCTTTATCGTTCAAATTATCTTTATAGTTGCAAAAGTCCTTTAGGCACACAGTGTACCTACTTTGCACAGTTTTTGAACCGCGTTTCTGGGGCGATGATAATCTGCACGGATCTTATTGTCGAAACGTATACAATGCCCCATAAAGGATGTACTAGTTCGCAGTCAATCAGTTAGCACTCGACTTTAACATCCTATGGGCCAGTTTCTGAATCCGCTATTTGACTCTCTTTTCAAGTTAGTCTTAAACGGTAAATAACTCTTCCATTAGACCAAAAAATATTTTAGTACATTTTGTGAGGACACCTAAAAGCAACATAAAAATATATTTTAAAACTTAATTTTCCTAAACAGCCAAAAACGCGGTCAGCCATTTTTGTCTATGGCTTAAAGTCCAAAAAATTGTAAACAAAGTTTGACATTAAATATTCTGTAAGTGATCTCTGAGCATAGTGAAATAACAACAACGCAACCATGATTTCATCGAATTTACATCCAAAATATACAATTGCATTGTTCGTGAAAGAAAAAACACGTCAATAAAGACCCCGAGAAGTTGTCGATTCGGGTACCCAGTGAAATTAACATTCGAAAAACTTGGCTCAAACTTGCCAAAAGAGACCCCGACTCTTTATCAATTGAAATTCGGGTGTATTTATGTGAAGATCACTTTGATGTAAGTCCTATAATAATCAATGTCCACTGGCTCTGGCTGAAAGATGTTTGTTTACATACTTTAGATGCTTTCAAGATGGCGGATAGCGTTTTCGCCGTTAAGAATTAAAAGAGGAAAAATGTTTTTTACTTTGCAAATTTCGCAGCCATCCTGCATACTTACTTAGCAAAATCAATATATTTCGGTTTCTTACGTTAAATACTAGTTAGTTAGATCTGAGATTTCCGCACTTAGCCTCATAGTTGGGCCGTTGTACGTAGCAAGCGCTGAGGTATGCTAACACCTCAGACACAAGGGTTTCCTTACGATGTTTTCCTTCACGGTCAGCGAGTAGTATTGCTACTATGATTTCGCAAATGTACATAACTTAGAAAACAAAGTCATTGGTACATGCCGGGTTTCGAACCCACGACCTCCCGATTGAGAAGCCGGAGTTCTACACCGCTCCGCTACCACCGCTCTACGTTAAATACTATAGGAAATATTGATTTACCGCGTCAAATTTGATACGTGTCAAATAGCGGATTGAGAATTTCGGCATTTAAATAGTTAACTGTAGTGATGTCTCTTCGAATTTACCAGAAAAGAGCGGGACAGAATGTTACTTAATATTTCATCGTCAGGCTATACTAGTCCACTGCTGGACATAGCCCTCCCCTAAAGAGCGCCACGTTGTGCTATCATTGGGGGTAATGCCCATAATCCCCACGCTGGGCAAGCGGGTTGGGGATCGCAGTTCGGTGGAATTGTACTGCAGGGGTGCTGCCCACCCCCCGGTTTGTGTCCCTTAGTCGCCTTTTACGACACCCGCGGGAAGAATTGGGTTGGTGCTATTCTTAATACTTAAGTAATCGTTACTTATGTAATCGTCACAAGTGTGACTACTACTTTTCGAAACTACAGTCTAGAACCTAGAATCAACAATCTAGGACCTTAATCGATTGCCGCTAAGAATGGCATATTTTGGCAAAGCTCCTTTAAAGTCCTAGATTCTTCAAGATTTTTTTTTATTATTAACTAAACAGTATTTACATAAGATAAGATAACAATATTCTTTATAGTACACCAGAGCACATATATAAAACATGTAAAGATACAAAGTACAATTGACGGCCTTATTGCTTAAAGTAATTTCTTCCAGTCAACCTTACGTCGGAAAGTGGCTGGAGGAAATAAGAGACGGGCAGTCGGTGCAAATATGAATATACACTACTTATATAAATAACAATACACCTACATAAACAGTTACGTATATAGTTATGATAAACTTACATAAATACGTTCTAATAACCGACTACGCGATGAGGAAATAAATAAGATATTGTGTACCTATATGGAGACATAAGGAAAAGACAAAATTCATTATATTCTTTTTAATGCACTAACCCGTGCTAAGGACAATTCTTAAAAACCTATTTAGAGGCTAAAAATTCCACCCATGCCGGGATTCGAACCCGCGACCTCTGGCTATTCGTGCCAGCGCTCTTTCCAACTGAGCTAATGGGCGACTCACCGGCATCAGTGAAATTTCGAACTTCTTTACAATATTCTCTGTATGTCGTACGTTTTAAAGACAAAATACATATTTCTACAAAATACAAATAACATATTTATTTATATAGGTATATATACTAGCTGACCCAGCGAACTTCGTACCGCCTAACAGTTGATTCTTTTTTTTTTTTGTTTTCCCCTCCATAAGAACCATCCTCGTACTTCAAGGAATATCCAAAAAAAGAATTAGCGAAATCGGGTCAGCCGCTCTCGAGATTTGCGCTTACCAACACATTCAGCGATTCATTTTTATATTATAGATATATATTTCACTATTTAGACGATTATTATAAAACCGATGAAAACTAAACCTAAAACTAAAACCTATTCCTAGATTCTTGAACCTAGGTGCTTGCCAGTAGATTCTAAAAAGAGCTGCTTTAATTTTTAAGGTTTCTGATGAAATGTTCCAAAGACGCGTTATAAAAGAACAGATGATTTCTTCTATTGGTAGCGGCAGTTGGTTAGCAGCGATCGCTGTAACTTTTGCAGAGACCTGGAGATCTATTTTTGAATCACTCTTATGAAATTGTATCGTCGAATGCGAGATATGTCACACTCGTCTTATAAGTCGCGTGATCTCGTTTTTCCGTATTTTTGAATCGTTCGCCTGAAGTGTTGCCAGTACAATTTGAAGTATTGTATATTATCCGTTCCACGCAGAAATTACAAAAACCGGAAAATACCGTAACGGAAACGGAACGTGAAATATTTCGTTTTATTGGCTGTTTAGATGAAAAATCTTTGCCTTTAGTTGCAAAACAAACAAAACACTAGTCATATATCGTAAATAATAACACTTTGGTTTGTTTTTGTTTGAAAATATCGAAACAAAAAATCATTTCGGCACAAAAGCACAATCTCCTCGATTTGAAATTAACACAAATTTTGACAATTAATCTATCGATCGACATACGAGACGAGTGGTAAGGACCATTCGTTGCAGTCGAGTGATTCAAAAATACGGAATTTCGTATGTCGAACGAAAATCAGTAGAAATCGAACGCTCGACGCGAGACGAGTGATTCAAAAATAGAGCTCCTGGGCGGAGGGCCGAGAGTGAATTCACTGGTAAATCGTGTTTTCCGATCGCTCGGCTCTACCTCATGCCTTGGAGCAGTAGAGGGCAGCCAGGGCTGATTTAATTAGGCCTACGGACGCGACGTCACCGGATTGATATTTATGGCCACATAATATCCTACATGTTATTTGAGACCCTGAACGGCTGGTACAGTCGACAGCGTATCAACCTTTACATAGACTCTGATCTGATAGATAGATAACACTTTATTATATATAAAAAGGAATTTACACAGGACAAGGGAGTAGATGTACAAATTCAATAACTTCAGAGATATAAGAATTACGACCTCTGTGGCGCAGCGGTATCGCATCTGCCCACCATGCGAGAGGTCCCGGGTTCGATCCCCGGCTGGGGATAAAAAAAATCCTGGTCTTGGAGTTTAAATGTTTGTGATGTCGCTGTTTCTGGTACCCATGACACAGGGTGTCCTAATGTGGGGCCAGAAGCAATGTTTGTGCCAGTATGTAAATGTTATGTTTGTATATTATTTTTAATGCACTAACCCGTGCTAAGGACAATTTTTAAAAACCTATTTAGAGGCAAAAAATTCCACCCATGCCGGGATTGGAACCCGCGACCTCTGGCTGTCCGTGCCAGACACGTCTGTCCGGGCAGGCGTGTCTGGCACCGACAGCCAGAGGTCGCGGGTTCGAATCCCGGCATGGGTAGATTTTTTAGCCTCTAAATAGGTTTTTAAAAATGTTATGATGGCGAACCGAGTGATTAACAAGTGAGTGAGAAACAATCACGTGGTTAAGCAACACAGGCGCGGTAAGGTACGGGATGGGTGAGCGTCCCGTGACTACCGTTAGTGGCATTTTTCCGAGCGCTTCCGTGCTTCGCAAGGCACGTTAAGCCGTTGGTGCCGGCTGTCATATAATGGCAGTCGTTAAGCCATGTCAGAGGCCTTATGGGCGGCTTGATAACTTCTGACAGTAAGGCCCGCCACTGTCTTACAATCCTCCACCAACCCGGACTTGGCCCCCGTGGTGGAGTATGGCCTAACCTTCCTGCGATGTAGGAAGAGACCCGTGCCCCAGCAGTGGGGACATATAAGGGTTGATAACGTAACGTAACGTATGATGTACATTATAAAAATACTGTAACAGTAAAAATACACGTAAAATGCAAAGGTAGGCTCAGTACTTTGTTTAAATGTAATCAAAACCTGGTAGGTAGATTTGTGTGCAAGTCAGTCTAGAAACACCTTGGTAGTAGATTACAAAGAATTAAGCCTAATTAAGTAAGTCACGATACAAACTGTCAATAGATCATCATGAACCCATTAAGTCCCCAACGTGGGGAACGGGTCTCTTCCCAAGGGAAGCTATAGGCCATACTCCACCACGGGGGCCAAGTCCGGATTGGTCAAGATACCTACATACAGATAATATAGTATTTTCTAAGGTTAACACGAGCACTAGACATAATTTAAAATGTTTTTATACGGATTTATGCTCGTTTATTATATTTTTACAATTTTCCGACGTTTCGGCACTTTTTCAGGTGGTCATCCAAGACCACGGCACCTGAAAAAGTGTCGAAACGTCGGAAAATTGTAAAAGGTATCTTGACCTTTCCGGACTTGGCCCCCGTGGTGGAGTATGGCCTATCCTTTGGGAAGAAACCCGTTCCCCACGTTGGGGACTTAATGAGTTGATAATAATGATGTGCTATTGACAGTTTGTATTGTGACTTCCTTAATTAGGCTTAATTGCAAGTCAGTCTAGAAACCAAAGTGTTTCTAGACTGGCTTGCAAACAAACCTACATACCAGCATACATCCATATAAAAACAGTTTTAATTACAAATAATATGTTAATGATGACGTTACAACAAAAATGTAACGTTTCACCTACTGAAATATTTTGTTATATATTAAGAGGTCTAATTGCGATTTTTTATTTAAGATAATTTAGATAACGTTTTACCTAATAAATAATCGTGAGTAGTCCCGTTTCATGTATACCCGTTTCTCGTACATATAAGCATCGCGAATTATTAAGAAAAACTATTGGTTGAATGATTGTCTGGAAGATATTACTTTAAGTAATAATGCTACCAATTGTATTGCGCTTTGTTATTGTTTACGTCTCTTATGTAATTCAAGATGGCAGCTTTCTGTAGCTGAACATAAGAGGACGGTTAGATATATAGTTATACTATTTTTATTTTTAAAGCACTAACCCGTGCTAAGGACAAATTTAAAAAGCTATTTAGAGGCTAAAAATTTCCCCCATGCCGGGATTCGAACCCGCAACCTCCGGCTATCCGTGCCAGCGCTCTACCAATTGAGCCCATTGGCTCAATTGCCTGTACGTAATACAGAGAATAGTGTAAAGAGGTTCGAAATTCCACTGATGCCGGTGAGTCGCCCATTGGCTCAATTGGTAGAGCGCTGGCACGGATAGCCAGAGGTTGCGGGTTCGAATCCCGGCATGGGTGAAATTTTTAGCCTCTAAATAGGTTTTTAAACATATATAGTATTTTAGATATAAGACTTTGGTACAACGGCATTTGCCGAGAGTACTAATTAGCTGCTCCATCGGTATTTATACATTTCATTTAATAACTACTTCTTCTAATGTATTCATATAATTATCTAAACACCTTTACAGGATTTAAAAACCTATTTAGAGGCTAAAAATTTCACCCATGCCGGGATTCGAACCCGCAACCTCTGGCTATCCGTGCCAGCGCTCTACCAATTGAGCCAATGGGCGACTCACGGCATCAGTGAAATTTCGAACCTCTTTACAATATTCTCTGTATTACGTACCTTTACAGGAGCATACAACTTTTCTATCTTCATGCTCACATGCTGCAGTTGAATCGCAACACCGACTTATTTGTTTATTTTACTTCCTTCGCAGGTAAGACCTCTCCTACAATTGCGCATCAGAGATAAGTGTCGGCATAAAACCGGTAATTGCTGAGCGGAGCCTCCGGCTTGCCTGCGTCGCATCCACGCGAAATAAACCTGTTACGTCGCAAACCTATTTACACCATTTTTTTTTAAAAACCTATTTAGAGGCTAAAAATTTCACCCATGCCGGGATTCGAACCCGCAACCTCTGGCTATCCGTGCCAGCGCTCTACCAATTGAGCCAATGGGCGACTCACGGCATCAGTGAAATTTCGAACCTCTTTACACTATTATCTGTATTAAATACAGGCAGCGACATCTGACTTAAGCAAATTGAATTACTTACAGCCCCGACTACCTACTTTGCAGTTAGTTACCATTTTTTTTATATTTCTTTAATTCTGTTGATCATTTTCAAAATTTAAAATTAAGTCACCCATTTTTGTGATTTCCTTCATTTTTCGCATTACACGCATTACACCTTTAAAATTTCTACAAGACTGGTCTAGATAAATCTTCTGTTTTTGCCTGGTTATTCTCTTTTTTATCCAGTTTTCTGTTTATATACAAATAAAATAAACAAACACATTTAAATAAGCACAAAGTTGAAGTCGTTCCAGTTTTATTATTTATTAAAAGTTATGCAACATCACAAACCTGCGGTCAACCATACACACTCCTACATTCACATCGGTCCATCCGCCATATCCATCAACAAATTGAATTGAGAGTGTGGATACGAATGAAAGGAAGAAAATCACGGCGCGGTAAAAAATGAAATGTAACATAATATAAAATTCATATGTATGTATGTATGCGTGAGGTTGTGTATGTACACAACCTCACGCCTGGGTCCCAGAGGGGTAGGCAGAGACCAGGGACTGCCGCTCTCCACGATCCTGGCAGATCACCTTCGTTCCATCAACGTTCATAAGTAACGACTTATGAACGTGTGCGTGCATGCAACGGCATGCACGCACACCGGGTACTTTTATCTTCCCCTTTGCTAATACATCCCCTATAATACAACTGTACTAAATTTTGATATAGTTTCTGTTACTATAATTTCTGTTTACAATAAAAAATATTCTCATTATCTCTATACCTGCATCCCAGAGAGGTGCCAGCCACCAGGGACTGCCTTTTGCCGCGATACTAAAACATTACCTTGGCTGAAAAATGGAAAAGTTGTAAAAAAGAAATAAATACTTAGTAATCATATCGCGTTACAAAAAAAGGTATTTGTGAGAATATTTCTGAACACGTCTTAAAAACAAATTCATTAATAATCGAAATGTCACGATAATAAAATGCCGTTAAAAGTTTGCAATAATATACTATGTTTGTTATTAATTTACCTTCATTTATTTAAGTATTTAAGGTATTTAAGGGTAGCAACTTATCAAATATAAAAGTGCTTCAAAACGTAATTCATTCATATTTGGAGTTAACCTACTATCAACTGTGGGTTTTAGTAAGTCTTAGACTTATTAAAATTACGAAAACTTAGGTTTTTGTAATTTTCAATCAATTTCAGTAGCGCGCGGTATTTCTTCACTTTTATTGGCCTCTTAACCAAGATTAGTCAAACTCTACCTCAAAATACAAAGTAAATTTTTGTTACTCCATCCTCTCCTTTTGTCTATTTTCTCTCTCTGGACAAGATTTGCTTCAACCCAAAATAAGAAAATAAATTTCAGTGTATTCAACAAAATGAATCTTAATTAGAGGCTAAAAATTCCACCCATGCCGGGATTCGAACCCGCGACCTCTGGCTATCCGTGCCAGCGCTCAATCCAACTGAGCTAATGGGTGACTCACCGGCATCAGTGAAATTTCGAACCTCTTTACACTATTCTCTGTATTACGTACACTGATGCCTGTGAGTCGTCCATTAGCTCAGTTGGATTGAGCGCTGGCACGGATAGCCAGAGGTCGCGGGTTCGAATCCCGGCATGGGTGGAATTTTTAGCCTCTAAGTAGGTTTTTAAAATTGTCCTTAGCACGGGTTAGTGCATTAAAAATAAAAATAGTATAAAATGAATCTGTTACAAAATCGATAAAGCTTAATGTTATCGTTACTGCCTGAAATGTTCGGATATTCAGTTGCAGTCTCCAGTATAGCGATGGGAGAAGGGCTTTGGTGATGTTATAACGTATTAATACACACTGAGGCACGCGGAGGGGCGCGGAGGAAGAGTGTGAAAAATTCACGTCGCGTGCCACCGCCCCAACTCACAACTTGGTAGAGTCGTCTTCTGAAGAAGAAGAAAAAACATTTATTATAGTAACGGTACACACGGCACAATAACAAAACATACCACTAAAAAGGTAGGAAAACGGAAGTTCACGGCATGGCACTGCTGTAATAAAATAAATGGCAACTGACTCAGCAATATGCTCATCGACAAGCCTTCAACCCTGATTTTCAGTCAGTGCCTTCTGACTGAAAATCAGCGCCTCTTCTCATCTCTTTTTCTTTTTGTAACTTTCACTTTTTCATATTTCTCTTTCTCGCGATTTAGATATTAAACCATGGCTTATAGATATTACCATAATACCGCCACTTGATATACTTAGGCTTACTAAGTATATCAAGTGGCGCTGCTTTTACACTGTTTGACATTTGTTTGTTTTGCCCTTTTTGGTGCAACGGAGCTATCTCACTGCGAAAAACTGACTGGAACTTGGCCATTTTCTGTAATTTTGTCGTTTTTGCTGATATAAGGTATATCACAGCGATCTTGGTGCACAAGTCTGACTGGCACTTTACGGGTATTAATTATTTTTTTAAGAACAAGCGCTGGCTATGTCTGAATCTGTATGTGCAATGTTGCTAGGGTCATTCGTCTAAAGGGGGCTAATGACGCTACTTGTGAACAGGGCAGCTCCCGAGGCGATATTCGTATAAACATAGTTTGGTTTTATTTACAAATGACAAGATCACAATAAAGTATGTTATCAATTGTAAAGAGGACATAAATCAAGGTTAAGTGAAAAATTAATTAGTGTGGGGTCCACAAAGAACCATATTTTTAGTTATGTCATCTGTATATACTTGTGGAATGCAATAAATTATTGAGTATTGAAGTCTTTCCAACATTTCATAAATTTATTTTTGGTTAGTTGATTTGTAATTCAAAGCACGATAACAGATTTATTTTTATCTAAACGTATTGCGATTCGTATGCAATTTATGCAACGTTTTATTGTAACATTGTAATATCCAAAGACGCTAGCTTCGGGACAAACCAACAAACGCTTAACGGAGCAGTAAAATGGAGCAGTGAAATGTGTATTTTTTATTGCATTATAAATAAATGGACATAAAATTGCGATATGTCATGGGGTTTGTAAATCAACGCCATGACATATCGCTTCGCGAGGAGACTTCTTAACTCCTCGAGCCACCTTTAGTGTACTTAATAATTCGGTGTACAGTTGCTTTGACCCACAAGTCGTCAACGGGTGCTGGTACCCACCGCATAACAAAACCTCACGACAGTCACCTACTTTCTACCACCGGAACAGTTAGCACCTTATCTGATCTAAATTGGACGTAACTGGCCTTTCAGAACTGTTGTTCATGCTCTTAAACAATACGGACTTATGTTTCCATCCTACTTCTGGGACTTTTGCGACGAAAATAGCTTTTTTTTACAAAAAGTCTACATAAAAAACTCAGTAATGGTATTGCTATTGTTTTAAATTACAGTCTGGGGTCAATGATCAATTTAGACTTAAGGCTTTTGATCAATTTAGGCTTAGTAAGCTTCGGCCGTTTTTTATTATACTTTTATTCTTATAAGGTGCAATAACAGAGAATCAAAGTTCTTGGTTTTGGAAATTAAGCTCCAAAAACCAAAAATAGATATCAATAATCTGAAGTGTAAAAGCGTTACAATGATTTTATGAACAATATTTCATTGTGTAAATGTATCGAATGATACGTAATATCTAAAAAAGTATTGGCTGGCGTTCGCATTCAATTTTAATTATATCTGGATGGCTATAATATTAAAAAAAGAGGAATTAACTATAAAAGTAATTGTAAAAAGAATCCCTTAAAAGTTTAAGAAAAATGTACTAAGTAAATACAAAAAAGAATTACGTAACACAATTACGTAACTAAATTTGATTTATGACGTTAAAATAAACCCTTGTAAATAATACACATCCTTCTCTCTCAACGACACTAAAGGAAAACTTCACTATGATATATCTGTGTAGTTAAAAAAAATCCCTTTTTGTCTTCAACTATCGTATGAAGACGCAATGCGATTGATATTTTATTTCAGATTGCAAGACCCATAATATTATCAGCATAAACACATCATGCCCACAATAGAAAAAAACACATCTACATATCAGACACCATGATTTGCTTGTATCAGCAAAAAAACATAATAAATAACGTGATCAAAGGTTTTCTAAAATTATTTTCGGCATACTTTTAGTAACCAATGCACTTCTAAATATGCCAACCTGTAAAGCCATCAAAAAATTGCGATGTTTAAATGACCAGCTTAGAAGTCGTCTTCCTTATTCTGTGTTTTGATTACCGAGTAGAGCAATCTGACACCGTTTTATTGATTGCGACAGTATTCTCGACCTGGTGAACTACGATTTAGTACACTTAGCCTTATATCAGAAACCACCGAAAGTATTCAAGAAACGCGTTAAGGAAGAGATTGTCGTATAATCACAAACGCGTCGGAATTCGATAAGCATTTATTTTCTTACAAGAATTAAGTATTATGCCGAATAAATTTTGATTTGGGCACCGATTACTGAGGTGATTTTGATTGATGATTGTGTGAACAACATAGCAGTATCTACCGATATTCTTAATATATTATTATTAAATCTTTATTGTACCAGTAAAGATTGTTGGGCAGGCAATAGGCGGGCTTAGTACTAAATTTATTTTTTTATTAAATTTATTTTTATATACAAATACGTACAGAAAAAATAATAATATAATCATGTGGGTACAGCGATATCATTTCGATGTAAAACCTAACTGCAAAGTAGGTACTTCAGCCATATGTTACTGCCTGTACCTAATACAGAGAGTATTTTAAAGAGGTTCGAAATTTCACTTATGTCGGTAGTCGCCCATTAGCTCAGATGGGAGAGCGCTGGCACGGTTAGCCAGAGGTCGCGGGTTTAAGTCCCGGCATGGGTGGAATTTTTAGCCTCTAAATAGGTTTTTAAAATACGTGCATGTAAATGAGGGTATGTAAGTGTTAAGTCGAGCATAAAGGTGACCGTCTCGTGTGTCTAGCGGTAACACCTTGATTATCAAAACAGAGGTCGTAGGTTAGATTACCGCTAGAGGCCGCTTTACTCGATTCGTACAAATGGCCTCAGGGTATGCTGCAAATTACTGGTTACCATTAACTCAAGATCTAGACAATTTGATGATGAAGAGTGTGTGAAGTTATTTGTTTTAATTTAAAAAAAAAAAAAGATAAAGATAAAAAAATTTATTTAAACTAACAAATTGTACATTTTTCGCATTACATAAAAGTATGATTAGCTTAAGTATTAATCTATAAAATGGTTGATATTAACAAATCTCAAACTCTCACAGATAACCAAAATTATGGTAAAGATACATTAAAAAACTGGTTTAAAATTGGTTTTAGGTTAGATTGCGAATAGAAAAATGATGTCTTAGGTTTGATTCTAAATCGATACGAAATCATACTAATATTTGGTTCCGCTGTTTACTGTCTAAAAATTATTTTGACATTAAAAGAATTTTCTAATTCGTCCTGTGCGAAGGCTGAGCTTCGCGTAGGACGAAGCCGGGAGCGTCCAACGATGCTTAATCACGGGATCCTGCTGAGCTACGAAGAACAGTTTGGTAGCTCTAGCGTTTTTTCTCAGCTGATCGCTAGGTATTTATATCTTACTGACCAGGTTCTGATTCCGGCCAGTCTTGTTTGCATGCTCTTTTATACGTGCACTTTAGGACCCTGTCCACTGCGCCCCGACGATCCTACTAAATAGAATACAAGACTCGATGTAGAAGCGCCTAAACCACCTGTTCAAGTCACTCGTAACGTTATTCAGAAGAAAAAGTGCAGTCGTCAGCAAGTCGACCTTTTCACCTTTGCACTTTACAAGATTACTTTACTGATGAGTTTCTAACTTAACTGTAAAGGTTGATTTGCTGACGATGGAAAAGTTACAGTATAATGATGACGGCAGATCTACCTTTATGATTACAGTAGTCGGCAATAACGTAGCCGAGTAGACGGCATGAGTAAGATATAAAGTTTGACTTGCACACACACCATACAAGGAAATGGGAATGCATGCGGCTCAAATCTGTACTGATAAAAACCATATACTATACACGACACGTACAGTCAAACAAATGCTTAGCTCCTATAGTGTTTGGGCTGACGAAACAAAATATGATATGAATACCATCAATTCAAATCCTACAAAAGTAGTAAACTAGAAGATGGTTTTAGAAACTCCATTTTAAATCCATGTTTGTAGTCTTTGATTTGGTACGCAGGAACGGTATTCTACACGGTCTTGATGGTACATTATAGTAGCAATACCACTCGCTAATCGTGAAGAAAAACGTCGTGAGCGAACCTGAGTGTCTGACGTGTTTAAATACCTCGGCGCTTGTAATTGCCAATCCGCGGTGGGCACGCGTGGCAATTAAGCCCGTACTATCTCTCGGAGAGAAGGCCTGTAGTGGTACGTTTCTAAGCTACATTAAAATATATAGGTATATAGTTATGCATGACACCTTTTAGTAAACAATTAATAATGAATGATAATAGTTATATTATTTTCAACGCACTAACCCGTGCTAAGGACAAATTTTAAAACCTATTTAGAGGCTAAAAATTCCACCCATGCTGGGTTTCGCTCCCGCGACCTCTGGCTATCTGTGCCAGAGGTCGCGTAATACAGAGGATAGTGTAAAGAGGTTCGAAATTTCACTGATGCCGGTGAGTCGCCCATTAGCTCAGTTGGAAAGAGCGCTGGCACGGATAGCCAGAGGTCGCGGGTTCGAATCCCGGCATGGGTGGATTTTTTAGCCTCTAAATAGGTTTTTAATGATAATAGTTGTCCATCCATTTTTCCCGAAACACCAGAGGGAGGTTTTGCCACAAGGTTTTTGTATTTTAATCTTCGAAAGTTTCGTACTTGTTAGCTCGGAATATTTAGGGTCGGTGCAGCGGACACTTTTTGTTTATACGTTCATAAAATTCCAGGAGGACGCATAAAAGTAGTTTTGCATTATTGATCGGCTTAAAGACCCCGTCCCCGGGGGTGGACAGAGTGACGGTGTTTAGTACGTGATGCTACGATCAATATCAACCCTTGTATGCCTCTACTGCTGGGGCACAGGTCTCTTCCTTCAACGCAGGAAGGTTAGGCCATACTCCGGGGGCCAAGTCCGGGTTGGTGCAGGGTTGTAAGACAGTGGCGAGCCTTCCTGACAGAACTTATCAAGCCGCCCATAAGGCCTCTGACATGGCCTAACGACTGCCATTCCATGAAAGCCGGCACGAACGGATTAACGTGCCTTGCGAATAGTTGCGAAGCACTGAAGCGCTCGGAAAAAATGCAACTGGCGGTGGTCTCGGGACACTCGCCCATCCTGCACTTGACCGCGCCTGTTGTTGCTTAATTCAAGTGATTGATTGAAATCACTCGGTTCGATTAGGCCACTAGCGCTTCAATGTAATAAGAATTACGTAGAAAGGCGGACTTATTTCAACAGAAATTGGTGTGAAAGGGTACCGATTCGTCCCATTGGTCTAATTTTACGCAGCAAATAGGTATTTTTTAATACAGTTGCTCAAAAAGTGGCGTAGTACAGGGACGTATAGCGTGCGGGATGTGGGCTGTTACACACTCGTGCTTTTTTTTTACCTTTCCCGCACTCGTGCGTTCTCTTTCCCAACTGTCAAAAAAGAAAAACCAAACATGAAGTTTTTACTAAAAAAAATCATAGAAGTTTTTATGATTCATGCAAATACGTCTATTTCTAAAAAGAAGCTATTAATTTGTTTCAATATCAGATTTGATTGAATGAGTTAGGTTAGGTTTCATTTCATTTCATCTCATTAAATTTCATTTCATATCAATAAAAAAATACTGAAGACTGGCTGTATGGGCATAGTTCCCTTTGCCTACCAGAATGGGTGAAGAAAAAAATCTCTGCTTATATTTTTTTACGGTTGGCGCCATTTTCCAAATAATTTTTCTTTATTAAATTGCTTACATATTTTTTTCGCAACTGTATTAAAAATAGTCTTTCAGTACACGCGCGGAACCGTCATTGCAACTTGTTCCGACTGTCTACCGACCGACTGTAGACATTTGTCGGAACTCTTTGCAATGACAGCCTTTCCGCACTTGTAATGAAATATACTATTTATGTTGCATAAAAGTCCCACTGCAGCGCACAGGCCTTCGCTCAGAGAGCCCCTCCACCAACCCAGACTTGGCCTCCGTGGTGGAGTATGGCCTAATGGCCCTATGGCGATGCAGGAAGAGACCTGGGTGCTTAGTGCGAGTTTGACAGATCCAATCGAATAACTTTACTACCGCGATAATCGAGCATTGAGTGAGTATGAGTAAGTTAACCGTTCGAACTGGCAAAACGCTGTCACAGTACAACTCGCACTCGCGTTTATTCGTGTTTTGGCTGGTAAACGTGTTCACTTCTCAACGTTAACCATTACAACTCGCACTCAGCAATTTTAATTTCCATACTTGTCGCTAGGTGGCGCTTCCTCGATGCCATAGAAATATGAGTTTACGTTAACGCGATCGAGTAGTTAAAAAACTCGCACTAAGCACTCTGTATCCCAGAAATGGAGGCATACAAGGCTTGATATCGTTATCACATTGCATGTTATTTAAGTTTTATTGTACAATAAAGTATAGCAAAGAAACTAAATAGAATTATCGGAGTGTTTATGCCACAACTGTTTTTTGATCATTCAATTGATACATAGATAGAATATTCTTTATTATACAGAGGAATTACAGTAACAGAAATTATATCACAATATAGTACAATTGGTGGCCTTGTAATACCCTAGACTTGACACCAAGCACAGTAAAGTCTGTTACATTGTCATTGCAATCTCGCCCATAATGTAACGGAATAGAGTGGACTGACGAAGAAGTCGATTTGGAGTCGACTGTTCCGTGGGCATTCGCCTGTACTGCTTCTCATTACCGCCAACAGCGTCCAATGGCCTGGAAAAAGTCTGCTTTGATTAAGTTCATATTATTATTGTCTACGAGTAGCTTTTACCGGCGAACTTCGTACCGCCACAAAATCCGTTTTTACCATTCTTTTTACCATGGCAACACAATAAATAAATATCTTAGAGTTTTAAATAGATTGCAGTAACAATACAATATAGTTTAAGAGTAATAAAAGGGCAGGTCTAGTCACCAAACCAGGGTATCCTGGTTTAGTGACTACACCAAGACATAGTGCTGTGTGGAGGATCATTCTAATAAGTTACCGACGACGAGTCGTTTTTTTCGAACTACTTATTACTTTTGTTTACGCCGAAGAGAAAATGATGTGCCACGGACTATGCGCTGCCGTTTTCTTGTGATGGGTGGTGTTGTTACAATAAACGCTTGTGGTGAAGCTGAAATTTCACGTGTAACTTTATTAGCGCGGTGTAACCCGAATACCGTGAGTTAAGCGAAGTTACCACCGCCCTGCGCCTCCCTCAACTTCTAAGTTACAAATGTTATGCAAATGAGCAAGAAGTTCAAGAATGAACCTTTTAAACGGAGCCAGGATTAGTTTTCTGACAGGGTAATACGTATAGGGTGTCTCACGGTTATGCCACACGGAACAAAAATACTCACGACCTTATTTTTTATAAAGTTATCAAGTTGCCCATAAGGCCTCTGACATGGCTTAACGACTGCCATTACATGACAGCCGACACCAGCGGCTTAACGTGCATGGCGAAGCACGGAAGCGATCGGAAAGATGCCACCAGCGGTAGTTACGGGACGGTCACCTATCTTGCTCCTGACCGCGCCTGTTGTTGCTTGACTCAAGTACGATATGAACCCTTGCATGTCCCCACTGCTGGGATACGGGTCTCTTCCTGCATCGCAGTAAGGTTAGGCCATACTCCACCAAGGGGGCCAAGTCCGGGTTGTTGGAGGATTGTAAGACAGTGGCGGGCCTTACTATCAGAAGTTATCAAGCCGCCCATAAGGCCTCTGACATGGCTCAACAACTGCCATTACACGGCAGCCGGTACCAACGGCTTAAAGTGCCTTGCGAAACACGAAAGCCACTAAAAATGACACTAACGGTAGTGACGGGACGGTCTCCTATCTGGTACCTAACCGCGCCTGTTGTTGCTTGACTCAAGTGATTGATTCCAATCACTCGGTTCTAAGGCCAAGAGAGCTTCGAGCTTCGGGCGCGAGGGAAGTAGGAAGGAAACGGTGAGGTTGGAAGTGGAGAAGTGTAATAAGTGCTTACAGGATCCGGCTTGCTTCCGTTCCCCGGAGAAAGTGTCGTTTGCCACCAGTTGTGCAGTTACGCTTGCTTGTCGCACGTCGCTATTAATTAAGTTGTTGTGAGTTGGACCCGCGACTTTTTTATTGGAATAAAACAGCCCGAAGCTACAGAGTTACTTCGACCTATGAATATTTCAATTAGAGTTTTTCTTCTGTAATATGTTTTGGTCTTACTCTAATATGGTTGAACGGATGCTGTCTGTATATCTGTGTTCTCTATCTATATATATTGATAGATAGATAGATAGATAGATAGATAGATAGATAGATAGATAGATAGATAGATAGATAGATAGATAGATAGATAGATAGATAGAGAACACTTTATTGCAAAACCAGAAAAATATTACAACCATGATTCTTAAATCTAAGTAATGTTATACAATTGGCGGTCTTATCGCTAAGAGCGACTTATTATTTGTTATTTAATAGAGGCGTTTTATTTAATCAGTGGTTACGTCTATTCCTTGTAAAATCTCCACCACACTAATCTAGTGTTTAGGTTTATTGACCAATGATACGTATAACAATTTATTTATTGCATGCATACAATATCAAATAAGCAACAAACAAAAAAATTCGTTCACAAATGATTCGTCCACGGTGTTTTCCTACTTTTGTCTGAATAGTAACTAAATTCGACCAAATAGGGGATGTATTTGCAAAGGGGAAGATAAAAAGTACCCGGAACCGGCGTGCGTGCATGAAACGACTTATGAACGTTGATGAAGCGAAGGTGAACTGTCAGGATCGTGGCAAGTGGCAGTCTCTGCCTACCCCTCTGGGATACAGGCGTGAGGTTATGTATGTATGTAGTAACTAATGTTTTCGAATTGCAAGTTGTTGATTGCACTCAGGGGATCTCGCCAGGTAGTTACTCTTATCATCTTATGTATTAGATTTAGGATTAAGTAGAGAATAGAGATTGAATAGACATTTTGAAAGTCCTGTTTTACTTAAATTTAATTTTAATGTAATAAGAAAACATACCGGGAAATTAAAAATGTGTAAATTATAAATATAAATTACAATTGAAATAAAAAGTGAAAGCTAGAGCTAATAATAAGTTTTCACTCGAGGTATTTTAAAAGAAAATTCCTTAGAACATATAAAACTAAAATTTCGTTCACTGCACAACAAATAGATACTCAATACATATAGTACGTGCACAAAAGATTTATCTAAATTCTACTATTACATACATAGGTATGTACGTCAGATTTTTCTGACTTGTACAATTACATACATTTGCACGTCAGATTTTTCTGACTTGTACAATTACATACATTTGCACGTCAGATTTTTCTGACTTGTACAATTACATACATTTGCACGTCAGATTTTTCTGACTTGTACAATTACATACATTTGCACGTCAGATTTTTCTGAATTGTACAATTACATACATTTGCACGTCAGATTTTTCTGACTTGTACAATTACATACATTTGCACGTCAGATTTTTCTGACTTGTACAATTACATACATTTGCACGTCAGATTTTTCTGACTTTTACAATTACATACATTTGCACGTCAGATTTTTCTGACTTGTACAATTACATACATTTGCACGTCAGATTTTTCTGACTTGTTCAATTACATACATACGCACGTCAGATTTTTATTGTTCAATTATTTGATTGCTTTCAATAAATAAACTAAGGGCGAGATAAATAGTCATTGCTTAGCCCAAGTCCGTACTCATGCTTCCCTAAGCATTACTTCAGGCTAACTTAGCTAAGTATCAATGCGTTACTAAAATATACGTTAGCTAAGCATGTTCTTTGACCAATGCTAAGAATTAGTCCGGGTTTCGCGACTTAGAGAGTGCCAAAGTACTGTCTATGATAGACAAATCGATTCTTAAGCAAGTGCTTTCGCTAAGACTCGTTCTTAGAAGCGACTATTTATCTCGCCCTAAGTCTCATATATGATGCTTAAAACAACATGGGTTCAGTAGAATGGACAGTCCTCTCTATGTAGAACAATACTCTAGCCGGAGGCTGCACCATTGTTAGAGCGCGTGAAGCCTGAATTTCAGTAAAATAAATCTGAAAAAAAAGTCGTCGAACGAAAGTTGCAAAGCAACAAACCGTAACATTGGGCTGTTTCAGGGACTGCGCATTTCATTTAGTAGCGTTAGTAGCAATTATAAACTTAAACTTACTTTAATGTAAACGAAACTACTAATGTCAACGTTACGTAGGTACAGTCTATTTATTCTTACTTGTCCAATTTACCCGTCCATGCACTGAACGCGCAATGTGTTGCTTAACCATCGTGATCGTATAAGACCACTCAGGCAGCCGGGGCTATGGCTTTAAATAATACTTACATCGATAAGGGTGGTAACTAGGTAAAAAGCTTGCCTCACATTGTAGAGGTCGCAGTTTCCAACCCCGGAACCCTTTTTCAACTTACGTACATTCATTCGTTAATCGGTATTCGCAATACCACACGCAAATGTGAAGGAAAACATGCTGTGGAAACCTGAGTGCCCTCAGACGCTCACGCTTGCAATTGCCACGCAATGATTTTTTATGCCCATACTTTCCCTCTCTGAGAGGTCTTTACGAAGGCCTTCTTTCAGAGCACAGGCCGCATGATAAAAATACCTCGCCGTTTACTTAATTCACCTGGGTTAATGCACCCAGGTGAATTAAATATACTATTTGTAAACTTTTTTTACCTAGGTACATTAAGTATACGTTTAGTAAACTTCATTCATCTAATTCACCTGGGTACATTAAATATACTTTAAGTTAACTTTATTCGCCCAACAGTCTACTCATTTGATAGGTATAGATACACACGAAGTAGTAATGCAGATTACAGGCCACCTCTTACAATTTTTTATTATTGTACAGCCAAGCCGTGGTAGTGGAGCGGTGTAGAACGCCGACTTTTCTATCATTAGGTCGTGGGTTCGGACCCAGATATGTACCATTTTTTTTATCGTTGACTTTGTTATCTAAGTTATGTACATTTCTGAAATTATAGTATCAATACCACTCGCTGACTGTGAAGGAAAACATCGTAAAGAAACCCGTCTGCAGTGTTAACGTACCTCAGCGCTTGCCTCGTACAATGGCCCAACTATGAAGATAAGTGCGAAAATATCAGGTCTAACTAACTATTGTACAATCTACAGCACATGACCCTATGCGTTTTAGTTGCAACGTCGCCCGTAATACGACGGAGGAAAATGCATGGATGTATAGGATGATGTGCTGTCGACTGTAGGTACTTAGTCTGTGTGATCAGCTAATTATAACACGCTATTGTCTCTGCTTAGAAAACAAGCGCATAGGATGCGGGTTGCGGGCCTTTGTTGAAGCCTATCACGGAGCGGCTAGTTCGGATCAAATTAATACTAAATCCAATGAAATTCAGCTGGCCACTCGATGTAAAGTCGAACAGAAGTTTATGGCAGTCTTTGTCAAACCTACCTACCTTATCTATAATATAAAAATTAATCGCTGAATGTGTTGGTAAGCGCAGATCTCGAGAGCAGCTGAACCGATTTCACTACCTCTTCTTTTTACAATATTCCTTGGAGTACGAGAATGGTTCTTGCGGAGAGAAAAATAAAATTAAAGAATCGACTGATAGGCGGTACGAAGTTCGCTGGGTCGACTAGTGTTCAATAAATAACAAACTTTGTATAAACTTTTCTTTAGTATCGTAATATCGATATCAAACATATTTTTTTATCTATATATATCGACAAAAATACTTCATTTCTGAGCTGAAATAACTTCGCGCTTGAAATTGCCAATCCGCGGTGGGCACGCGTCGTAAATAAGCCAATTTCTGTCTCTGAGAGAAGACCTGTGCCCTGCAGTGGGACATTTATAGGCTAGTTTCAAGATTGTAAAAAAAGCAATTTTAAAGTCACTCATTGAAAGTAGTTTATATTCTCGAACCTGAAGAAACAATTACTTCAATGACATCTTTGTGTCAATTTATGTCGGGTAGAGCATGCTTGTACCATAATATTAAGTTACCACCTACATGATATGTAATTACCATGCTTTAGCAAATAAATTATTCTATTCTATTCTATACAAAATGAAAGGTAGCGTTAAACTCTTTAACTAGTAGAGCTAGTATATAAATATTTCATTGGTTCCGGACTTTATTTCTAAGTAATATTACAACGGTTTAATATAAGGTGACATCTATTACGCCACGACCAGCTACAGGGTTAACTTGTAGTTACTTATTGTAGGTACAGATTTTATTTAAGTGCCCCCTGCACACCGCACCCCGCATTATTTCCTTGCAGTTGTTAGCGACCTCACGACTTCACCTTCAGCTGGATGCGCTGATGCAGGTAGGCAGTTATAAACTTATTAAGTAGTTATGGGGCACTGTTTGTAATGGGTTTATTTTCTTAGTGACGTGTATTTATGAAGTTATAGCAGCAATACCAGTCGCTAACTTGGAAGATACTAGCTTGCACGACACAGGGAATCCTAGTGTGCAAGTTAGGGTAAGAAAATGACAAATACTCATTGAAACATTTTATTAATTCTGTGATGAAAATGTTATTTGTCACCAACGTGTTAAACGTAATTGATAATAATAAAACTTTTTAACTTTAACTGTGAAGGAAAACATCGTGAGGAAACCTGAGTGTCTGAGATATTCAAATATCATAGCGCTGCCAATACGCGTGGTAATTAAGCCCTTAAAGTCTCTCTGAGAGAGCCTGTTCAATTCAATTCAATTCAATTTATTTCAACGTAAAAAATTTACATTCTGTTTGCTGAATGTCAAAGTACAATGTAACATGAAAGTGAAAGCCGCCGCCTTCGGGCCATAATGTAGTGGAGAAAAAGGCAGCGGGAAAAAAAAACTCCACTCTGAGCATCTTTTCTCAAGTCCTCTTAAATCAAATACATTAGATACCACCTATACGCATAAGATTCCATGATTGCCATTAATAACTTTAAATGCTAAGGCATTATTAATTATTTTTTTACATAGGCCGTGAAAACATGACAAGTGCTGCGGCCAGACACACGAACAGCACTGCAGTGGGAAGTTAATAAGCTTCCTTAAAAAAATGGGGCACACATTAGCTTTCATTATCTATATATCCAGCATACGAAGAGAGCCCAGTGCTGGGGCCAGGGCCCCTACTCTACTACGCCAAAACTTCAGTGGGATGAGTCTCTAAAATGCATAGTTGTTCAAAAGAGTCATATTAGTCCGGTAATTGTCACTTCATTCACACTATCGGTAGTCTGGTACCCAATCGCATTGCAATGGTATAACCCGTGCAACTTAAATCGGCGTTTCGCGCGATTCGATCCTCTTCGCGAGAGATGTCTATTTAATTTGCGCGGGTTATACCTCTCGAATGCAATTGCTTTGTAGACTACCAAATTGAGGCAAATAACAACCATTTGGCTTGTTGGCTTATCATTCTATTAAAAAACTATGTTAGTATTAGACTCTAAGGATAGATCCCTGACAAACAGCTGTCTATCTGTGATATTCATTTTGGGAGCCTATTAGGGAGCTCGGCATAGCGGAAAATGGTCTCCATGTCAGCCACTGCTGGAACTATCGCTTAGCATGCAAATCGGCCAGCCAACTTTCCCCTTACCGGCTCATTATGAAAGCTTAATCATCGATTAAATCGCCGAAACTGAGACGGGATGAGAAAAAAAATACAACTCATGATAGGGTTAAGTTTTCGAACTGAGGCATAGTGCTTAGTACGAGTTTGACGGATCCAATCGAATAACTTTACTACCGCTTTAATCAAGCATTGAGTAGTGAGTAAGTATGAGTAAGTTAACCGTACGAACTGGCAAAACACTGTCACAGTACAACTCGCACTCGCGTTTATTCGTGCTTTGGCTGGTAAGCGTGTTCACTTCTCAACGTAAACCATTACAACTCGCACTCAGCAATTTTAATTTCCATACTTGTCGCTAGGTGGCGCTTCCTCGATGCCATAGAAATATGAGTTTACGTTAACGCGATCGAGTAGTTAAAATACTCGCACTAAGCACTCAGATTGTTGGTAGCGGCTGGACGAGAAAAAAGGTGGATAGTCGCGTGACTTACAGGAGGCTAACGTCCAACAAGAAGAGTGCGAGCTGATGTGTTCAACACTATCATCATCAACCCACTATGTCCCCACCGAGGGGCACGGGTCGCTTCCCTGAGGAAGGTATAGGCCATAATCCACCACGGGGGCCAAGTCCACTGATGACTGATGTATTAAAGAAGAAGAAAAACTAATTTAAAAACCTATTTAGAGGCTAAAAATTTCACCCATGTCGGGATTCGAACCCGCAACCTCTGGCTATCCGTGCCAGCGCTCTACCAATTGAGCCAATGGGCGACTCACCGGCATCAGTGAAATTTCGAACCTCTTTACACTATTCTCTGTATTACGTACAGGCAGCGACATCTGACTTAAGCAAATTGCATTACTTACAGCCCCGACTACCTACTTTGCAGTTAGGTTTAACATCGGAACGATATCACTGTACCCACATGATTACACTATTTTTATTTTTAATGCACTAACCCGTGCTAAGGAACAAATTTAAAAACCTATTTAGAGGCAAACAATTTTTTTTTTTTCACCCATGCCGGGATTCGAACCCGCAACCTCTTGCAAGTTAGGTTTAACATCGGAACCATATCACTGTACCCACATGATTACACTATTTTTATTTTTAATGCACTAACCCGTGCTAAGGAACAAATTTAAAAACCTATTTAGAGGCAAACAATTTTTTTTTTTTCACCCATGCCGGGATTCGAACCCGCAACCTCTGGCTATCCGTGCCAGCGCTCTACCAATTGAGCCAATGGGCGACTCACGGCATCAGAAAAAAATTTTTAGCCTCTAAATAGGTTTTTAAATTTGTTCCTTAGCACGGGTTAGTGCATTAAAAATAAAAATAGTATAAGACAAAATATTATAAATATAATTACCCCACACAGGGTATCCTAGAGTGGGGCCAGAAGAATGTACTCGTATTTGCCTGTGTATGCAAATGTTATGTTGTGTTATTCCGTTTAATAACAGAAACACGTAAAGAAAACAGAAACGTTGTACAGAAAAATGTTTCTTAACAATGTTGCATAAAATCTTAAATATGTTTTTTTATGTAGCCTATAAATATACCACGTGACTTAGAATTGGTGGTGTTAATGCGACGAGACCCTTGATGCGAGTTGACCCTTGATGCGAGTTGCAGTGAGTAGGCGCGCCGCATGCCCCGCGCACAATGGCGGCACTTTCCACTCTCACGCCACTTTCGCGGGTCTGACCAGTTGCCAGCGCTTTTGGAGCAGACTAAATACTAGACTAAAAGCTACACAAAACATTACAATACATACAGACAACATAACACATTGAGACACTAAAAACAGAATACCTAACAAAATATTTACAAGTGATGGTCACGGTGTGTCTCTGCTGCTGCAAAAGGCAGCTGACTCAGCATACTGCTGAGGGCATTATTCCGAATTCCAGCACGGATTATCAGTCAGCGCCGGTCTCATGAGCGCTCCACGCGCGGCACGGTTCCAGTGTCAATATAAAACTAATGAGTAACTAATATAAACAAATACAAAACACCGAGATTTAAATATTACTAAAGATGAAGTGAATTTGAGATAGTTACTCAAGTAGAATTAAATTAACTATAGTAAATGAGTAACTATTCACTATACTAGCTGACCCAGCGAACTTCGTATCCCCTAACAATCGATTCTTTAATTTTTTTATTTTTCTCTCCGTAAGAACCGTCCTCAGCAAGTGCAACAAAAAGAATATAGACACATTTAAACCTCTTTCTTACTCAACGTCCGTATTCTATGCCTTCACGTCTAGCCTTCTTAATCGGATACACGTACATAACATGCGGTGTCGTGCGAGTGAATAGAAAGGCAGGATAATGTCTGACATCCATTCGAAGATTCAGTCATCCGCAGCTCGTATCGCTCAGGGCTGAGGGGCGAGAGTCGCCTGAAATTCGACCGCACTTGTTGCGTCAGCGAGGATGCGCCGGCGGTGAAAGTGGACGCTAGACTTGTCCCTAATCCAAGTTGAGTTTCGACGGAATATCCAATAGAACGCCGCGACTGAGAGAAGTTAGTTTTGCTATTGCGGCCTAAGGGGTACCTCTGCATGTACGTAATGAGATGATTTCTACAGCGTCCAGTGGCATCTTCACTCATACTGGATGGGTGAAAGGATCACTCCGACGCTGCAGTGCCTGTTACATGGTTTAAGATGGAGTAGGCTCGCCCAGTACCTATACCATCCTGACAGCTTAGTCGGCCTAGCCCACAAGAACGAGTCTAGTCTAGAACAAGTCTAGACTAGTCAATACTTGCGGAGCCAACTAAGCCGCCGGATCCCTCACGATGTTTCCCTAAACGGGCTTCCTTACAAGATACAGTTTGGCAGATTTTCGTCGTCGTTTCGACGAATACGACAAAAAAATCATCATCGTTGCCCACCAGTCCACCGCTTCCTACTGCTGAGTGGTTACAGTCTTATCCAGGAACATAAAAAGTACCCTAAAGCGGCGAACGTGCATGCGACGACTAATGAATGATGAAGCGAAGGTGATCTGTCAGGGTCGTGGCAAGTGGCAGTCCCTGGTCTCTGCCTATCCCTCTGGGATACATGGGTAAAGTTATAGACGTATTTTTGTTTAAACCATCGCGTTGAGTGATGGCCTTGAAAGTAAATTAAGGTTATTTTTTACAATTAAAGTTCTCAAAACTACTAGAGGAATTTTTCGCCTTCCGATCAGTCGCACGTGGCGCCGTCTACAGTACTTGAACACAAAGCGCTCGTGGTATTCTCGGTTCCATTTCCCAGCAACAAAGTCCAGACTTCTCGGCCAATCCCGCCTTTTCTCTGGGCTTTTCACCGGCGACCCTGTCGGGCGCACAAAGCGCATTGTCAGCCCGAGATGGCACATTGTGCGCGCTGCCTCGTGCGATACACGTTGATTAAGACACAAATAAATGGCGGGTTATTTAACCAAGCTGCTCGTGATGGCAGGTGAGACGGCCTTCTAAATATGCGAATGGATCTCCTTCGAAGAATGGTATCACTTGTGCGTCTAATACTACGACGCACCGTACCAGGTTTACATTCCTTCTGTTTACATATTATGTTCACTACCGGGGATGTGAACCTTCTCTAAAAGGGAAAGAGACTAGTCATCCTTATTCAGTCTTTCAGGAATGTCTTTTTCCAACAGCCTTTTCTTCACTACACTATAGCCGAAGGCAGCGGCTTACATTTTACACTGTACATTGACATGCAGCAAACAGAATGTAAATTCTTTACGTTTTAATGCAGTCTTTTTCATAAGCTTATAGGACACTCGACTATGTAACTTTCCACGTATACATATGTGTGCGATAGCGGAATGTTTACTTACCTACCTCTGCCGTATAGATATGAGGTGTATTAGTATTTCAGTGCCATATAACTGTAAGACAAATTATGTATTATTAGGTTTTGCACACACATGTATACATGAAAAATTAAGGTACATCGTAAGTAAACATAAGTGTCTGAGGTGTTCACACACTTCTTCTGAGATTATCAATCCGGGATTAAGCCTCTGATACTCTCTGAGTGAAGGGATGAGCCCTGCAAGTGACTTAGGAGACTGTAAAGACTAAATAAAACAATAAAAAAAATACAAAGCGCCCAAAGAAAACAAAGGCATATTGGTCGCCGCTAGTGCAGGGTCATAGTAAATAGTAGGTTTGTGAGTGTGTATGTTTGTGACTTCTTCACGTCTAAACGGCTGGAGCGATTTCAATAAAATTTGGTACAGAGTTAGCCCTGATACCCTGGATACACACATTAGGGGACGTTTTACTGCGGAAAAATATCTTATTCCCATGTGAAAATCGACAAACTGCGGGTAACACCGCGGGGCAAGGCAAGTATGTAAATAATAACGTATGAGTTATATAACATTGTATTTGTGTTAAAACTGTAGAAATAAAACTATCAGAATATTGGCCTTTTTGCATCTACTTAATGAGATGATTTATACAGCGTCCAGTGGCATCTTCACTCACACTAGATGGGTGACGGGACCACTCCGACGCTGTAGTGCCTGGACATGGTTTTATAGATGGTGTAGGCTTGCCCAGCACCTATACCACCCTGACAGCTTAGTCGGCCTAGCCCACAGGAAAGACTAGTCAATACGTGCGGAGCCAACCAAGCCGCGGGTTTCCTCACGATGTTTTCCTTCACCGTTAGCGTGTGGTATTGCGACTACAAATTCGCAAATGTATGTGGGAGTAAATAAAAACTGTTATTTTTACTTAGTCTTTCGTCTTTTTATTTTTAAAAGAATTAACAAAAAAACACTTAATTGCACGTCGTCCGTCTTTAGCAAGAAGAAAAAACCTTATTATCTATCCTACTCTATGTCGTTTCACAGATCCATCCATCCCTCTCGCTCACACAATCAACACGTTCCTTTTCATACATCTCCCTAACGTTCCATTCATCACACATCCCACACTCGGCCCTCCTGCACCAAAGGCTGCCCTCAGCCTCTCAACATTACATGCTTTTACAATAGGTAGTCTTCATAGAAAGTACAGTAAATTTTCAAACAGTGTATACTCTTAATAAAGTTGTAGTAATATTAACCTATATTATTCAAATAATTACACACCCTTTCTTATATTATTTTGATGTACAGTGTTAAATTATTTTATATTACAGTGCAATGTGTTGCAAGCAGTCTTTAAATTTAAACCACATCTTTAAATAAAATAGAACTCCTGCTAGTCTAATTAATTGATTAACTCCTGCCTAGAACAACAAGTTTAACAATTCAACACAAAACAACATCTTGAAATGGAGTATAATCCAACTTAGTGTAACACATATCGTTTTTTTTTTTTTAATATCTACGCAATACAAAAATAAACCTATGAGAGTAACATACTTCTAAGTTTCATCATTACAATAACAACACCTAACCAGTCATTCATCATATTTTATACCAACAAAAACAAAATATGCAATAATAACAAAAGATCCCCTTACTTACCTATTTATGGTCTGGCCATGGCTTCATGTGGTCTGCCGAGCTAGAAGTACGTCCTGGACCCTCGCTGCTGGCATCTAACTTCTCTAAATCATACCTGTCATTCCGCTTCACCTTTTTCACTACATAAGGGCCTAAATATTTGGGTTTTAACTTGAGACATACCCCAAATTGAGTCCTCTTAATTGCAACCAAGTCTCCTTCCTTATATTTCTGGCTTTCCTTCCTTCCTTTATTGTAATTCCTCAGGTTCTCCTCCTGGATTTCCAAAATAGACTCCTTAGCAGCCAACCGTGCCTCATCTCTTTCCTGCAAAAAACATGCTCTGGTCTCGTCTGAGATCAAATTATAAAGCTCTAGATCATCCTTGTTTCTCATTTTCGCTCCTATTAGTAGCTCAAACGGCGTTGTGGCAATGCTGCGCTGATAAGAGGAATTGAGCGCTCTCTGCACTCGGCTGACATGTTTATACCAGGCTGCTGGCTCTGAAATACATATTTTTGTTAATACTTCAATTAAAGTCCTATGGATCCTCTCCACTTGCCCATTTCCTCGTGGAACGCCAGTGGTAATTGTAAGATGGTGTATACTCTCACGTTCGCAGTAATCTTTAAAATCTCCACTTGTAAACGCTGTACCTCTGTCTGTGACATATCGCGTGGGATTGCCAAATGTCTGCTGTAATATTTGCAACTTATCAATTACCTCCTTGCTCGTCGTGCTCTTGCATGGGAACAGCCACACAAACTTGGTGAAGGCGTCCACAATAGTTAGTATGTAATTATAATGTTTTCTTGTCTCGGACAGGGGTCCTATGTGGTCACAGTGAAGTGTGTGCAAAGGTATACTTTCTTTCTCGATGCAGTTCAACCATCCTTCTTGCTTTCCCGCTTTTCTAGTAGCCAACAAGCATGGGACGCAACTAACTATGAACTCTTCTATCTTTTTATCTAAGCCTCGTATGTAATAGTCTTTAGTGATCAAGTCCATCATTTTCCTCTTTGAAAAGTGACCTTTTTCATGAATTCTCTTAAGTATTTCTTGTTCCATGCTCCTTGGTACGACTAAAAGTTTCTGTGTACCTTTGTAAAGTAGTGTGCCGTCTAAATAGTAGTCCTCATACGGCTTTTCTTTCAAAATCGTTATTATGGCTTGCAATCCGTCGTCATTCGCTTGAGCCCGTCTTAGTTGATCATGGAGGTTACTCACCACAGCAACTATGCAGGGATTTCGGCTGAGTGCGTCTGCATGCTTCATCTTACTGCCAGATCTGTGTTCCACCTCGTAGTCATACTCGTCCAGCAATAACACCCATCTGGCCACTCGAGTTGTCAGATCTTTTTTTTTCAAAGTCAGTTCGAATGCTTGGCAATCTGTAATAATTTTAAAATGAATCCCATAAAGGTAATGTTTAAACTTTTTCACACCTTGAACTATAGCTAGAGCTTCCAGTTCGTAGCTAGTGTACCTGCTTTCGGCTTCCGTCGTCCTCTTACTCATAAAGTACACCGGGTGGGGTCCATCATCATGCCATTGTATCAAAATTGCAGCATAAGCAACACCTGATGCATCAGTGTGCAGTTCCGTTGGTAATCTGGGGTCAAAGATCTTCAGAACAGGGCTACTTACTAACTTACGCTTCAATGTTTCAAAAGAATGTCTCTGTTCGTCATCAAAAACAAAGACTGCATCCTTTTTTAGCTGATCGGTTAATGGCTTTGCAATGACTGCATAGTTTTCTATATATTTTCGAAAATAAGAGGTAAGTCCTATAAAGCTGTGCAGCTGCTTAACATTCTTAGGCTCAGGGTATCTTACCACGGAGTCCGTCTTCTCTGGCGATGGTCTGACCTCACCGTCCTTGATGAGATGGCCCAAGTATTCAACTTCACGGCACATCAGTCGAGCTTTCTTCCAGTTGAACTTCAAACCATATTGTGAAGCTAAGTGCAGCACCTCTTCAAGTCTTTCCATGGCCTGATCGCTGTCTTTAGCTGGAATGAGAATGTCATCCACGAAAATTACAACTTTTCCCTGTGATATTAGCTCCCTAAAAATCATTGAAATAAATCTCATAAAATACTTCGGACAATTCATCAAGCCAAATGGTGCGCGTAGGAATTCATATTGCCCATGATGTGTCACAAACGCTGTATATTTCACTGACTCAGGACATACTTTCAAATGGAAAAACCCTTGTTTGAGGTCCAGTACACTGTACACTCGAGCACACTGTAACTTATCTATGATATCTTCAATTATGGGTAATGGATGCTCATCTTTAACCATCTTTTTGTTTATTAACCGGTAATCTACGCAGACTCTGATGTCTCCGTCCTTCTTTTTTACTAGAACCAAAGGGCTAGCGTACTCTGAGTAACTCACCTGGATAATGTTGTTCTCCAGCCACTCGGTTACTTGCTGTTCAACTACCTTTTGTTCCGCTAGTGAGATGCGTCTTGGCCGCTGGGCGACAGGAATGTCATCCTTCAACACGATTTTCAGTTGGATGGGAGCCTCCTTGACCTGTAACGGCTGGTAGCTCTCCACCATCTCCGTCAGCCGCTCCTTGTACTGGTTCTCGCCAATGTAATCTACAACATCACAAGACATACACTCCACTTGCTTCATCCACTCGTCATCTTTCGGTAATAGCCTAACACACCCGTCTTTCATAATTAGTAACACACTTTTTAGGAAATCCTGTCCCACAATGACACTATAGGGTAAACTATTCTTCTCTACGACGTAAAACATTACGTTATTATAAATGTCACTACTAATTTTCACAGACAAGTTCACCTTTCGAAATAACCTGTAAACAACCGAGTCCCGATAACTTCACATTATTTCCTGCTTCAAAACTTGGTGAGCCGATTTTTCTATAGAGTTCGTCCGTCATGAGATTAACTTCGCTGCCAGTATCGATCAAACATTCAGAAGATATCGTCGTAGTTCCACTGATCTCGATCTTCACCATTGGTTTGTTGTTTACGTTTTCGCCATCTTTGTTTCGCACTAAGTTCACGTCGCTGCCACTAGTGTTGCTATATTCACGTTGGTCGTCGTTCCGAATCGGTGAATTGTCGTGCTGGGGCTCCGTAGTGAACATCGCGCGCCTCGGTCCACTCTGAAGTTGCTGCATACCTGGTTGACCTCGCCCAATCACATCATTGCTTCGCCGGTTGCCGCCTGGTTGTTGACATTGCGACGCGATATGCCCGAACTCGTTGCAGCGGAAACATTTTAATCCCATCTGTTTGTAGGGGCAGTCTGCTGACATATGTCTACTCTCTCCACAGCTGTAGCACAGTCGCGTAGCCGTCCTATTGCCTGGCGCAGGCGCAGCTGCCACAGTCATAGTAGGCACATAGTTGTTAGCCGGTCCTCGTCTTGCACTCGCAGTCTTTTGCTTGATAGCTTCATATATCTTTATCTTCTCCTTTAGGTCCCCGTACGTAGTTACACCATACATCATTATTTTATTAGTTTCTACGTCTTGTATTCCGTCGATTATGTATTTTATGGCTACATAGTCGGGCATCTTGCCGCGTTTTCCAAGCTCCTTCATTACCAGCAAGTAATCTAAACATGTTTCACCCGTTCTTTTCTTTCTGCTACTCATCAGTTCATGGATCATTTTTGCGTCTATTGCATCAGGAAATTCTTTTACCAGAGCCGTCTTTAGATCTTCCCAAGTTTTGAAGGGTTTTTCTGACCGTAGCCACAAGGCTGCCGTGCCGATCAGGGATCGTCTGCCTATAATAAGTTGTTGCAGGGCCGTCCAGCCGAAGATCTCAGCATTCTCGTCCACCTCCTGGGCCCATCGAGCCGATGACTCTGTCTTGTCTTGCCCACTAAACTTGGGTATCAGCTCCTCAGTATAAAGCATGCTTGGTTTTGGTTTTCCATCTGAACCACCAGCTTCTGCGTCTTCAAAGTCAGCTTGGCGGCTCGCTCGTCTTGAATTTGCGTCTTTTCCCATCGTAACTCACAAGAATTTTTCGTGTTCTCGTGGATGGCGTCAAATTTCAAATTTCAAAATTTCAAATTTCAAATAATTTTATTTCAACGTAAAGAATTTACATTCTGTTTGCTGAATGTCAATGTACAATGTAAAGTGTAAGCCGCCGCCTTCGGGCCGTAATTGTAGTGGAGAAAAAGGCAGCGGAAAAAAAAAACTCCACTCTGACCATCTTTTCTCAAATCATCTTAAAAACCAAATACATCAGTTGCCATATGTAAACCTAATAAGATTTCATGATTGCCATTAACAACCCTAAATGCCAAAGCATTAGTCAAATGTCTCACAATAATAGGGGAAAACATAAGTGCTGCGGCCAGACACACGAACAGCACTCGTTCACGAGCATAACGCAGTGCTCAGCCATCATCAGTCTCAACCATTTTGGAGGGAGATAGATGACCCGAACACCACGCTACCATTCGAATGACCTTTAGCAAACTTGCAGTTAAGTTTTTGTCAGTTATATAAGGTATCATATAGTTATTAATATGCAATCACGTCGTCTGTACACACTTGTATTATAAAATATGTTATACTTAGTTATACTTAACAATAAAATCGCGGTGGAATTGGTTTACTACCACGGATTAGGATCGTTTATATAGTCGTCTATTCTATAATATGCCTTTTTACATAGCGAATTTTTAATGAAAGTTTTAAATTTATTTTCAGACAAGCATAGAACACGTTCTGGAATTTTGTTGTAAAAACGAACGCAGTAACCTACAAATGATGTGCCTACCTTGGCTAATCGGGATTTAGTACAAGCAACCTTGTTTCTATTCCTTGTGTTTACGTTATGAACGTCCCTATTTAATTTAAACATTGTTATATTTTTTCGGACATACATTATATTATCGAATATATATTGGCAAGCCAGTGTAAGAATGCCTATTTCTTTAAAACGCTCCCTTAGCGATTCTCTACTGTTTAAGTTGTAAATAGCTCTTATTGCTCTTTTTTGCAAGACAAATATGGTTTCTATATCTGCTGCCCGTCCCCATAATAACAAACCATACGACATGACACTGTGAAAATAACTAAAATAGACCAGCCTCGCCGTCGACACGTCTGTAAGTTGTCTAATTTTTCTGACTGCAAACGCTGCTGAACTCAACCGACCCGACAGTTTTCCAATATGCTGACCCCATTGCAGTTTTGAGTCTATCGTTATGCCTAAAAAAAGCGTGGACTCTACCAGCTCTAGCCTCTCACCAGATATTTTTAAACTCGTGTCAACATTTTTAACATTGGGTAGTGAGAATTTGATGCATTTTGTCTTTTTTGCATTTAGCATCAGATTGTTTATAGTGAACCAGTTTAGAATAGTAGATAAAGCATTGTTTACATCGTCTACATTACTTATACCTCTCTTTACTTTAAAAATTAAGGAAGTATCATCTGCAAACAACACTATCTGCGAAAGCTTTTCTACTAGGTAGGGCAAATCATTTATATATACCAAAAAAAGGAACGGACCCAGTATAGAACCTTGAGGGACTCCTACTTTTACATCAGAACCCGAGGATTTAACTCTATTAATATCAACCTTTACAGTTCTGTCTGTTAAGTAAGATCGAAGAAGACTTAGTGATTTATTACTTAAACCATATCGGTGCAATTTTATGAGAAGTGTTTCGTGGTCAACGCAGTCAAACGCCTTAGAAAGGTCACAGAAAACCCCAATGGCATCCTGCGACTCCTCCCACGCCTCAAAGATATGCTTTACTAACGCTATGCCTGCTTCCGTCGTTGAGCGGCCTTTTGTAAACCCGAACTGTTTCTTATGGAAGAGCTTATTTATACTAAAATGAGTTTGCAATTGATGTAATATTACTTTCTCAAAAACTTTACTTAGTACCGGCAGTATTGCTATAGGTCTGAAATTATTTGGATCTTCACTATCACCAGATTTAAACAAGGGTACGATTTTACTTAACTTTAATAGATTAGGAAAGGTTCCCTGGTCAACACATTTATTAAAAATCAAAGCAAGGTAAGGTGCTAGAATATTGATTATAGTGGATATTAATTTAACCGATAACCCCCACAAATCTTCAGTCTTTTTTAAGTTTAACTCTTTAAATGTTTTGACAATAGTTAAGGTAGTTATATGGGAGAATTGGAAGTCAACTTTACATGGATTTGTACTTTCCAAAAGTAAGGTATCGGCTAATTGGGAGGAAGAATTTAAGCTAGCCGTTATATGCAGTGGCATGTTTTTAAAAAAAGTTTGAAATATTTCTGCTATGTCCTTCTTCGAATTAACTAACTTACCTTCGATCTTCAACGCAAATCCCTGGTCCTTAGGTCTCGTTTTACCTGTTTCTTTGTTAATTACTTGCCAGACTGTTTTTATTTTATTAGTAGACGCCATAATTTTTTTACTTATACTTATCGATTTGGCTGTTAAACAAGTTTGTCTAAAAGTTTTTGAATATTTTTTTACGTACTCTTTGAACGTCGGATTGTGATTGAATTGTTTTTCTTCATACAATTCATAAAGCCTTTTCCTACTTCTATATATACCTGGCGTTGCCCATTCTGAAAACCCGCTTTTTAACTCTGTAATTTTTTTTACGTTAAAAACATGTTCAAATTCTTTTGATATGGTTGAAAACAATACTTGATATAACGTATTCGGATCATTGCTATCGAAATTCAACGAATTTAACTTTATGTTTATATTTTTTTTAAATAATTCAATTTTTTTCTCTGTTATTGGCCTACAATTTAATTCATTGCATTTTTTTGCTTCCAGTACTGACGGTAGGACTACCCATAGCCCGCTATGGTCCGACTGTAATTTGTGTATGACTTCTTTTTCTAAATATTCACAATTGCAAAAGACATTATCTATGCAGGTAGCGCTAGTAGCAGTTGTCCTAGTGGGTTCTGTAAATAAATTATCTAAATTATATGACCTGAAAAGGCTTGCGAGTTTAGTTTTAAGTGGACCTTGAACTAAGAAATCTATATTGAAGTCCCCACACACCACTATGCTCTTCGTAGTACTGAATAGGCGTTTTAAGGCATCCTCCATAAGTAATTCAAATTCATTATAATTTGATTGTGGCGGCCTATAAACACACATTACTATATACCTATCCAATTCCACACACGATAT
Organism: Yponomeuta sedellus; assembly: GCA_934045075.1. NCBI lineage: Eukaryota > Metazoa > Arthropoda > Insecta > Lepidoptera > Yponomeutidae > Yponomeuta > Yponomeuta sedellus. Next base: position 780,686 of record OW203721.1, on the reverse strand, counting down.
CTCAATTAAACGTTCAACAGATAGACTGACAATATCTTTTCTTTCTTTAATTTTCAAACTACTTTTGACAAAGATCATTGAACCTCCTCTTATTGAGTGTTGTCGGTTAAAAGTGCTTGCTGCTAAATAGTCTTTTAAAGTAAATGACATTTCAGAATGTTTCAGCCAATGTTCTGTTAAACACAAAATATCTACATTGAAATCTGCTAAAAATAGTTCAAAAATAGTTCGTCAATGGCGTGGAGTACGAAATCCGTCTCAATCTCGTCGAAATCTTGATATTTTCTTGAGATTTTTATCCCGGAGGGGCCCCCAAATTGTGGGAGTAAATAAAAACTGTTATTTTTACTTAGTCTTTCGTCTTTTTATTTTTAAAAGAATTAACAAAAAAACACTTAATTGCACGTCGTCCGTCTTTAGCAAGAAGAAAAAACCTTATTATCTATCCTACTCTATGTCGTTTCACAGATCCATCCATCCCTCTCGCTCACACAATCAACACGTTCCTTTTCATACATCTCCCTAACGTTCCATTCATCACATATCCCACATGTACGTAACTTTGAAATTAAACAAAGTCATTGGTACATGCCCGCACTCGGATCGAAAACTATCAGAATAAAGTAGCAATATTTGGTAATATGCGAGGAAAAGATTGTCAGTAGAGTGGTTTCTTCAAAAGTAAAGCGGGAAGTGAAAATTTCAAATTAAATCTAAAATGGGTGAATGGATGAATACACATAATGGATGAATGACGCTCTGGCGCTTATTAGGGGAGGGCTATGTCCAGCAGTGGACTAATATAGCCTGAACCAGAAGAAGAATTATGACGCCTATTTAATATATACTTATTTTTAAATTACTTATTTATAAATTTAAGAATAATCGTTAACATAAATAATAGCAAAGGTGCATGCTGTTACCTTAATAGGCTAGGCTCTTAAAACGTTTAGTTTTTATAACTACGATGTATAAGTGTACTAGCAACTGGTTTTTCTATGTAAATAAATAAATAATATTATAATGCGTGATAGTACGGGACCCTCCGCGATTTTGTCTCGCGCCTACCCGGTTTTATTTCAAGCAAATCAAGTGCATATAGTATGTTATCTTTTAGAATATACCTCGGGTTTTCGCCAATTTTCGCCGGTTTTCGTACTGATGATCGAGTTCTGATTTCGAAATTAAGTGTCATATTAGTTCCGATATTTCTATTACACGAATATATCCGATAGTAGACGAGGTATAGTTATCCTAATAGCTAACAGACTATACTCAGCACCTATGTTTCCTGACTCTCTCTCTACGAAGTAAATACGGAGCTGGGGCGCCGAAACGCAGCCCGCTCGGGTTTCGGCAAGCTAACAAGGTGCCACACAATGGCTAGTAATGGCGTTATTCCCTGCCCGCTATCTGATGCATAGTCACTTGCAATATACGGCCGCGCCACAAAACAAACGCTACAGAAGGCTTGTGCACAGTGAAAACAGAAACTAGTTCCTCCGAGCCGAGTGTACACAAAAATGCAGCGGAAAAATCCACTCTGACCGTTTTTTTTTTCAAATCATATCTGAAACTGGCTTTTCACTACGGGATGTAATATTATATAACCCAATTCTTCCCGCGGGTGTCGTAGAAGGCGACTAAGGGACACAAACCGGGGGGGTGGGTAGCAGCGCCCCCTGCAGTACAATTCCACCGAACTGCGATCCCCAACCCGCATGCCCATCGTGGGGATTATGGGCATTACCCCCTATGATAGCGCAACGTGGCGCTCTTTAGGGGAGGACTATATACAGCAGCGGACTAGTATAGCCTGACTACGATGTAATATAATTACATTTTGAGATATAATAATTTTTCGCTCGTCATTCATTTATTTTTATTTTTTTATGATTACAGCTCAGTGTAAACCGGTCTCGTATAAAATGTAGGACGAGCGATAACTTATTATATCTTTAGATGTATATATTATATTACATCCCATACTCAAAAGCCGGCTTTACTATTACATTATTTGGTACTTACCTGACGACTACCCATAATAGTTTTCGAAACTATTGATAGTTTTAACTATGCAATTCTCAAGACGGCCTCGGTGGCGCAGCGGTTTGGCACGCTGTCTGTAAAACCGAAGGTCTCGGGTTCGATCCCCGTTCGAACGTTTCTAGTTTGTCTCGGGTCTTGGATGTTATGTATCTATTTATTATATTAAATCTATCGTCGAGTTAGCACCCGTAGCACAAGTTATTTAGTTGTACTTAGTATAGGGCTAACAAGATTTGTGTAATATGCCCGTGAATATTTATTTATTTATAGTTATATTATTCACTGTACTTGCCAATTTGGTCTACGTCAGGATTCTAAGATAGGTAATTAAATTTTACCTAGTAAACAATCGAGAATTTAAGGTAATTGAATCCTAGGACATATATATATATATATATATATATATATATATATATGGGTCCTGGGTTATATAGTAATATATATAATATTCTTTACATGAGTAAAATTATTAAAATTTGTATGTTAAGTGAAACTAATTGTCTGTACAATCCGAACTCAAATTAACATTGTCACTTCGGTGGGGCATTGTCACTGATTGCTGTAACACAGGTTTTTAACCTAGCACAGCATCAGCTAATCGTTAATTTTGTATATAGCATTAAGACCATTTTGTAAAAGCTGTGTAGTAATGTTTTTACCCAATAAAAATATTCTATATATTCTATATTCTACCCGTTTTAATATCTTCTACTAGTTGAACCCACGAACGTTATTTTGATATATTTATTAGTCCACGAAATATTCTCCGACCTACCAAATATACACAAAACAAAATCATCACATTCGGTGAAATCGTTTCGGAGGAGATCGATAACAAACACTGTGTGACACGAGATTTTATTTCATTAGAAAATATCTCTTTTCGAAAAAAAAAGATGATTTTCATCAGCTCAATGCAGGGAAGAGAGAGTGCCTCACTTTTTTCTTTAACAGTTGGCGACTGATACTAAAGTAAATTAGGAAGAAACTTCATTTATCATTGATCGAACGAACTTACCTGGCGGGAAGTTCGATCTTGATTATTCTGGTTTCGCTCGAGAGGTTTAATATAAATTATTCTTTGTGTTTGCAAAGCTTGATATTGTCGTTTGCACCCAGTTTATACGGTTTTACTGATAGTTTGAAATAGTCAAATGAAATTAAATCATAATGTTTTTAACCAAAGAAGCCCAGAAACTGCGACTTCAAGTTAAACTAGGCGTCCATTTCAATATCTAGATAATTTTGGACTACAAGTTAAACTAGGCATCCATTTAAAAATCTAGATAATTTTGGACTACAAGTTAAAAACTAGGCATCCATTTCAAAATCTAGATAATTTTGGACTACAAGTTAAACTAGGCATCCATTTCAAAATCTAGATAATTTTGGACTACAAGTTAAACTAGGCATCCATTTCAAAATCTAGATAATTTTGGACTACAAGTTAAACTAGGCATCCATTTCAAAATCTAGATAATTTTGGACTACAAGTTAAACTAGGCGTCCATTTCAAAATCTAGATAACTTTGGACTACAAGTTAAACTAGGCATCCATTTCAAAATTTAGATAATTTTGGACTACAAGTTAAACTTGGCAGTAGACCAATTCCACGACGAGTAAATCATAGTTATTAAGATAAGATAGGATTATTCTTTATTGTATACCGGAAATAGTTGCAAAAACGGCAGATACAAAAGATCAAATACAATTGGCGGCCTTATTGCTAAAAGCAATTTCTTCCAGGCAACCTCAAATTAAATAAATACTTTATATGTAGCAACCGAATCACTGCAATCCTCAGTGTTAGTTATGTTATATTTTAAGTTTGTACAGACGACGTGATTGCATATTAGTAAATATATCATACATTCTATAACTGACAAAAACTTAATCTGCAGGTTTGCTAAAGGTCATTCGAATGGTGGCGTGGTGGCCGGGTCATCTATCTCCCTCCAAAATGGTTGAGACTGATGATGGCTGACCTCTGCGTTATGCTCGTGAACGAGTGCTGTTCGTGTGTCTGGCCGCAGCACTTGTTATGTTTTCACGGCCTATGTAAAAAAAAAATTATAATGCTTTAGCATTTAAAGTAATTAATGGCAATCATAGAATCTTATGCGTATAGGTGGTATCTGATGTATTAGATTTAAGAGGACTTGAGAAAAGATGGTCAGAGTGGAGTTTTTTTTTCCCGCTGCCTTTTTCTCCACTACATTACGGCCCGAAGGCAGCGGCTTTCACTTTCATGTTACATTGTACTTTGACATTCAGCAAACAGAATGTAAATTCTTTACGTTGAAATAAATTGAATTGAATTGAACCAGGCGTCCATTTCAAAATCTAAATAATTTTGGACTATAAGTTAAACTAGGCAACCATTTCAAAATCTAGATAATTTTGGACTACAAGTTAAACTAGGCATCCATTTCAAAATCTAGATAATTTTGGACTATAAGTTAAACTAGGCATCCATTTCAAAATCTAGATAATTTTGGACTACAAGTTAAACTAGGCGTCCATTTCTAGATTTCACAAACTGAATCCTGCTTTTATACATGAGACTTTTAGACTTACATGACACTTTGTGAACTTTTGGTGTCTGTGCTAGGTCTACCTAGGCGCAGACATTATCTGTAGTGGATCTGCATTGACCGCCTTGTTTATTGCGTAGTTGCAAACATCCGGTTAGGAACAATATTTCGGCACGACGACCTGCTCACCGGTTTCAAATCATATTTAGTCCTAAAAGTGTCAATTCGTGAAAACTTTAAATTGAAATATTTGTATTATATTTTGCGAATAAATGAACAAAATAAAGAATTATGAACTAAACGATAGCTTTTTCAACTGACTACTTCAAAATGGCAAACAGCCTAGTCTCCGATCTAATTTAATTAATTGTTATATATTAGTTTTGAATTTCAATAACTTTAAAAGAAGCATAGCTTTTTCAACTTTCAACTGACAGACTAGTTCAAAATCACAAAAACCATTTCCTACATGTTTGTTTTGAATTTCAATGTATTTTAGCTTATATTGCCTGCTACGGTGCGCCCGAATTTCTCTAAGTCAATACTCGAGTAACATTTTGTCACGCTCTTTGCTGAGAGATTCGAAGAGAGCACTACAGTTAAGTACTTAGCGAAACTCTCAATTTATTCAGAAACTGGCCCTAGGGTCATATTCTGTCTCTCTCTCTGAGAGATGTGTCCTATAGTGGGGCGTTATAGACTGCATTATTATTTACACTGCTCTAATCTGTGGTGTCTATTTGTTCCAGCTACGACCGAGACCAGCCCTTCAACTTCCAGATCGGCGTCGGCCAAGTCATCAAGGGATGGGACCAGGGCCTGCTCGACATGTGTGTGGGTAAGTGCCCGTCCACTGATTATCACCCGTCATGTATATTAAGCTTGCCTGAAACGCGATTCGAAAAATGTGTCGAGTACACTTTGTGCCAAAAAGGCCACTATGACATAAAGGGATTATTTTCACGAGTATGTCTGGAATTAAAGCCAGTACAGTGCATTTATAATAATTATGTGAACTCTGTTAATTCTGGACTTTAAAAAGACTACGTTTGGTGTATTTTTGTCCATTTCTTCTCCAAAATAATGTAGATTTTGAAATGGACACCTAGTTTGACTTGTAACGTTCATTAAGCCGCAGTTTCTGCGCTACTTTGAATAAAACCTTTTCATTTCAAATCACTTAATTTCAAGGGTCATTCATGGGTCACATATTCGGGACTCAAGTGTCACTGGCCTTGTTTCAAACATTAATCAGTTAAACTCGCCATTATATCCATATAATAAATTTAGTATTAATAATAAAATAAAAATAAGCCTTTATACTCCAATTACATGTAACACAATTTTAGGTTACTTAAATAATTATTAAATTCAAATAATTTAATTTAAATTAATTATTTACATATTTTAAATTTTAATTCATTAAATCATTTATTTTACTTTCTGGTCACCCATTGCTGGGTGTAGGCCTCCTCTTTCTCCCTCAATTTTCCTCTGCCTTGGGCTTCCCGAGTCCACGTTCTACCAGCCACCGCCACGATAATAGAGTATTAATAAAGCGCTTATAATTATGATGTTTACTGGCGTATTTTTGTACCCCGTGATTAGAGTGACTTTTCAACATAGAGTGACTTTGAGTAAAAACGATATTTTAAAATTAATAAAATTGAGCTGCTGCCTCGTTGTTCTAGCGATATCACGTCTGATTATCGTGCCGGAGGTCGTAGGTTCTGTTCCCAGTGGTGGCGCCGTACTACCAAAGGCCTTAGTCTGGGTGTGTACCTACTCATGTTTGTGATACACATAATAAATAATCGCGAATTAACAATCAGTAATAATATTAATCGCTCGTAGCCCCGGCTACCTGAGTGATCCTAAACGATCACGAAGGTTAAGCAACACAGCGCTTAGCGGATGGATGGATAAACCGTTTATGACTAAAGTTAGTGGCATTTTTCCGAGCGGTTCCATCATTTGCAAGGCACGTTAAGCAGTTGGTGCCAGCTGCCGTCGATAGATGGCAGTCGCTAAGCCAAGTCCTTACAGCGGCTTGGAAACTTCTGACAGTAACACCAGCCATAGGTCTTGCAAGCCTCCACCAACCTTGACATCACCGTGCATGGTACGGCAGGCTATGCGAATTCTTTCACTGTGACAGCAGTGCGCTTCGCAGTGAAAGAATTCGCTGTGAATTCTTTCACTGTGATAGCAGTGCGCTTTGCAGTGAAAGAATTCGCTGTGAATTCTTTCACTGTGACAGCAGTGCGCTTGTGGAACGCGCTGCCCCTAGACATACGCCAAGCCCAGTTAGTTGATGTGTTTAAGAGTAGAATCCATAAGCACTACTTCGGACTTCAGAGTAATACTCCTTTATAGGTATTTTTTTGTAGTTTATATATATATATACCGAATGAATAACATGAATACTTAGAATACACATTATAGTTATATATATATATATATATATATATATATATATATATATATATATATATATATATATATATATATATATATATATATATTTATAACATTTATAACTATAATGTGTATTCTAAGTATTCATGTTATTCATTCGGTATATTGATAAGTTTTTTTTTTGTTTCAACTTATACGATGCGATTTTATTAAATTATGATAATTTATTTACTACTTATAACTCTCTTCGGGCACTACCCGCACTAATATCCACATAACCCAAGGTTAGCTGGAAGAAAATACTCATTAGTATTAAGCTCGCCTTTGTACAAATATGCTTATTGTGCAATAAAGAATTTTCTAATCTAATCTAAATCCGGACTTGGCCCCCGTGGTGTAGTATGGCGTACACCTTCCTCGGGGAAGAGACCCGTGCCTCTCGGTGGGGACATAATAGGTGATGATGGTGAATAATGTAACAAAGCTGAGTCAGCTGCAATTTATAGCAGCAGTGACACGCCGTGACCTTTCGTTTTTCTTCATTCTTTTTGTTTTTTGTGAATGTTATGTTTAGTAATATGTTTTAAGTTTGTTACTGTGGCGTGGGCACTGTTTCTATAATGAATGTTTTTCTTCTTTCTTGTTCGTCATATTAATAAAAACAGGCAGTCATAATTCTTTTTCACAATTAGCTGTGTTTATTCAACAAGTGTTTATTCGCATTTTTGATGAACGTATATCTTTATGGTATTTTTTTCTGTCTGCAATGATACAAACATAATGTTGCTCCAATTTTAGGTTTTGGCATGTGCCAGATATCAATTACAATCATCAGGCACACGGCAAAGGACCGCACAAATCAGTTTCGAATGCACATACAATTCATATTGAATACAAAGCTCGATGCGCGAACGTTTTAACTTAATCCTTATAGAGGTAATGGATTACTCCAGATATTGCATGAGCTAAATACCCTGCTAATAACGATTGATGAGCTGTCTAGTACATATTTGTGTGTATATAGGGTTTAATAATAGCTTTTACATTCAGACAGGGCCTCCTTAATCCCTGTTCGTGTGTTTATTAAAGCATCATTACGTAAGGTAACTCTTAAAAATGAGTGCATTATAACCCCTTCGGCCACTTTGGACACCAAAGGTTCGAAAGCAGTTTCGAAAACAGATTTTAATTTCTTATACTCGGAAAGTAGTGTTCTTTTGATCTGATTATTGGTTGGAAAATGCTGCTTCCCTCCATAGAGAGGAGAAAACTCATAAAAATTACTTCCCACGTCATCCCAACCTGTCTGAGGGCGCCCTATACTTGGCCTTATTCACTCTTTTCAAATTCAAATCAATATTATTGACTAACGTAAAAAAATTACATTCTGTTAATGTCAATGAACAATGTACAAAGTAAGCCGCTGCCTTCGAGCCGTAGCGTAGTGGAGAAAAAGGCAGCGGGAAAAAGGGATATTTGATTGAAAAGGAAGATTTGAAAATGCGTTTTCGGAGTGCGGCCTAACCTGATTTAGCTCTCGGAGTGACAGCGTGATATCCCTTTGACATCGAATAAGCGTGGTATGCCGTCTAGTGGCAAGGGCTAGTAGTATCTGATATCGGAGGAACAAAAGACCAGTCAATTGGTTAATATGGATTTAATCTGGACACTGTTGAAATAAGCATGTGTGATATTAAAATAGTATTTATGTAATATTGTTTGACCATCAGCATTATTAGCAACCCATTATGTTCCACCGAGGGGCACGGGTCTCATCTGTAAGGAAGGTATAGGCCATAACCCACCACGGGGGCCAAGTCTGGATGTTTGACAATACTACAATGTAATTGGAATTAAAATAACATAGGCTTAATTTATAATATTGCGTGCCTTACAGGGTCCACAAAAATCCATATTTTTAGTTTTGAATGTCTTCTGTATATAGGTACTTATTTAATGCAATTGAATAAGTGATTGAGAGTGATTGACAAAAAAAAAATCCAGGTCTCGATGTTTACATGTTTTTGATGCCGCTCTTTCTGGTATCCACGCAGGGTATCCTAGTGTGTGTCCAGCAGCAATTAATGTGCCTGTATGTAAATGTTATGTTAACTATTCCGTTAACTAACCGCAAAATCACACTCAGCATAACACTAATATTATAAAGGCGAAAGTTTTTGAGTGTGTATGTTGGTTACTTTTTCACGTCTAAATGGCTGGAGAGATTTTAATAAAAAATTGTATTGAGTTAGCTGACACCTTGGACTAATACATAGGTTTAACTTTTACTGCGGGAAAATATCTTATTCCCGTGGGAAAATGTACAATTAGCGGGTAACACCGCGGGACACCGCTAGTAGTGTGATACTCGTATTTGTGATATCAACCCTTTGTATGTCCCCACTGCTGGGGCACGAGCCTCCTCTTGCATCGCAGGAAGGCTAGGCCATACTCCACTAACGACTGCCATTGCATGACAGCCAGCACCAACGGCTTGAAGTGCCTTGTTAAGCACGGCCTTGGACGCCGTTAATAGTGGCTACTTAAAATTCTTACAGAACAGCTGTTTTTGTCGGGGATTGCTCAAGACTAAACTGCCACAATCTCTTAAGACCAAGGTTTACAACCAATGTATCCTGCCCATACTTACTTACGGTGCGGAAACATGGACGCTCACCAAGCAAAATATGCACAAAATAAAAGTTGCACAAAGAGCGATGGAGCGTGCCATGCTGGGCATACCGCTTGTGGACCGCGTATATACCCAACGTAGAAATTCGTCGAAGAACCAAGGTCGAAGACGTTGGTGAGCGGATCACAGACTTAAAATGGAGATGGGCGGGACACTTGGCTAGAAGGGAAGACGGCCGGTGGACCAGGGCAGTATCGGAGTGGTGGCCAAGGGAGGGAAGGAGGTTGGTAGGCAGACCACCGACACGATGGTCAGACGACATCGTGAGGGTTGCGGGTCAGAGATGGATCAGGTTAGCACAGGACCATGAGGAATGGCGCAATAAAAAGGAGACCTTTGCCCAGCAGTGGGTTGATGTGGGCTGATTATAGATAGATAGCCCAAAAAAAAACAAAAAGTAATAAAAAAAGGGTGCGTGATTTTTTCTGTTCAAATTTGCTGGTATTAAAGCTGTGAAAATTATGTGTATAAATTTTTTTTAGAAAGCGGGGTTTTAATTGATATTTAGAATCTACGTAGTTATATTTAACTGAGTTTAATGTAATTAACAATCATACGGTTTAATCAACAATCCGCACCGCCACGCATCATCGTTCGCTTCACTGCGTAGTATTGGACGTAATCGAACGTAAATAATCTAATTATTTAGCAATTATTACTATAACATAATTATGTTGAGTGCGATGATTTTAGTGTTCTTATATTTACTTTACACGAAACATAACATATACATACAGGCACATACATTGTTTCTGGCCCCACACTAGGATACCCTGTGTCGCGGGAACCAGAAACAAAGACATCACAAACATGTAAACATCCAAGACCTAGGGTTTTTTTTTTGTCCCCAGCCGGGATTCGACCCCGGGACCTCTTGTATGGTAGGCAGATGCACTACCGCTACGCCACAGAGGTCGTTACCGGTCAAGTGTGGACGAAAACCGGTCAAGTGTGACTCCTCTGACTACATACACAGCCTCATGCCTGTATCTCAGAGGGAACTACCACTTGCCACGATCCTGACAGATCATCTTCGCTTCATCAACGTTCATAAGTCGTTGTATGCACGCACGTCGGTTCCGGGCACTTTTAATCTTTCTCTTTGCTAATACAACGTTGAACGGTGAACGTTGTGGACTGAAAGAGGATGTAGTGACTAGAATAGAGAAAGGAATGTTGCGTTAGTTTGGACATGTGGAGAGGATGAAGAAAGAAAGATTGACGAAACAAATATATATTGCGAAGGTGAGTAGAAAGGCTGGTAAGGGACGTCCCAGGCGGATAAACATCGACCGAATAGGGGATGTATTAGCAAAGGGTATTATTATTACTATTTTAATTATTAATTATACTAGTTACGTGAGTAAATGAACAAGGGCGTGCTAAATGCAAGAATCATTATCTTCCAGCACACCTTTTACGTAACAATCAATCAATATTTTATTGCAGACTAAGTGTAGATAGGTGGTACCTATACATTTTGTGGTACTTATTACTTAGTCACCCTTTACGGATATCGCAAAGTGGGGGTAGACTTACATCTAACATAGAAGAATTTAGATTTTACATCTAGGTACGAGTCTGAGCATTCAAGAATTCATCCAGTGAATAAAAGCATTTTTCTATTAAGAATGTTTTTAACCTAGTTATATATGCATTACATTTTGTTCATTTTTTATTTCAAGAGGGAGTTTATTGAAAATTTTTACTGGCATGTGATATGGGCTACAGTTTAACATCTTGAGTCTCGAAGGAGGGAGTAGGAGTCTATTTTTATGTCGGGTATTAATATTGTGAATATCTTTAACTTGTTTAAACATTTGCGCATTTTTGTTTACAAAAGTACATATATCAAGTATATAGATTGAGGGGAGTGTTAAAATTTTATATTTTAAGAAGTAGTGTTTGCAACTTTGTTTATTTGTTATTTGAGCTAGAATTCTAATGCATTTCTTTTGTATAACAAACACTTCAATTGAATTAGTACTATTTTCCCATAACATTCATAACTATCCATCAATCGATGAAATAAAAATATTGCATCTTAGCTTAGTGGCCGTGTTTGTTCCTATTTTCTGTATCTATGCGATTGTGAGTATTATTATATTGAAGAGAAAGACTCGTATTTCAGTTTTACTATTAGGGTTCCGTAGTCAACAAGGAACCCGCTATACCCATTATATTTGTTAGAAGCAAACAAATAATATTGGAACATAGCCAATACAGTGCTGCTGGCAGCAGGTTTTTCTGTTAACTCTCTCTCTCTCGTCTCTGCTGAGCTACATCGCGTGAATGTAAATTGATGAAACAGTAATTTGGTGTTTTTAATTATTTGTGCTATTGTGTCACCTAAATAAAACCGCCTGTTCAAGTTGAATAGTTTCTACAAGAGACCTCCGCCCACTCCTACAATCAATACAGTCCACTTAAAATACCAGTTGTGTCTCGCACATATTATAATTTTCGCTATGTCCTCCCGATTTTGCTGTCTGTCTGTCCGCGGCTTAGCACAGAGACGGCAAGTACCAGAAAGCTGAAATCCACCTCCTCTCCTCACTTTTTCGTATTTTGAGTGTATTAGATTTATACACTTGAAGGATATGAAGCTTTAGTAGAGCGTCCTACCTCCTGCACTCTCCTGACTAAACGGTTGATTGTACAAACGTGTAAAAGAACAGTAGCGCATATAATGAACATAAAAATGATATCGTCGCTAAGTAGGTTTTACAAGGGTAAGACGGTAGCGCAGCGGTAGCGCATCTGCCTACCATGCAAGAGGTCACGGGTTCGAACCCCGGTTGGGGACAGCAAAAAAACCCCAGGTCTTGGATGTTTACATGTGTGTTTCTGGTTCCCACGACACAGGGTATCCTAGTGTGGGGCCAGGAGCAATATATGTGCCTGTATGTAAATGTTGTTATGTTACAAGTTAACGAGTAATAGGTGACTATATATATATATATATATATATATATAAGGAACGGTTCGTACAGATTCCATTAAAAATTACTTTGATAAAGTTGTCAGTTCTATAAAGCAGTTAAAAATCTTGTCCTCCTACGAATCCCTACACTGCGCATAGCCCAACTTGCACTTAGCCGGGCACTACATTTTTTTTTTGCATTCTGTTCAAAATTGAGTAACTTTATCTATTAATAAGAAGAGTTCAAAGCAAAAACAACAAAAAAATCATCTTCTCTTATTATTTTTCTTTCACTTGAAATGAAATTAAATGAAAAGGTTTTATTCAAAAATAGCGCAGAAACTGCGGCTTAATGATCGTTACAATTCAAACTAGGTTTCCATTTCAAAAGCTTAATCATTTTGGAGAAAAAATTGACAAAAAAAACTCCAAAGTTAGTCTTCCATTCTAAAATCCACAAAACACAGTCCCAGTCCGTCCCAAACTGGGTACCCTGCGCTAGGCTAACCAGGCAAGAACATCACAAACAATCATCAAAGTGTGTTGTTGTTGACTTGAGTTGACAAATGAAATACATAGTTGTCCAATAGAGTCATATTAGTCTGGTAATGGTCGTTTCATTCACACTATCGGTAGACTAGTAACCAATAGCATTGCAATGCTATAACCCGTGCTACTTACCTCGGCGCCTCTTGCGATTCGATCTTCTTCGCGAGCGATGCCTATTTAATTTGCGCGGTTTATACCCCTGGAACGACATTGTACTGTTATTTTGCTTTGTAGACTGCCAAATTGAGGCAAATATCAACCATTGTCGTGTTTATTTAATTCTATTGAAAAACTATCTAAATATTAGACTCTAAGGCCAGGTAGCTGATGGCCCTGCTCTAAATTGCAGGCGAGAAGCGTAAACTGACCATCCCCTCCTCGTTGGGCTACGGCGAGCGCGGCGCCGGCAACGTGATCCCACCTCACGCCACCCTGCACTTCGACGTAGAGCTGATCAACATTGGCGACTCGCCCCCGACCACCAACGTCTTCAAGGAAATCGACGCTGACAAGGACAACATGCTCTCGCGCGAAGAAGTGAGTAACGCGTTGCGCCGTCGTCTAATCCCGCGTCGCCACAGCGGTGACTTTACTGACGAAGATGTCGAGGAGCTGACTCGCTCCTTCAGTTGGTGGCTCGTCATTTTCTGGGCGACCGCTCTCTTCTGCATGTTCGCACTGTAAGCGCAAAGAGGGCGCAGTGTTGTTGGTGCGGTCAGGCGCGTGGTATGGGCTTTATAGTGGGAATTGGAGGTGCGGGTTGCTCAGGAGGCGATAGTCGCGCCAATGCCGTCAGAAGATGACGCTTATCAGTATAAGCGTCATCTTCTGACTGCCACAGGGATCTATATGAAATCAATGACGTTTGCGCAGAGCTTGTTTCTTCAGGGCAACTCACTATTGCGTTGTTTCCGTTTTCGGCCTGGCTATTTAGATCCATGTGGCACTGTGAATAAATCTATTTAACTCTAAATATGCTGTGAAAGTTTAACAGCTTCGGCACGATGCGACTCGACCCTCTCTGTCCACCACTTTAGTATAGAATGTAGTTCATGCGAGCCATCTCGGCGTAAAACCTTTTGTATCAACATGCATCAGCATTTCGATACGAGAGCGCAATTTAGCAGTTTTTATCCGATCCAAGTATTAAATATTGCATTTTAAAATTGATTGAAAGTAGTGGAAAGGGCGACACTAAGTTGCTCTTTTTTATCGGGTCGTTACTTAATCTTATTAGAAGCCAATTGTATTGTGATTGAAATCACGTACGAAGCGCGATACGTTGCGATCTATCCTTCTCCATCAAGGTCGTCAGAAACAGGCAACACTGTAGTATCGCGCTCAGTACGGATATACTAGCTAGAAGGCATAATATATACGATTCTAGTTTGTAGCTTAAACTTAACAGGGTAGTTTATAATCGGACATGCTTAACACGTATTTATACTTGTGTGGATATATAGAGACATTATTGTGATTTAAACGGGATACAGAATGCCCGTGACAATGGTGAGTCTCTAAAATGCATAGTTGTTCAATGGAGTCATATTAGTCTGGTAATGGTCGTTTCATTCACACGATCAGTAGTCTAACAACCAATCGCATTGCAATGGTATAACCCGTAATTAACTCGGCGCCTCTCGCGATTCGATCTTCTTCGCGAGATATGCTGTACTGCTATTGCTTTGTAAACCACCAAATTGAGGCAAATATCAACCATTGTCGTGCTTATTTTATTCTATTGAAAAACTATGTAAGTATTAGAGCTAGAGTCTACTGGTGCGGAACTATTGGAAGCTCAAATAAATAATCATGGATCCCGTGTTGTTTTACAATGATGTCTTACATGCATGCGTAAGCGGGCGTAAATCCTACCGCTGCCTTTCTCTCAGTCACGGCAATTTAAAGCGCTCTGTGAACAAATCAGGTACACAGGTTTCTTTTCAATTGTTTTCTTAGCCCTTAGCCCTTAGGTAATGATGAAACGTACATGAGTAAATTTGTTGAAGCAATAGTTTTAACACCGCCATTGCCATCGCTTTGAAGTATGCACTGCGACTGTTAACTTTGCACTGACATGCTTTGAACTAAACCATCCTAATATTTACGAGTAATACAAATAACTTGTAGTAGTTGCAGTTAGCAAACATACAATATATAACATATTTAAATAGCAAATTGAGTAAATAACTTTAGACTAAGTTTTCCTGCACTATTTCACATCCTGAATTCTTATTAATCATCTCAAAATTGATTGGTTACTAAGAATTCAGGCTACATTTCCTCTACTCTCACTAGTTCAATGAATTGAACTGTTAATTGCACTAGTGAGAGTAGAGGGTACTTTTACCCATTTGAATAAGTTTTATCTATAAATAATCTACTTTTAGGTCCTTTTCTTACTGCTTCATTGTTGTCAGAAGAAGCATTCGGAAATTATTTCGCTGCTCACACATAGTTAGGTATTAAACGTTTCAAATCGCGATTATTTATAAAGTAAACCTGACCGTTTTACCTTATAAATAATCGCAATTGGACCCGTTTAATACGAGTATAAAACTCTGTATATTGAGTGCGTTAACTGACGCAGTGAGAAAGGGACTGACGTTTTTTTGTAATTAAAAGCTTTGTATGATGTGTACTAACTAACAATTTTATACTTTTGTGCCTCTCCAATTCTGGAGCGGGGTGCCGACCCCTACTTGCTTCGCAATATGTAGGTATTAAGACATAATCAGCACCAATATCATCTTCAACTTCAATTGGACGATCTGTATCGAAATTTGTCTGTTAACATTAAGAGCGTCGACCATTGGATATGGCGATATGAACTGTTGTTACAACTTGGGTTTTTTGTGTTAATACTGCTCACGATGTTCTAGATCCCTGGTGAAGAGCATTTGGGCAGGAACGGTTAGTCTGCCAGCAATCGCGCGTTTCGTTAACTTTACACGCAAACATAAACCTAATTTGTTAACAACTGTCTTCTTTAAAACAGATATTAAGGAACGCAAGAGGAATACAGGTGGGTTTCGTTGTACAGTTGACAGCACTTCAGCCTTTACACGCGTCTACCCAGTCACAACAAAAATGTTAAGTGATTATATGCAACAGAAATGTAAAGATTGACCTGCTGTTGACTGTACATTTTCTGTCTTAAGTAGTATTTTTCATTCCGCAATAAATACATTTCTGATCGTAGCAAAAACTTACTGTATCCAGTCACTTCTTTCGTACAAAATACACCATTTGAGACATTCAATGTTATTCCGTTAATTTTACACTGTTCTAATATGAAAGTATGAACGGAATAAAAATACTACTTCACAAACCATTTGTAGTGTAGTGTAGAAACAGAACCATCTTCTAAGGAGTGATTTTTTAACGCACATTAATTTTTTCATGAACTAACAACTTCTGTTAACAGCTGTCCATGCTTTTTTGTACACTGACGGCCAATTAATTTCCAGTTGCATATAACATATTGATTAAGCTATTTTTGTGTACGGGTAAAGGTACATTAGTTAAACAGTCTCATGCTTATTCGATATGTCATCAGGATATTAATATAGTGGACTAGTGTCCACTGCTGGACATAGCCCTCCCCTAATGAGCCCTGTCTTCATTGGACATGTAATGTCTTACAAAACCATTAGATTTTTAGAGTCTAATTTGTGGTCATGGGATGATTGAAAAATCACCCCTTAGCACATGGAGTGGCCGGTGCAAGCTAGTGTTCAATCGAAGTTCGTCGATAACGTTTCTCCACCAACCGCCCGTTGGTAGTGCAAGTTCGAGTTTGTGACTTACCTCATATATATCGCACCCTCAGAACGAAAGAGGCCTAAGTCAAAAAATAGTGAAGTTGAGTTACAATCATAGAGTCATAAGAAGGTATGCCGTGGACGGAAGATTCGCTATGCTCTTTTTTACAATAAGTGCCTTTGTTTTACTATTCATCGGATAGAGCATACCTTTTTATGTCTCTCTATGATTGTTAGGTACTCAATTTTTGAGAATTTTTTGAGTATTTAAACTATTTTTTGACTTAGGCCTCTTTCGTTCTGAGGGTGCGATATGTCGAATTAATTTAGAATTCACAAATTTACGCCGACTTTACCAGTTCAGAGCCTTGATTTTGTCGTTATACATCTATGTGCTAGCAGATTTTTTACTAAACTTCGCTGTATAGATATGAGTCATTATATCTATGACACACAGTGGATATTTCATGCATTACAGTGATATTGAGCGACATAATTGTACGACAGTTCAGTAGATATTTTTCTTTGGCACACAGATGTAAACGTGAAAGTTACATAATCAGGCCGCAGGACGCGAATATTCAGAATATTCTTATTCTTTTTATTACTATCCGATTGTATTTCGTTTACATATTAACGGGAAATAGGAAATTCGTGATAATTTTTACGCGTGACCTTGGCGCTAAATGTTCAAAACGCATTGCTCTTTCCAAGTTTACCCTCATGATGCAACGGGTCACGAAATATGTAGTTACTGTTTTAGTGTATATTAGTGATTTAATTAAATCCTGAGATACACTAAAATAGATTTAAAAAAAAACTATTTCACCAAAACAAATTTGTGCAAAAGCGAGCTTAAAACTAATCCAACGTGGCGATTTGTTTGACCTTCAAATTTTATATTTCATATTAGACTTTACTAATTTACACTTATACCCGGCCACTCTTGAAAAACTGTCGAAAGACAGAAATGCCCAGTCGTGTTAGTATTGTCGTAGTACTTTAGTATCGTTTGGTAAATAGTCTAGGCGTATAAGGCGAATTGAAATCAAGTCATTTGAGATTACAGGCGTTATGGGACCGAGGCAAAAATAAAATTTAGTCACCGGAGCCCAACTTTTTACGTGTTGTTTCAAGGA
This sequence comes from Yponomeuta sedellus, assembly GCA_934045075.1. Taxonomy (NCBI): domain Eukaryota; kingdom Metazoa; phylum Arthropoda; class Insecta; order Lepidoptera; family Yponomeutidae; genus Yponomeuta; species Yponomeuta sedellus. Next base: position 762,617 of record OW203721.1, on the reverse strand, counting down.
AGAGAGAGACATTTATTATCATCTTCCTTACTTGCAAAACAATTAACTGACAAATATCTATAACTGTGACCGGTGTGGGTCACAAGACTGAAATAAAAATCTTCAAACAGAAACTCTAAAGCAATTTTGTTTCCATTTCAAATCTTACACATAGGATGAAAAATATACAGCAAGCTAGTTTACATTGGCAACACTGTATTTTTCGCCTATTTAAGTAAATATATGTGTGTATTGATTATATATTATATCATTAATGTATTTAACTACATTCATAAATTTGTTTCAGTACAATTTTGAACTGATCTTAGGTATACCTGTATTCATTTGTGTTTTTTGTTTTGTGTATACCGTAGTTTATTTTGTCAGTTAGTTAAAACTATTTAAGTATCTGTTTCATTCTGTATGCATATTAGGTATTCTATTCTATACAACTATTACTCTTTATAAGTATTCTATTCAGTGTGGTATTTCCCATGATTGCACCACACCGCAGTCTGTAACGCTCGCGGAACACCTCCTGGCACTGACTGAAAATCAGCGCTGAAGGCTTGCCCATCAGCATAGGCTGAATCAGTTGCCGTTTATAGCGGCAGTGACGCGCCGTGACCTTTAGTGTTCCTTTTTTTTTAAATGTTATTTAGTAACGTGTTTTAAGTTTGTTTTGTTATTGTGGTGTATGTACTGTGGCTATAATAAATGTTTCTTCTTCTTCTAATGCACCTCATAAAAGTACATAGCAAACTACTAAACGAAGTATGATACCGGTCCTCCCCCGGTCTCCAGCCGCCATTCCTGCCCACTCACCGCCATCTTCTCCCCAGGTCTCCGACTATCTTAAGAAGCAGATGGTGCCCCCGGACGGTGGTGAAATAAGCGAAGACGTCAAGCAGATGCTGGAGAGCCACGACAAATTGGTAGAGGAGATCTTCCAGCACGAGGACAAAGACAAGAACGGCTTCATCAGTCACGAGGAGTTCTCCGGTCCGAAGCATGATGAGCTCTAGGACATGGAGCAGCCAGGTCCACTCCGCCTAGTCAGACGCCGAAGATACCCCAAGTTTATGATGCTCTATGTGTTTGTTGTCAAGATCATCATGTTTGTCCAGGTCATTCACGAGGATTGGTGGGGGGTCGGAGGCGAGAAGCCTGTGGAGGTATGCCCTGCAGATACCGGACGTTAGTCAGTGGATATTCTTTGCCGGGAAGGTATACAGTGACAGTAAATAGTTGGTGTTTGGGCTTCAAAAATGATGAGGATAAAGAGAGCGTCGTCAATTTTAGCTAATTTACCAACTACTAACTGTCACTCAATATCAAACTTCAAGGAATATTTCCTGACAGTGTTGCTAACTTGAGACTTTCTCACTGAAAATATGTCAATTTCAATGCCAGTAACAATTACAATCAATAGCTCAGCCAAAAGTTTGCGCAGCCTGTTCCAAAAGCTTTTATTTTAGTCAGTGAAAATTGCGAGCATACATATATTTAGTTTTGACTTAATTATTCACATTTCTTTGTTATTCTATTTTTATTTTAGCTTCAAAGTAGTATGTTTCTTCTTGTTCAGGCTATATTAGTCCACTGCTGGACATAGCCCTCCCCAAGCAGTATGTTTAGTTCCGCGAAAATAACTGATAGATTGTAACGATTAAAAATGTGTTCTAGAGCTAGAGCTCCAGAGTGCTTAGTGCGAGTTTGACAGATCCAATCGAATAACTTTACTCCCGCGTTAATCGAGCATTGAGTAGTTAGTATGAGTAAGTTAACCGTTCGGACTGGCAAAACGCTGTCACTGTACAACTCGCACTCGCGTTTATTCGTGTTTTGGCCGGTAAACGTGTTCACTTCTCAACGTAGTAAACCATTACAACTCGCACTCAGCAATATTAATTTCCATACTTGTCGCTAGGTGGCGCTTCCTCGATGCCATAGAAATATAAGTTTACGTTAACGCGATCGAGTAGTTAAAAAACTCGCACTAAGCACTCTGAACACATTTTCTTACACATTATTGTGATAGATCACAGTGCTGAGCTCATTTGGCATTGTCCCGAGAAGTCAAATTTTTCTGCAGATTTGAAAATACTATTAGACAGTAGAAGAGAAAGCCTCCAAGTGGCAGCACTGACGTCCGGTGAGTGAATCACCTCGGATTTTTTCTGGTAGCTCTAAGGCTTCTTATGATCAACACGTAGGGCATCGTCTGACCATCAGGCAGGGTTCTGGGTCTGACCCCTGTGCCGTGGCGGAGGGAGCGCTTTAGAAAGGACTTTTAGTGGCAAATCGCGGGTGCTGTGTAAGGGACATTCCACGCGTACTTAATGTTCTTATAAATTAATATAGGTACTTACTCTATGCTATTATGTCCAGAGCCACTCCCACTCCACTGTCGCGGTTTCGATCTAACTGCGCTAAAGTAAAAGTCAATTTTTAGATTGTATATTTTGTTAAGTCTTTTTATATTTTACCAATTTTACGTTTGTTGGCGAAACTTTGTTGTAATAGTTGTATGTATTTGTATGAGCTTAATTATATTGATTCAGTGGTTCTCACTTTGGTGCATAATGTTGTCCAGTGGTTGCCTAGTTTAGTAATTGTTTTGTATTTATTCTTATCGTTTGTTTTGGGACCAACCTTTTGAAATTCACCTCACATGTACAGAGTATTTCCTGGTTGGGTTCAGCTACTTATGCTGCTATATGTCTCACACAAGATAAACTTCATGTTGGTTGTGTAGTGTACAGGTAACGCCTGTTTAGAGTCAAGTAATATCCGAATACAATTGATTAAATACTTAAATGTAATAATATATATATATATATATTATATATATATATATATATATATATATATATATATATATATATATATATATATATAATATATATATATATATCAGGACGAAAACCTGTTTGTTCTGTCATAATAATAACAATTTGATGTCTGTAGTTGTCTGATCTATTAATTCTGTTATCATAAGACAATGTCACGACGAATGTACCCAAATGCTAAAGTAATTTTAATAAACGTATTCTATGACAAAAAGTATTACTTATTTTAACCTTTCTGTATAGGGTCTCCTCAATAATGAGCAATCGCTAATCGTGAAGTAAATATTGTGAGGAAACCTGAGCGTCTGAGGTGTTTTAATACCTCAGCGCAAGAAATTGCCAATTCGGGCAGGGCACGCGTTGTAATTAAATCCATACTGTAGACTTTTAGTCCGGATTTACTTACGGGTGTTGTTATATCGGAAAAGTCCGACCAGGTTTCCAGGTAAATCCGGACTAAAAGTCTACAATGTGTTGTGCTTACGAAAGTTTTAGTTCAAAAAATTAACCCATACTCTCTATGAGAAAAGCCTGTGCCCTAAAGTGAGATGGTCTAAAGCTACATAAAAAAATGCACTTACATCTCATCTTACATTTTGTGAGTACATAGATGAAGAACACTTTATAGTACATGCAGGAAAAATAAATATAACCATGCAGTAATCACCACGCAGAGCAGTCGGGTCGGGGATTGTAATTAAGGTTCACTTTCGTACACGGGAGACGATTCGTCCAACTCAGCTTTACTTAGTCGCTTCTTTCCACGCCAAAGGTAAGGAATTAGATCGTACTCATGCAGCGAGAATCACAGACCACCCCCTTCCGACGTGATTAAGTGAATGGGCATAGGTGGTCTAGTCTGGACTCTATGTCGCTATCAACCCTTGTATGTCCCCACTGCTAGGGCACGGGTCTCTTCCTGCATCACAGGAAGGTTAGGCCATACTCCACCACGGGGGCCAAGTCCGGGTTGGTTGGACTCTATGTATCTTGAGCCAATGTTAGGAGCTCGATAGGCCAGCTTAGCTGACTTTACGTGCCACGGAATTTGATGTTCATCGCAGGTGTCCATCGATCTTAAATCACATCACAATAATTATAAAGGCATTTGTGTGTGTATGTTTGTTACTATACTAAATAAATGTAATTATTTATTTATAACTAAATTAAAACCAACTTATTTACACAAACCACTAAACCCCAGTTTCTCGTACACTAACAATCTGTTAATCTACTGTTAACAGCTGTCAAATGTTTTTTCTATATGCACTTTGACTACTTGACAGCTGTTAACAGTAGATTAACGGCTTGTTAGTGTCTCAGAAACTAGGGGTGAGTGGAAAAAAAGTAAATCTTACTTCTCCCTAACTTTTTTACTAACAAAATAAAAATTTGGGTTATTAATAACTTTCGTGGCTACAAACGGCGTAAAAATATCAATTGACCGATCTGAGTTAAGGAGAAGTATGATTTACTTTTTTTCCACTTAGTGGTTTGTGTAAATAAGTTTGGTTTTATTTAGTTATAAATAAATAATGTCATTTCTTAAGATTGCTGTTGCTTGTATTTCACGATTTGCATAGGTAAATAAACCATTAAATTTCTGAACTTTGTAGTGTTGGCTGTACAATTTGATATAAAATAGGCGCGGTAGTGTCGTTGCCAGCAAATGATTTTAAAAATTGCTCGAGCGGTTTTATTAAAATTTAGTATGGAGTTAAATGACGCTTTGGATTAACACATACGCTACGTTTCATTGCGGGAAAATATCTTATTCCCATGGGAAAATTGATAGTGTAACACCGCGAAACAAAGCTAGAAGTGTGATATCAACCCTTTGTATGTCCTCACTGCTGCTGCTTCCTGCATCGCAGGAAGGTACACCACGACGGGGGCTAAGTCCGGGTTGGTGGAGGATTGTAAGACAGTTGGGTGCCTTACTGTCAGAAGCTCCAATATGGGAAAATCGATAAACCGAGGGTGCCACCGCGGGCAGAGCTAGTAAATACTCAATGGCGTGTAAAAGCTGTGGCACCTGGCTAACCAAAGGGGCATTTTGATACTTACAGGCAAAAGAAGCACATGAAATTCAAATAATTCACATGAACCTCCGAAACACGAATATATTATAATATATTAAAACAACGCCACCAAAGGAATGTGCATTAATATCCGTTTCCACCGACAGTTATTTGGGTTTCCGTCAATTATTGCGCTAAGATCTGTCTTACTACGACTGCTGTTTTAGCGAAAATCAATTGAAGTCCTCCTTTCTTAGCCATCACTGCAGGTCTAGTTCAAATGCTTTTGAGGAATTTACATTCTGTTTGCTGAATGTTTTTCTGTTTCTGTTTGAGATTTTTGTTCAAAGTACTGATAAAAAAGGGAGGGGCCGAAAACCAGCGCTACTGACTACGCATGAAGTCATAGCAATAAACAGGTGTCTTGGTGCTCCTACCAGTAGGACTACTTAGTAGGAGCACGAGGCCGGAGGGCTTCCTTTTTAGCATAAAACAAATACATTGTAGACTTTTAGTCCGGATTTACTTACGGGTGTTGTTATATCGGAAAACATGATTCACCATGATTAAGCTCTGCGAATCGGAGCGAAACCTGGTCGGATTTTTCCGATATAACAACACCCGTAAGTAAATCCGGACTAAAAGTCTACAATGTGTTGTGCTTACGAAAGTTTTAGTTCTAAAACAAATACGTATACCTATATTGATTTGTAATTTTTAAGCATTGATTTTATGGTAAATAAAATATTTTCACTTTCACTTTCAATGCATATTGCAAAATGTAAGCCGCTGCATCCGGACCGCAAAGTAGTATAGAAAAAGGCAGTGGAAAACTTCACTCGGACCATCTTTTATCAAGTCATCTTACATTTCAGGGAGTCACTTAAGAGGGCGCTAGCTATCGCCACCAATGGAATAAAAATCATAATTCTAATCTTAAGGCGCTTTGGGGTGCAAACTAGCGCCACCAATGGGATAAAAAAATGGGGTGCTAAAAGTACCCCAAAGCGTCTTAAGTATAGAGTTTTCTTGTTAAAAGGACTAGAGTGTTATTTGTGAAAACGGCCACAAAAGAAACAAAAACTTCTGAGATTTATTTCCATTTAATTAATTTTTCTACACAGTACACAAATATGCTTTAAAAGGTTATAATAAATAAACTGTCCATTTCAACTTAGGTACAACTCTATTCTATCTATTTAACTAAAACGAATTCCTACAATAAAGAGATTTTATAATGTAAAGTCACCAAATTAGAGATCCGAGCTTCAGGTGGTGCCGCAAGTGGCAAGATAGCAACAGTTGCCGCTTGCCACTTGCCGCGCCAATTAACACAGAAAACAATATTGAAATATACTTCTTACGTTGTATGCTAGAAGACATAATTTTTAAGACAACACTTCTTATTTGCTAAGTAATTGCATAACACAATTTTAAAACGAATAATCATGAACAATCATGGTCAGCAAAGTACACGCCTTTTTCCAGCAAAGTTGTTGTTTACATACCTACTCAGACTTCAGTCGGCGATATTCAATTCAATGTTCTTAGGTTCTTATTCCTTAACATACTCGTATAATAACTACCCTGTCGTAGTCGAGAACTCTATTCATTTAGCAGTCCACCTAAATGAATACCTGCTTCATTTGAGTGCGTAAACCGAGATGCTCGATAGTAGGATAAAACTTTTGTCTTGACCCTGTGCTCCCTGAGTTAGCTGATCACATCCAAACCGAACAAGATTCAATTTCCAGAAAGAAAACTTTAATTCAAACATTGAGTTTAAGTGTCACAGTATCAGCGGGCTTATGAGGACAAGACGAAAGAAAAATACGTATCAAATGACTAGAAAAGAACAGTAGACTAAACTACAAAAGATGAAAGACACTACATGCATACTCCAAGTTTAACTCGTTAGCAACTGCCTAGAAACTACTTTGCCACGCTATTGAGTTTACAGAATATGCAGTGTTTTGAGTAACATGGTGTGAACAGATCATACTTAGCATTCAGCACGCCTTTGTATCCAATACGATTATTTTGTACAATTAAGATTTATCTATAAGAATAATAAAACTTTTCAATAAGAATTTTCAATTTGGTAGTCTACGAGTACAATGCTATAGCGGTACAATATCATTCCAGAGATATAGCTCGCGCAAATTAAATAGGCATCTCTCGCGAAGAAGATCGAATCGCGCGAGGCTCCGCCTTTAGTTGCACGGGTTACACCATTGCAATGCGATTGGTTACTAGATTACCGATACTATGAATGAAACGACCATTACCGGACTAATATGACTCTATTGAACGACTATACATTTTAGAGACTCGCCACCCGGGAAGCTTGGAAAACCATGAGGGAGTCAAATAACCTGCAATGAGCATCAAATGGCTGATAACTATGATGAGGTTTTTAAAAGCCGTTCTAAAATATTGTTAAAAGCCTAGTTAGAGGTTAAAAATTCCACCCATGTCGGGACTCGAACCCGCGACCTCTGGCTAACCGTGCCAGCGCTCTCCCAACTGAGCTAATGGGCGACTTACCGGCATCTGTGAAATTTAGCCTCTAAATAGGTTTTTAAAAATGCATTAAAAAAGAATATAATATTTAAGTTTGGTCTGTGTATTTAAAAATCACACATACTTTTCGGTGTTTATCAAAACATTACTGACTCTGTAAAAAACAGAATCTCGGTAAGTACCTATATGTCGTGTAAATTTTGAGACAAGTTCGGCTATTTTTACATTTACGGCCCGATGGATTTAAACAGCTCTGATTCGACCTATTTTGAAACTTTGGAAACGTCTAGATGACTCAATACAGTGGACAGTTACGTGACAGCAGGGCTAATCCTGTTATCTCGTTATCCTACATGAGGCGGCTGTGTTGTGTGCGCAAAATTATATGTAGGTAACCATGAAGAAAGTAAGTAAATAATTTATTTGATACTCAAATCTTAATATCTAACAATAAAAATTTAAAACACAGTTCGGTTAGATTTGGCACCAAATTGGTCTCCGCTCAGCATCATGCCGTGGCCGGTAGCGACCACGACGCTGGTTTTCAGCGGTTACCATTTACGGCACCGTGATTAAGACTGACATTCAGAGACGAAAACTAACCCAAGACTGGTTTTACAAATGTCCAAATCACGTACATTTTGACATTTCTGAGACCGATCTTAGCTTCAGTTTTCGTCTCTGAATGTCAGCCTAAGTGAATGGGCATAGGTTATCTAGTCTGCACTCTATGTATCTTGAGCCAATGTCAGGAGCTCGATAAGCCAGCTTAGCTCACTTTACGTGCCACGGAATTTGATTTTTAGCGGTTACCATTTACGGCACAAACAAAGAAAAGGAAAATAAAATACAAAGGCCGGGATAAAAAATACTAAGAGAATTGTTCACTTTAGAGATGAGTTATTTAATATAACTCATCTCTAAAGTGAATAAAGAATAAAATTTTACCAAAAGAGATAAAAAAAAAAAAAAAACAAAAAACAATTTAATTAGCGCACACTGGATATAATATTAAAATTCTTCTAAATAGTTACGTGTGTATGTGTGTGTATAAATGTTGTTAAGTGTGTGATCTATATTTGAAAGGAGTAACAAGTTATTTTGTAAGTGAAGAAGATACTTTTCGTACTTCAATTTGATACAATTTGAAGGTATTTGAAACCGATCATGCACTTTACCTTCTGTTGAGATGACCATTCTTGTCTAAGTGACTCGACGTGGCATAAGATCGTGCAGCTTGCTAATCATCTAGTATTTGTAAATAGTCTCGCGGTTCACTTAGAGTCAAAGTGAAAGGAGTCTGGGGCTTCACCAAAAAACAATAGCTGATACTTCAAACTTACGGGATAGCCGAAAATATATAGAAGGCTTTCTTAAACACGTGTCTTCATCGTTAAGTTAGACTGGAGGGTTTTTGATACCATTGTAAAATATGTCGTGTAAATATACTAAGGCTCTCCACGGTCTTAATCCTCCACCATCCCGGGCTTGGCCCCCGTGGTGGAGTATGACCTAACCTTCCTGCGATGCAGGAAGAGACTCGTGTCCCAGCAGTGTTGGCATACAAGGGTTGATATCGAAATATACTATGATTGAGCAAGACTTTGAAATTAATTATGGACTAGCAACTGATATCGAACCATCGTAGACTGACGACAATAAATAAGAAGACGGAAAATGACATGTCGTTTTGGTACACTTCATAAATGCTGTATTACCTAGTTATGTTTCGTAGAAAATTTTCTAAAGATTTATCGCCTCAAAGCCCGCTGATACAGAGAAAAAAAGATTTTCTGACTTTTAATTTATAGTTCTATAATAATACTTATAACACTGATTGACATTAAACACCTATTAATAATATGTATGAGTGCAGCTAGTACCTACCTTTTCACGGAAAGTGTAAAAAAGGCACTTAATATATACTTATACGGTGGTTTTAGCAGGTCTATTTCCGGTGATCTTTGTTATGTTTTTATCAAAATTAACCGTTTCGTATACAATTTTACGCTAACCCACATTGAAATTCAACTGACAATTGCGATGGCGTACCTAAAATTATGTATGGACTTATTAATTTTGCTGCAAAAGTGCACTAGAATTGGACCTACTGAAAATAATTCACTAAGACAATTCGGTTTGGATAAATTGAACTAAAGTTTAATAAGACTAACTAAATGATTTTTTTTTTCACCCAAAACGAATTAACTAACTAAAGATCTGTCAGCAAGATGAGTGACGTATTATCAGTGAAACTATAAAAAGTCTATTCAAAATTGATATCCTCCTAGGAGTGAGTGAGTGAAAAAGGACGGAGGATTTTCTTGGAGTACATACCAAATTTACTGTTATAATTATCTACTATATAAAAATCTCGTGGTTGTTTGTCATCGTACCTCTCAGAAACGGATTCAAAGATTTTTTTGAAATAATATTCTGTGTGGGCTGAGGGCTGAGAAAAAGTAATATACTGATTAATATAACAAAACAACATTTACGGTGTCAGGCAGTAATATAATATAACACTTAGAAAATCACAAAGTAGATTTACCAACTAGAACTGAAGGTCTACCCTCATTACAACAGCCCGGCGACGAGCGGGCGCATCGAGACAAGCTAAAATAAACCTTATATACTTTTCAAGTTAGAGCCTACAATACTAGTAGTCGTAGAAAAGCTCGTCGCGTTGCTGGCAGCGGGCCGTTAAGGGAATGGTTTTTTCATTTCTTATACTCGGAAAGTACTGTTGTTCTGAGGGAAAAACTCAAACAAAATACTTCCCACCCAAGGGCCGGAATGAACTTTAAAAATAGAACTTCTGTCAGCTGTGAAGAGTTTTATGTAATAAATAGGTTTTAAAAAAAACTGATTAAAAAAAATGCTGCGGCCATGTGAGTTTCTAAACAGCCAGTGTGAACTTAGCGCAAACTTCTTTAAGCGGAATAAGTCGCAACAATGAGCGCTTTTCAAAGGGACTTAAAAAAATAAAGTTGTACCACTTTTAATCGATAGATGGCGTTAGCGCTTACCCTATCTAAATAAAGGATGCTAACCGACCAGAAACTGAAGAAACGTTTCTGCATAGCATAGCTGATAGTATGCAGCAAGGTATCATTGGTTAATGGTCTTCTTTCTACTCTATGATTCTGTCACTCCTATATACTCTGTGTCAATAACCTCCGTTCTCAGACAGAGTTAGGCACGGCCCATAGTAGCTTTTGGGGAACCCAAATGACAGCTGTCAAAAACGCCGAGATGAAAAGCCCTCATTACGAGGTGAGTTCCATATTTAAAATTTAAAAAGTCGACATAAATTGGCGGGTACTAATCTGTTATAGTATCTGTGACGGAATACAAAAAAATAGGTAATAATCTTTTATGCTAAGATTTGAATATAAAAAATGAGTTTTTATTTTCCTCATATTTGAAATGAAAAGTAGAGTGTTTAACACGGGTAAAAGAATCAATTCCTACTCGGACTATACCCCTCCTCTAAATACCTCGGGAATTGATTCTTTCCACCCTCGTTTAACAATCTACTATTTTATCCTTATAATTTGTGTATTTTTGTCTCTAACTTCGCAGTATTTAAGGTTTAGTTAGTGTATACCGTGGCGCTTGGACGTTGACCCGCTATAATATAGATAGACCCTTACTTAGGTGCTAAAAAGTATTAAATAAAATTGGGAATTGACACTGGCTGTGCAAATCAATACTACTGATTTTTCTTTGGACTATATTGGACTGTTCATTTTCTTGATATTGTTCTTACTAGATCAAACTATAATGGTAAACTTGCTTAAATACCCCTGTAAGGTGCTATCAAACACAGTCATGCTAACTCTTAACTCAACTATAGACTTAGTACAGATATAAAATCAAATGTTATCGAGGACCTTATTTCACGAGGACCTTAGACACTGCAGTGCGCAAAATTCTTTTCCATAATTACAAGTTAACATATTAGCTTGAACAATTGTAAAATTGTTTATTTCGTAAGTTTACAGAGTCCAATATAGAGGCTAAAAATCCCGCCCATGCCGGGACTCGAACCCGCGACCTCTGGCTAACCGTACCAGCGCTTTCCTAAGTAAGTCCAAGTGCCGGCATCAGCGAAACTTCCAACCTTTTTACAATATATTAAGATGTCGCTGCCTGTGAATAATACAGAGAATATTGTAAAGAGCTCATTAGCTCAGTTGGGAGAGCGCTGGTACGGTTAGCCAGAGGTCGCGGGTTCGAGTCTCGGCATGGGCGGAATATTTAGCCTCTAAACGGGTTTTTTAAATGGTCCTCAGCACGGGTTGGTGCAACAAAAAGAATATAATCAAGTTTACAAAGGTAAAAATATTTTTTACGTCGCTATCAGAATAAAACTTGGTCGCAAAGATCGTATTCGATATGTCACTGAAGTAATACATGGTCAATAATTTTGAGCTAACATAAAAGAGCCAGTGCCAAACATATTTATAAATAGTTCTCAGAGCTGGAACTCTTCTACACAGTTCCAGGCCCCTCGAAAACAGGTCTGGCCTTACTAAGTACGTTATACATTCATTGTAACATTTACATGCATTATAGTTAAAACCCAGACTATCTCTGTTGCATTGCACCTAACCTGAAAGAAACAAAACGAAAGAAAAATAAATGAAAGCGCTGAAAGCAAAATGAAAATAAAGTAAAATTTTTTTGTACCAAAAAAATATTTGGAAAGGCTTAATGCAGTAAGTAACACAGCCTTAAAAGAGCATTAACGAACACAGGATAAAAACGAAAAACGAAGTATAAGCGAAAGTCGGAAAGAACAAATATATAAAATTTGGTTTTCTGCCTTGATTTGCTCCAGCGATGTTTTCATAAAGTAACGCACTCCGTTAAAACTCTAAATACGATTACACCCAAATGTTTACATCAACACAGACTACTTAACATAGATGTATACCTCAATACAGGTTAGCATCAGTGACTGGAGTCAGCTCCAGTCTCGCCTGATGGTAAGCGAGGACGGGTCTAAGGCGTCAGGGGCATAGGAAGGTCTTGAGACGGGGGTGCAAAAAGGCGCGTCCTCACCGTCTTATCTGTGTGGTCTTATCTCATCGCATGCCTCATATTCCACGCCCTTCATACCTACTACACGCCTAAGATGTTATGTGCCGTCAAGGTTGGTTGCCTCGTATCTTAAAGACATGCAGGTCAAAAATCTCATTTTAAATAGACGGAGTGAAGTCGTTACACACATTTTCCGTTTACATTACAAACGAATTTGTGAATCGTTTGGTGCGAAGTGGTGTTGTTTAGTCTGGTACAGGCCTTGATACGGCCACAATCTCAGAACAATGTGACAAAGGGTAATGTAAAATACATTGTAGACCATTATTTGCTCTGTGGCCATAATGTGGCTGAGCCCTTTTACTACAAGAGAGCAAAGCCATACTCTTGGTAATTTGCATAATTATATCTTTGTCACTGGTCTTGGAACTCTATGAAGGGCTTTTCTTCAGGTTGCATTAATATGTTCCGTTTTATAATAAATATACAGGGTTACCGCTGAAATGCGTAGTTTCTTAGACGATCCAATTAGGTCATGAACTTTACAATAAATTGTGTTCTATTCTTTTTTCAAAAGTTGAGGAAACAAGGTCGTGGTGAATGTCAAACTATTATCATTGAATTTAAAAATTCATTGATATTTAGGAATTGCGGTAAGGTAAACCTGTATATTAAACCTAAGTTAAGCACAATAATAAATTCGATTATCGTATGCATCTCAATAGGTTTTAAAAAGTGCTGACTAGTATAGCATCTTGTATAACTAGTAGGTATATATTTTTTGCACCTATTATCGTTATATTAATACCCTTTTCTTCTACCATGTCTCTTTTACTAATCCTATTGAGTGTGTAGGTATACCTGAAATGACCGCTTCCAAAAACTTTAAGACTTTTTTCCAAAACTAAAATATTCCTTGACACAGTCGACAGTACGTCACCGATATTGGCAGTGCCGTAAAGAGTACGCGCAAAGAAGAAGTACATTTTGGAAAGGGGGCATTTTAAGTATATGCAGTCTTGTGCACGCAGTGCTTACCCAGTGGAGTACTCCCGCGTCGGCCACGATTTTGGCTCAGGTGGACTCAGCGCCCTCCTGTTAACTGCGATAAATAAAAACACCCATTGAAGTGGCGAAACAAAACTAATCAAAAAAACCTGCTTTTAGAGTAGCCGGTAACTAAATCTCAAAAATTATATTTGTACATTAGTCCAGGATCTCTGACAATGGACAAACATAACTTGAATCAAACTTATGAGAATCGAAACTACCGCGATTTTACCTCCGATTCCCAATGAAATGAAAGCTGGGGGCATTAAAGGAAGTATCAGATCTCATGGTAAGCTTCTGCTGCAAACTTTCCAATGCAACATCATGTGTAATGAGCATAATGGAAGTTCAAACTGTATATCACAGTCGCGTAGCAAACATAAGTCATGAAAGTCAGTCTCTAGTCTCTATAATTTAGAAAGCCAAGCACATTCGCATTGCAAGAACAAATCAACAAAGTAGGGCCAATTCCTGCTTATTTACTGTCACATTCGCGTTGTCGCTGTTAGAGAATATTGCCTAACAAAATATTGTTCATAATATTCACAGCAATGAACGATAAATGGGATTAGCAGAGGATCGGCGAGATTGCCGTGATGAGGAAGAGGGTGAGAAGTGGATCTTTTTCATGGACTGTATAGTCGGATACTTACAGCCGGTTTTTTTGGTAGTGCCAACCCTCACGCGCTTCTTGGCAGTACGCGGCTTGCTGGTGGCGTTGCGCACCAAGCTCTCAATGATTTCGTCCTCGGGAGACAGACCGCCGCTGCAAAAAAGAGGGATTAAAGGGTCAATATTTAAATCGACGGGCAGCCGGGGCTAGAATCGCTCCAGCCCCGGCTGCTTGAGTGATCTTAAACAATCACTAAGGCCCACTTGCGTCTGTCCGGGTTCGCTCAGTTGACTCGAGTTAACCGGTTACATCGATCATTACGCATGCAAAATTATCGAGGGATGGATATACCGTCTATGACTAACGCTAGTGGCATTTTTCCGAGCGGTTCCGTGCTTCGCAAGGCACGTTAAGCAGTTGGTGTCGGCTGCCATCGATGGACGGCAGTTGTTAAGCCGAGTCAGAGGCCTTAGGGTGGCTTGAAAACTTCTGACTGTAAGACCAGCCACAAGTCTTGCAAAGCCTCCACCAATTCGGACTTAGCCCCCGTGGTGGAGTATGACTTAAACCTTCCTTAGGGAAGAGACCCATGCCCCTCGGTGGGGATATAACTGGTATGATGATTTAATTCGAGGTCAACCCTTGTATGTCCCCACTGATAGCGTACTGGTCTCTTCCTGCATCGCTGGAAGTTTAGGCCACATTCCACCACGGGGGCAAAGTCCGGGTTGGTAGAGGAAGATCGTGTGACGGGCCTTACTGTAACTTACAGTAGTTATCAAGCCGCCTTAGCCGACATGGCTAACGCCTGTCATTTCATTATAGCCGGCACCAACGGCTCAACAGCCTTGCGAAGCAATATTTAACTATTAGTATCTAACAATATCTCTATCTCTCCCTAACTAGCTATGTTGGCATGCTTATTGCTGCATTGTGTTGTGTAAAAGCGTGTTGGCGTCTAATATCATTTGTATCTTGAGGAGATACCAATTACTTTTTGTAAAACGCGAGAAATCCAGAGCAATTTCATACTGGCAACGAGACGACTTCTTGAGTACTGAATTTTTCAAAAAAATGTATCTGCAGTGATACTTTAGTATCAAGTTTATTTGCTGGTTGGTTTTACGTATATACCTAAATAATTAATTAGTAAGTTACACACAATTCAGTCACTTTTCCTAGACCCAAACTAGGATACTCTGTGCAATGTGCAAAACACCCAGACTGAGGCCATGTATGGCCGTGTATGAGGTACAAATGTATGGTGGCCCCAGTGGGATTCGAACCCACCACCTCGGGAATGGTAATCGGACGTGATACCGCTAGACCAACGAGGCAGTCAATAATATACATAACTAGCTGTGCCCCGCGGTTTATCGATTTTCTCATAGGAATAAGGCATTTTCCCGCAGTAAAACGTAGTAACATATGTGTTTATCCAGGGTGTCAGCTAACTCCGTACCAAATTTTATTAAAATCGCTCCAGCCGTTTAGACGTGACGAAGTTACAATCATATATACTCACAAACTTTCGCCTTTATAAAATATTATAAACTTTTACTATTCATATGAATAAACTGTTACTTCTTCTTCTTCAGGCTACATTAGTCCACTGCCATAGCTCAAGGTTGTGCCATTATTAGGGGGTAATGCCCATAATCCCCACGCTGGGCATGCGGGTTGGGGATCGCAGTTTGGTGGAATTGTACTGGGCCGCTGCTGCCCACCCCCCGGTTTGTGTCCCTTAGTCGCCTTTTACGACACCAGCGGGAATAATTTGGGTTGGTGCTATTCTCTAGGCCGACACACAGCAAACTATTACTAGGTATGTGTTACATATTTCTATGTGCATACTGCCTTTAACTTAATGATAAGATAAGGTACTAACTTGTGTTGCGGGGTGGGCGTGTGCTGGCTGAACCGACGGCGACTGGCCGTCACGCCATCCTCGCCTGGTTCCGGCTTCAGCAGCTCCTTCAGCGCGCTGTCGGCTGAACTTTCACCGCTTTTACCGACGTTGCTCATCTGCCAACAAGACACAAACAGTGAAACAACAGGGTATATGAGAAATAATAATAATAACATAATACATACTGGCACATACATTGCTTCTGGCCCCACACTAGGATACCCTGTGTCGTGGGAACCAGAAACAACGACATCACAAACATGTAAACGTCCAAGACCTGGGGTTTTTTTTGTTCCCAGCCGGGAGTCGAACCCGGGACCTCTTGCATGGTAGGCAGACGCGCTACCGCTACGCCACAGAGGTCGTCGCAAAATAATGGTAATAGAATTGGTCCCGATTACCCATCTTCATTTAAAAGCGTACGTTGTTACTCTAGAGTTGTTAACATTTCGCTCGTGAATTTCGTTAAACCGTTGTATGTCCCCAAAGCTGGGTCACGGGTCTCTTCCTGCATCGCAAGAAGGTTGTAAAGGAGAATGATCAATTTACAGGAGTTAGTCTATTTTTGCGCCTTCTTGCGCATTGATGAAACCAACGGTAAACTATAAAAAATTAGCTCTGGAATATGCAAGAAAAATATTATGTAAATATTAGATGGGAGTTTCGAGAAATCTTAATTTTGAGCCCATGTTTTGAGGTTATGACCACAGATTAAAAAGACTCAGTTATGACAATTTTGGTGGTTTGGTGTTTATGCCACAGATTATTTATGCCTTTAGCAAAGGACGTGTTAGGCATTTACATACTGCCACTTTTTGCAGATAGCGCATGTGACTATAGAAGGTTCCATCCGTCTTTTTTTGACATCCGTGTTTAATACTCTTTGATTTTTGCAATAATTTAATCTAATCTGTGTTTGTAATGTATACTGTACTGAAGTTGGGTTAGTATCAGATGGTCGTAAAAGCATTTGGTCCAGGCATCAACTTGTCCTAAAATCATCATGACGAAATTGCAACTAGACTAAAAAGTAACTCGTCTATGAAGCAACTCGTCAGAAATCCGTTAGACAAATTATGAGGTTGCCCATGAAGTAACTGGTCTCTATAGATAATCGTCTTAAAATCACCTGGACAAATTCGCAATTCAGCTAAAAAGTTATTGGTCTCAAAAGCAACTCGTCAGAAACACAAAATAGTTATTTGGTTGAATTTCGGCACATGAATGTTTAATAGTTATATCGGACATAAAAAGAAATTTGAATTTAGGCCAAATATAATTTATTTGTTTTATTTAATGTTCATTTTCATCAGATCATTTAGGCAGAATGATGTGTTTGTAAGAGAAAATGCGTTAAGTTTTAAAAAGGTGTGTTTTTGTTCTTATCTTATCTTTTTCAAACTAGTTATTATACTGATTCGTTATCAACCCTTGTTTTTCCCCACTGCTGGAGCACGGGTCTCTTCCTGCATCGCAGGAGCATTATACTGATTGATTTAATATTACTTATGTTCTTTTTATTTATTTCTACGAAAAAGTATTAATAAAGTAGAGAAGTTTTCAGAAAGTACGCGCTCCCGTGTAGATAAGTGTAGGTACTTAAAATATTTCTACGTTTCCTCAACAAAACTTCACCGAATAAGTCTGAATTTTGCCTCAGATTTTCCCATTTTTACTCATTTACAGTCATACTTCTTAATCTGAACGCTCAGGTACGATTGAAACAGGATTAATGTTACCCGACACCCATTTAAGACGAGTTGCTTCACGGGCGACCAACTATGTAGATCACTTGTTTTTTAAGACGAGTTGCTTAGCAGGCGACCAACTATTTAGACCAATCACATTTAAGTCGAATAGATTATAGGGCAGTAGACAAAATAATTTTCTGACGATTTGCTTCATAGACGAGTTACTTTTTAGTCTAGTTGCAATTTCGTCGAAATGATTTTAGGACAAGTTGATGCCGTGACCAGTTGCTTTTACGATCATCTGATACTAACCCCTGAAGTTTTCTATTTATACACACGGATGCGGATGTCAACGTGGTTATACAATCAATACCGTAGATAGAGTTTACTCCCTCTACGATCAATACAGATATTTTTTAATTATTACTTTTAAACCCCTGCTTCTTTTATTTTATCAAATAAAACTATGAAATAATTTTTCATAAGAAACATTTTGAGGGATAAATGCTTAAAGCGCAACATAGACTATTTTTCATCATTCTCCTTATTTCGTCCCTAAAAGTAAACAAAATATTCTTCGAGTATTGTTTAAAGTAAGCATTTTAACGAAAAATCGATTTTTAACCCAATACCCATTTAAAAAAGTGAAGCACCTACATGCACCAACGGTATCACCGAACCTCACCGAACGAAACAAATTTTGGAGCTTGTTGTTACGAACCTCGATCGTCATGTCGGCAAAATTTGGAATAGTGAATTTAAAAATCTGGAGCTTTCTAACGATTTCGGAGCCATCGATCCGTTTTTTTATGGACATGTCCTCCAACGCTACCAACCTCCATGATCAGCTTTCCCCTGGTCTTATTCCTCTCGCGATGGTTGGCCTTCTTCTCGAGGTGCAGGAGCACGCGCTCCCGTGAGGTCCGGAACTCCAGCGCGAATTCCGCGATCACCTTTAGGAACTCCGAAGGTTTGGTCTTCTCCACGTCGGTGGGAGGTACGCCTAGGTAGAGCAGGAAGTTGCTGTACCTGAAATGAAGAGGCACTTCGTACTGCCGGTTACTGGGACGACTATGGGCACTGTCGCAATCATTTTTGGCATAGCCTACGCAGAGCAAACTCAAAACTAATTTTTATAGCAAATATAGAAGGGCACGGGGCTTTTCTAAAAATATATTATCCTGAAGTTTTTTCGAAAAAATGTTGCATTATATTTTTATACAAAAGAGCATTCATGATGATTGTCAAAATCTGATTATATATATCTATGATATGAATTTTAAAAATATTCAGAACAAATTAATTGACGTCGATGAAGTGCAAGAGATTTGTTAGCGTCATGGCATCCCTGGTGTATGCCTATCCCTCTAGATCAAGATCAAGAAGAAAATACAAATTGACTATTTTAGATCCCATAACGTACAAGCATTTCTTATTGTTTTGTTGAACAAAAATCAAGCCAACAGGGATGTGGACTAATGTTCGGAATGGATTTTGTTTCATAGATAGACGCTATTTAAACACGAAAAAAATAATTTCATGAAAAAATACGTCACAATTTACTAAAAAAATACTTATTTAAAACTACTTTTTAAAATTCCCGCCAAAACGTTCTAAACTAACGCGTGCGTATGATGACGTCACAGACCGATAAACAATCTCGCGCTCTATGAAAGTTAACCTGATATTCAGTGAATTCTTACGAATAAATAAGTTTTCTGAAAGGTGTAAAAATGAATACGATGTACAAATGCTGTGCAGTACCCATGTGTAAAAGTACGTCAGTAAGTACGCCGCAAAAAATGTTCATAAATGTTCCAAAAATTGCTAAAATAAGGAGAAAGTGGCTAACGCTTGCTAGAAGATGTTCAACACCATTGACATCTACAAGTACCAGCTATTTTTGTGAAGACCACTTTGATGTAGGTAAGCCAAATATTCTAAAAGTATTGTACGATAAAATTTAAATAGTTTTAGATAGGTAGTTTTGACTTTACCCACCAACCATAGGTAGGTATTTCAAACGTACTTACAATGACATTTTTACGTTTCTAAGCTCCGCTGCACAAAAATTCTTATTTCGGGCAAAATAACTTGCCACCATCAACGAATCTATCTTCGGTAAGTTAGAACTACTTCCTTTGATGAATCCAGTCTCATTGTTATAATATTACAAAAATATTATAATAATATCGTTGAAATTAGTTCGCCGGTGATACTTTTGACTACGTGAGCTTGTTTTGTTTAGCGGTCGGTGACGTCACCCGCCCTTTGATTGACGTTCGCAGTCACGTGATAATGGGTATTAAATAATGCAAATTAAACTATTTTTATTTATTTTATGGCAAATAAATATATTCTTAGAATGTTATTATACGTTTTTAAATACGGTCTTTAATTAAAAAAAAATAACTTAACATGAATTGGTAACATGTGTCAACATCCGTACTGCAAGATGTTCCCTTACTGAACTTTATGGGTTTATTCAACAGACGTGCCCGTCACAGAGTGGATGTTTCATGCGCCTCAGAGTGCTTAGTGCGAGTTTGACAGATCCAATCGAATAACTTTGTTAATCGAGCATTGAGTAGTGAGCATGAGTAAGTTAACCGTCCAAACTGGCAAAACGCTGTCACAGTACAACTCGCACTCGCGTTTATTCGTGTTTTGGCTGGTAAACGTGTTCACTTCTCAACGT
Organism: Yponomeuta sedellus; assembly: GCA_934045075.1. Taxonomy (NCBI): domain Eukaryota; kingdom Metazoa; phylum Arthropoda; class Insecta; order Lepidoptera; family Yponomeutidae; genus Yponomeuta; species Yponomeuta sedellus. The sequence continues at coordinate 742,232 of OW203721.1, read as the reverse complement.
AAACCATTACAACTCGCACTCAGCAATTTTAATTTCCATACTTGTCGCTAGGTGGCGCTTCCTCGATGCCATAGAAATATGAGTTTACGTGAACGCGATCGAGTAGTTAAAAAACTTGCACTAAGCACTCAGCTATAACGCTGACTTGGGCACTGATCGGTAGTGTTACTATCCTACACTCACAATTGTACGTCAGTAACCTGCCGGGAAAATAATATACTAGGAGAGTCATGAAAGTAAAACAACGGATAACAATATTAATATTTATATTGAACTAATAGGGCTAGCAACGCAAAATTATCAAGATACGAAATTGTTCATAGCTATTTCTATTGACACCAAAACCTTCTCAGTTGTCAACCCCAAGATTCAGAATAAAACGAAATTGAGAAGAAAGATAAATGAACTCGCAATTGCATCAACTCGCAATTGCATCGTTAAATCTCCAAATCGCTTTGCAATGTAAGTTTCTAAGAATTACAACGGCATAGTGACACAATTTGTTTCTACGTCCAGTGGAAGCTTTGAAGATCTGTGAAGGTCCACAAAGTTCACCAAATCCACGACTGTGAAATTCTACGCTATCTACTTAGTAGAACTTGGTCAAAGCGCACGATGATTATTAAGTATAGAACAATAATCAAACTCAAATCCCAGTTTTGGCTTAGTGTAGATGACATAGAGTGAATAAGATCTTTTCAACTGGGTCAACACCCAGCAAATTTCAAGTATTACATCCACTGCATCGTTTAGTTGACTTGTATTCTAGTCTCAAATTCACCAACTACGACAAAAGACTATTTCGTTATACCGGATTTTCTTAAATCTGGCTGGCGTCTGTTTATTAACATGTAACGTACAGTTTAGGTATCAATGAGTTTGAGTATTTCATCAACGGAAATCCGTTATTTTCTATACTTTTCAGACTTCCTGATTCCGTAGAAAAACTAGCAACTGTGGTACCTAGTATGCATACACCAATACAATGCAAGAAACTGGGTTGATAGTTGACAAACTTTTTACCCGATGAGTTTTTTATTTGTTATCGGATTGATATCGAGTTGACAAGTTCTCCCTTTCTCGGTTTCTTGAACACTAACAATGTGTAAATTTAATGTTAACAGCTGACGGCTATCTGTACTAGACTAAAAGATTTTGTATATACGAAAAATAGGGGATTGAGAAACTCGACTGAATGTTTACATTCTACGTATAATCACTGATTGTAGAACTAAAAGGCTCTGTATGCGCTAGGCCTAGAACCTTATATGACATCGTTTCCTCTCATACCTGTTCATGACCCGCTTCTTGATGACACTTAGCAGGATGATCCTCTCGGCAGCATCAGTCAGGAACTCGTTGATCTTGGTTTTGAAGATCTGCGGCCCGTCGTGCTTCGCCACGCGCTTCATGTGGTCCCAGGATGCCTTGCAATCCAGTTCCAGCTTTTGCAGGTTGAAGCTCAACACCTCGAAGTCGACCTTGGAGGCGCGGATCACTGGGCCGACCTGCAATCGATGAAAATATGCAGGGTTTAACTAAACAGTAGTCATCAAAAATTTCCACTACAAAACATTTTAATTTTAAAATCCACGGCCACGTGCGCATATTTATTGGGTTTTACGAAAGGTTGGCTGTGAAATAGTATAGAAATAGAAAGTCAGCCAGAAGCCTTAAGAAAACATTAATTAGATCATCAAGACTCGACGATAACTCTTGAAGACTATTTTACGACACTCACCTCGCTGAAGAAGTCTGTGCTCTCTGGGAATCCCATGATGATCATTTCACAGATGTGGTAAAGCAGTGGATGCTTATGTACCGTGTCCTTGACCTCCATAACTTTTGACAGGTATTCCAAGCGGAAACCTTTGACCTGGCATCCGTTGAGGAAGCTTCCTACGGCGCGGAGGGTCGACAGAATGGCCTTAAAGGTTTTGTTCACCTTCAACAGTTCTATGCCTTGCTTGAGGTCCATGAGAGGTTCGGCTATTTCTTTCTATGGAACACAGAGAGAGAAGAGTCATTAGTATTTTTTTAAAGTAAACCTATTGTTTTTGACTGTAAATAAAAATAGTATAATCATGTGGGTACAGCGATATCATTTCGATGTAAAAACCTAACTGCAAAGTAGGCAGTCGGGGCTGTAAGTGATGCAATCTACTTCAGCCAGATGTCGCTGCCTGTACGTAATACAGAGAATAGTGTAAAGAGGTTCGAAATTTCACTGATGCCGGTGAGTCGCCCATTAGCTCAGTTGGATAGAGCGCTGGCACGGATAGCCAGAGGTCGCGGGTTCGAATCCCGGCATGGGTGGAATTTTTAGCCTCTAAATAGGTTTTTTAAAACATTATTACTAACATAACTATTATTATTTTAAACTGTATAATACTGTTATTTAAACAGCGTCTTACAATTACCGATTAGAATTATCATTGAGTAATTATAGTTTTTATAATTAAACGTATTTGTGTCACACTGCTGGACAAATGCCTTTTCCATGATCTTCCATAATAATTCATTATTACATAAAAGAAAATGAAAATCCCGTTTCATATTTCAAATACTCTTCTGCCTCTTTAATGATCTTTTCAGAGGATAGGAATCACGGATCTTAGGATGATTACAGTATTTGTATACCAGTAACATAATCACGATATAAGATCTTGTCTTGATTTACCTCTAAGTTATCGTAGTCCAGCTTGAAGACCCAGAGCTTGAGGCGTGATTCCAATTCACTGATGGAGGCCAAAGTCAGCAGGAACTGCTCAGCACTGCCGAGCGGCAGATCCGGGTTGGCGTACTGATAGGCAAACATGATTTATTTGTAGATATTATTTTGTACATTAGATGAGATAAACCTGCTGCATTCTTAATACACTATGAAAATATTGACCAAAACGTCAACGAAAATATTTAAGTTTTACCATAATCAAAAGTAAGCCTGTAGATTCCAAAACAATTGATTGTAGAAACTGACTCTTTCCCCTCTTGGAGGGGAAAGAGTCAGTTTGTAAATTACAGGAAGTACAACATTCATTATTTCACGTTTCATGTTTCTGCGAACGTCTGTTCATTCATCCTACATTTTTTCAAGAGTAAACGATATCAAAAACCAGTGCAAGCTCATTAGGCCACCACACACCTGTGCTTCTTGTATCTTGACCTTCTCCGCTTCAGTGGGCAGCATGGTGAGTAGCTTTTCGATGCCCTCACGGCCGATGACGGTTGCGTCCATCTTCATGATGGCGGCCTTGATGCTCTGCGGCGTCGGCAGCTTTTTCATCGCAATGTTGATTGCATTCGAACGCTTGGCGTCCAGGATTAGATTCCTCTTTGGTTCCGCAATTTTCTGGAGAAAAATAGGTTTGATAGGGTTGAAACGCCTTATAATTATAATATATTTAAACGGCTTTTAGTACTACATTCAAGATTCTAACAACATGAATCGTTTCAGAAACTGAGAAATATGCTCTGGAAATCATAAAAATCTTATCTTCGCGAAATAATCATGACTAATAAAGACGACATAAGTAAGGTCACTTACTTCTTTGATAATGAGATCATTAGTCCTCGACTCGAAGAGATGTTCAAGTGACTTAGTATCCAAGTTAATTTCAGGGAGATCGTCCCAGATGACGCCGTCAACTTTGGACCTCATCGTATCGGAGGCCGGGACTTCTTGAATTTCCTTCCAAAAGAGCTTCACTGTCTTTTTGTTCTTCTTGATTATCGAGCTGTCCGTGTTGTTGGAGTTCTCGGAAAGGGAGGTCTGTGGTGGGGGGGCGGGGGGTATGTTTCGAAAGTTGGGAGGGGGCGGGCCTGGGGCGGGGGGTGGCGGGGGCATTCCTGGTAGTGGCACGCCCATAGGAGGCATCGCGGGTGGTGGGGGTGGAACTCCTCCCATTGAGGCTATCAGTGGCACCTGCAAGCACCGACAAAACAAATAGTTTTTTTTAATCAGTGACGAATTACAGGTCCAGAAGAAAATGCCTATAAAGCTCAAATGGTCTGATAATTATGCCAATATTCAATGTATTATGATAAGAGACAGTCAGCAAAGCTGTTGGTGCACCAATGAGTCATTAAACACTTACCTCTTCATCCGACTCGTACTTGAGGTCGGAGAAGTCGAGGTCGCAGAGGTGGTACTCGCGGTTGAGGCAGCCCTTGCGTAGCTCCTCCCAGTGCAGGTCGTTCTCTGAGACCTTGATCTCGATCACTTTCGGTGGGATTTCAAGCGTCGGGCTCTTTATGACTTCTAGAAAAAGACACATCACAGATTTTTTAAATCCACAGTAAAAAGTTCGCCTACATAAGATTCTGCAAAATGATTTGTGGATGTAGTGTAGGTCAATATATTTCTCTTCCAGGAGATAAAAGTTTATACAATACTCTTTTGTTTGATTCCCGTAGAGAAATCTTGTGCCGTTTTTAAGCCTACACTTTGATCGAAACAATGTTTGTTTAATAAATTACAAAAAAAATTTTATGATTTTTATCATAACCCAAAATTTAACACCAAGCAAGAAACCCCAATGAAGTAACAGAGAATGTCCTTACCGCAATAAATTACTACGTGATTAAGTCCCGAAAATATTCTAACTAAATGTCCTTACCTTTAGACTGCGACTTGGCCAACTCTTTTTTGGCCTTGGAGACAATGCCAGCCATCTCGACGACTCTGGGTGGTTTTTCATCGCTGGGGCTAGTGGGGCTGGTCAGCCGCTGTGTCAAATCCCTGATGCTGTGCTCCTTTTTCAGGACTATCTCCTTGTTATTTGAGTATCTTTGGTTTCCTGAAATCAGATTTTAATTAAACGTTTGGCCGATCTGACCATTACATTAACGATATGAACATAGTGTTATATTATATATAATCAAAGTTATTAAACATGCAGGTACTATATAAATACTAGCCGGTAACCTAAATCTGTGCACAAACCATTCAAAATAATTTCAGGTATATTGAAACTCTTCAGCACGCGCTCTTCTTTTTGGTTTCCATTTTGATTTTCAAATCCATTTCCATTTTCAGACAGACCGGTATCCGGCAATTGATTATCCGGAGTTTCTTTAGTGTAGAACTCGTTATAGGAGCCAATTGAATTATTCAGCATTTCTTGCTGTATAATCTGGTGAGCCTGCCGCGCATACCGCTCCCTGCGTCGCTTCAAAGCGGTACTCAGCTCCTGATTCTCCTTGTCTTTCGTCACAGGCAGATTAGTGCGAGCCTTGGCTTCGGAGTCTTTAGCCGACGAAGAGATGGAATTTTCTTGAGTTGAGTTAGTAAAAACGCCAAAGGGTGAGGTTATGGGCATGAAAGGAAAACACACTTCAGTTAGACAAACAGGAAAAAAGTAGGTAGTAAGTTATAAAATAGTAGCTGATATATCATGTCAAAGTGAGGTACTGTACATATGCATAATACTACTTAATAATTACCTAATTATGCTCACAGTAATTTTCCTAGAGACTCTAGGAGTCAAATTCTATCATTTCATAAAAGCTGAAGCTGTTCTCATATTCCTTAAAATGCACGCCTTTCAACATGAATATCGATATCATGAAGCAAATTACAAAGCACTCGACAAAAATCCTGAACCAGTAATTCGTACCATTTTTCTTTAGCTGCTGCATCTTGGAGCGTCTCCGTTCACCAGGTCCTTGGGGGACACTGCGCCGTCTGATCGAGTTGATAACGCTTTCATCTAGTTGCCTGAACAGAAAATAATATATATTAGGAACTTCTGGTACTATCTTACCGTAGTTGGCTGTTCTTGTAATCGCCAAATCGCAGACAGCTTAAAAACCTATTTAAAGGCTAAAAATTTCACCCATGCCGGGATTCGAACCCGCAACCTCTGGCTATCCGTGCCAGCGCTCTACCAATTGAGCCAATGGGCGACTCACCGGCATCAGTGAAATTTCGAACCTCTTTACACTATTCTCTGTATTACGTACAGGCAGCGACATCTGGCTTAAGCAAATAGCGGCACTTACATCCCCGACTACATACTTTGCAGTTAGGTTATACATCGGAAAGATATCACTGTACCCACATAAACAGAAAGCTTGTTTAGTGATGCAGCCATGATCGCAGGAAAATAGTATGGGTTTAATACTATTTTCCTGCGATCATGGCTGCATCCTGCAGTGCAGGCCATTTTTTGTGTTTGTCATTTTATCATAACTGCAGAAAGTGAAATTAATGGATAAAATTGGAACGGAATGGTGCGAGAGAAATATATTTTTAGTAAGTATAAGCTTTAAAGTTCTTCTTTTAATCAATTTGCCTGGAAATTCCACATGGAATTAGAGATGTTCTGATCATAAGGTACTCACTTGAGAGCCGTTCCAGTTTCATCGCCATCCTCGTACAGCAGAACAGCTTCAAATATCTGCAGTTGCCTCAGCAGGTCCAGGTCTGTGCCCTAGAATTGAAACGACTATAAGATAATGGCTATCAGATGCTTAAATTACATTCAATATTTTAGTATACTTAATGATGATCATGAGATATCCTCTATTTGATGAAAGTAATCTTTTTTTAGTTTTTGTCACACAAAAGATACATTTTGCATATATTTCCGCTTCTAATAATAACTCAATCGTCAAAAGGGATGCAATTATTTGTCAGTTACATGCACACAAAATTGAACCACTTTTTATTATTGGCTTGTAATGTAATAACTGTAAGATATAGGAAACTAAAGCACTTTTTTACCGGGTCAACTTAATTCAAATTCTTATCCATTAATTCATCTCAGTTGATATGGAGAAAGAGAAAGAATTTTGGTATAAGTAGCTGAAGGAAAGAGAATCCCACCTGTTTAGCCATGTAGAGCTGGATGACGTCGTCGATACCCTGCTCCTGGAGTGCGTCTACGTGATCGTAGTAGAGATCCCTGTCAGGGGCGTTGTTGAGGCATTTGTTGATGAGGCTGGTCGCGTAGATCAGCAGCTCGATGTCGGAAGTGTCCACGTCCTGAAAATTTGAATGTGCAATCAGCTGTGGAATGCCATCCATCAACAAGAGCTACCCAATTTTTTTCCACCATATCGAAGAACTAAGCAAGTTTCTGTTGGAGTTTTAAAATTTGACATAGTGAAACCTTTACTTAAAGCATATGTGGCTCAAAATGTTACTAACAATGGTTCTTATGGCTATGTTACTAATTGTATGAACATATTTCACATTTCACGGTCTCAGTTGTCCCACAGATGCGGAAACACTGAGACAGTGATTAATATATGGACATTCAAGTCTGTCTGTGATCATGCTGAGGACGCAGTTGGCGCTAGCCCACACCCGCCTCACCAGGGACGTGCATGTCTTACGCATTGATATAGATCTGATTACTGGCAATACAACTAAAAATAAGGTAAATGACGTTTTAGAGAGAATAAAGGCAAACTTATTATTTGGAGATATTACTAAGCTATCATATAATCTCAAAACCCCATCAAAGATGTCCAACTCACCTGCAGAATCTTCATGACGTTGAACCAGGGCGGGCGACCGGACGAGGCGTCGACGGCGGCGATGGCTTGTATCAAACGCAGGCAGTTCTCCTCAGTGTATTCAACGAACACCAGCAGCAACTTGAGCGCTGTCTTCAGAACGTGCCGATAGTCGCTGGCCACCAGCGTGTACAGCCACTGCACGCATCGCGGGTGGACCATCACGCCATGCATTCCATCCACGTAGAGCAGGATCTGAAAATTTAATACACAAAAAGATGTGGTTATAGTCATGGTATGGACAGGGTATTACGACAGGTAAGTGGAGGTAATCAATGGCTAGTCTGCTAAACGCCTGATAGACGGACGGCGTTTCTACAGGGGTATGTTCTTATTCTTCATTTTTTTTAGGCTATATTAGTCCACTGCTGGACATAGCCCTCCCCTAATGAGCGCCATAGCGCCAGCTTTCCGCATCCAGCATCCGCTTGCAGGTTTTTGCAGAAATATTCGCTGTATGTATCCGTGATTCATATGTATCAGACATTTATCATCTCATTATTTGGGTCAGGAAGAGAACGCCATTGCTTTGCAGTGGACCACGGAAACCTAAAAAAGAAATCTGGTTGTGGAAATGGTTGATAGTTACTTGTATTAAGTTATATTGTAACACACGTAACGTTTTGGTGTCTGATTTTAAACTTTATTGGACACAGAACATCGGGGAGTAAAACATTGGACATTACATAAGAAACAATATATACAAAGGCGAGCTTATCTCTGTAAGAGATTTCTCTCAGCAAATCTTGGAGAGTCAGCAAAGCGGAAAAGACTGGTCTATTATGTGTACAAATTAAGCTACGAGTAACAATAATCCTAAACAAAAACCTATATGAAGCAAACAATAAATACACTACATAAACTAAATACAAATCTAGTATAAATCTGATATTAAAATCTCGTCACAGTGTTAGTTATCGAAGGCCTCTGTAACAGTTTAAAAAAAAATTATGAAATTCTGTGTTGTATTTCATATCTTTTAGTAGATCTAATAATAATATAGAAAAAAAGATACACATTATTTGAAAGCACCAAAGACTAAGCTTTCTATTTCAGGCACCATCCTTTTTCGGAAACAAATTGTTGCTTTTTAAAACAATTCCAATAAGACTCGTAAACATACCAAACCCTAACGGCTCTATTAAGTCTAGTTCGTTTTATAATCCGAGTGCCAATGAGCGGCGGACAGCGGATAGAGGGGGAAAATTGCACCGATTTTCCACTAGAGGCAATATTGTGCATCACACCGACTGTGCGCAGGCTGAATTATTAAACTTCAGAGTGAATTTTCATCTTGTTCGACGATAGACAAGTGAAACAAATAAAATCAAATTTAAGTGAAGCTAACTGTTAAAATGGGATTACTCTTCTAGCGCTCTGATGTTTTTACTAGCCTAGTCCATATCCTAACCCTCCAATATACGAGTTCAACTTGAAAGGCTAAAAATAAAAATAGGCCATTTTTTGTAAAAGGCTAGTGAGGGTAGGAAATCGTGATTGATTTTCAATGTTTTATGTCCATCCTAAAAAGTATGTAAGAGTATCTCTATGAGGAAAAAATTGTGATTGTAGCATGATTTGTGGAAAATATTATGTTGATTAATTTTATTTATGTTAATACATTTCGATTTAATGCTAAGATTTTTGTCTGTGAAATTACTAACTGCAAAGGAGTGCCTACGAGAGGTGACCACCTGTCTAACATCAGATTATTATATTTATAGATAGTCTTTGGTTTATTAACACTCTGAACACATGTATGCAAAATGTTCAAGTCGCAATATAAAACATATATGGAAGAGCGGGTGATCTTGCTCTTCCACTATAAAGGGAAATTTCCCGCCAGGCAGATTCTATGCCTGGGGACGGCCGGTCCAACTGTTGTTAGTCGGACGTTATATTTATGGTATGTCATTGAAACACTTTGATTGCGCGATGCAGGAATGTTGGAGTTTGGAGTGCGCGCGCAGAGTTGACATATGTGCTCGCCACATCACTTCCCTTCAAGACCGTAGCTACGCATAGCCTAGGTCTGATAGGAATCGAAGTCTGTGCTCTAAAGCCTGCAAGTGCCAGGTGACGCTGAGTCAGTGAGTCGACTAGCGGTTAAGGGTGTCCGGAGGCTAACAGTCACTTCACCGGCGACAGTACCATGGAGACCGCGCATGTGGTAGGAACCGGTGAAGGCTGCTGTACCACTGGCAACGTATGCTGTTGCTGTGTGGCTGCCGTGCCGAGGGGTTGTGAGAAGATCACCATCAGTCCCAGTAGTCGGTGCGTTGACTGTAGTGGAAATGATGAAGTGAGAAAGAAGAATGCTGGCCTTGCTTTGAGACTGTATGTGGGGTTCTGCGAGAGCGAAGGAAGGTTGACAATGTTCTCTCAGGGGTCACCACTATAGGGAAGAGCGGGTGATCGTGCTCTTCCACTGTAAAGGGAAATTTCTCGCCAGGCAGATTGTATGCCTGGGGACGACCGGTCCAATTGTTGTTAGTCGGACGTTATATTTATGGTATGTCATTGAAACACTTTGATTGCGCGATGCAGGAATGTTGGAGTTTGTAGTGCGCGCGCAGAGTTGACATATGTGCTCGCCACAAACACATGTGAAATTAAATAAAGTAATATCTAAATAGTTAAGAACTCCACCTCTGTACAGTAGACAGCTTATCAATCGCGATACTCATGCCATCTATTCGGTACCGTCACGTGTGATTTGTCACCTAAAATGTAAAGTTTCATCTGTTGCGACTTTGCGAGCGCAAAAATATGAAGTTCAAGTTTTATATAAATGTTGGTTGGCGAAATTGTCAAGCTACATGAGACAGCCTAAGGTCTTGTTTCCTTCAGACTGATTACTGCATACGTACAACGACTGGCGATGCTCAAGTGGCAAGTAGTAAGACCTGTGAGTTCTATTGTACAAACAACTTCAGCCAGCTCATCTATTTTCAGAATGGCAGCACCGTCTTGATAAAGTTGCTGGTGAGTTTCTATACGTCTTTGTACCGTAAATAAACTTGTTCTTTCCTATTGAGAAAGCTATTGCTGAAGGCTGGGTCCCTTGCGTCTTTGGGTACGTTTAAGAGGGAGAGTTGAAAATAAAAAGATTGAAGCGGCTTCGCTGGCAGTGACGTCTTTGGGCTGATGAAGGGAAGAAACCTTAAGACCGCTCCTAAAGGAGCAATACCCTTTCAAACGGAGTTAGGTCTTTATTTAGATACGTCACGCTGGATCTAAATAAAACGTTTGTGCTTAGAGTTGAAAATAAACTTATGAAAAAGAAGTTGTAGTCTTGAGAGTGGTTTCTATAAAACGTTTCACAATGCTATAATTTCTTCTTTAATTTGTTAGGTATTCTCAGATGTAAGCAAGATAAAACTCGATTTGTGTCTTCTAAAAGTATTGGCGAAGTTTTATTGCGATCCGGCATATCACTAGTAAATAAAGGCAAACTATTTTTGTAAGGCAATTTCTCGTTGAAGGAGATTCTTAACCTGTTTGGGTATTCGAAGAATGTAGTCTTAAAAAAACGCAATAAAGGTTTTTAGCGACCCGTGGTCCTGACGTTTATAAATGACGGAATAGCGAATGAGGTTGCTGAGCTGGATGAGACTTCTATCTCATTCAGCTCAGCGATGAAGCTGACCACTTCTTCTTCTGAAGAAGAAATAGATTGTCCGGACTCTTGGCATATTATTTAGAACTGCTTACAGAATCTTAGAGCAATGCATGGCCGAGCGAGTAGACTTCAGCCAGTGGTCTCTTTTCATAAAGCCAGTAGCGTTAACGTTGCTAGACATTTGTGCCTTGGCATATCTAAGATTGTTTTGCAGTACGGCTGGCCCCGCACATCGGTGGTTTTTCGCTCAAATCTCGATGCACCATTTGATTGGCAAGGCCTTCTTCTATTTCTTCTACGGCGCTAAGTCAATCAGCTCAAGCAATTTTGGGCGCAACGTCGACCATTAAGAAACTGTTTAATCTTGTGTAGTTGAAGTAATTGGTTCAGTGCTGCACGAGTGATGGGATATGGCGAACTCCTCGCAGTTTATTCAGTTTTTCATAACGTTTTAAAAGAGACTGTTCTGTTATAAGTACGTGAATTGGTGGTTTTGTTTGAAATATTTTGGTTGTCATGTAGTTAGCATTTCAATTCGTTAAAATCATAATAATACCGTGATTTCTACGCTTTTATAAAGCGTTCATACAGTCCATTAGGTTCCGTAGTTTTCATTTAAGCTTTTGAACGTCATATAGGTTACCGGTGATCGCACCCTGCTTTAGTATTTTCACTTTGGTGTTCAAGGGGAAATTCAAGGGGTTAAGAAAGAAATCTTCACCTGGCCGAGCGCCCGGAGTATGTAGTCCAAATAATTTTGATCGGACACGTTGCCAAGCTGCATGAGGCAGTCGAGGCCCTTGTTGGCCACAAACTCGTGCACCAGGTCATCGTCAGTCTGCAGCACTTGCTTCAGCGAGAACAGCGCGCGCCTCAGCTCGCGGCCTTGCGAGCGGAGCAGCCGTTCTGAAAATGAAATGAATACTTCTTTGTTGTACACCGATTTGTTTTAGTTCCTCCATCCGACCTTCTATCCTTTCTTTCGTCATGGAGAAAAATTCAGGGAAGTAACATAGCCTAACCAATCTGTGTATATTTTTATTGTGCCTAATAAGTACTACTAACCAAATGGATCTATGTTATCAGAAATAAATAAAAAAAAAATAGGTAAGTAGGAGTAATAGTTGGACCAATTACAATAGAATTGCTTTGACGAAATTCACTTAAAAAGTAATTTGATGAAGTAAACGTTTTTAGTTTGGCCGTGAAATCAATAATAATAATCAAAGAGCTTCTCTGTTTGTTCCAGGTTCGCATATTTTAATGGCGAGTAGCGCAACCCTGCAGTGCGCGTGACCCAGCTGGTTTTCAATAATGTAACATTGTTGGTATGAGTATTGAAATGAGTATTCAGAAGAGTCACTGTAAAAGATGACGTTTTAAAGAGGGGTTTCTTTTAACTGTCTGCTTTACACAACTAAAAACTACATCAAGTAATGTTCTATGGAATTTCTAAAAAGTTTTCCTATTATAAGTTCTTCGCCTATTGCTCGTTAACTTATAAAGTCAACTCAGTCGTGTTAGGTTTTATTTGAAGTTCATCATAATAGATATAATGTACTACTGCCAAGAATCTACAATCAACCGTTTAGTTAAGAGTCGGTTGGGACGCCCTACTGTAACAAAATTTTGCTTTAATATTTCGCAAATGTATACAAAATCGAGAAATGGTTTTCCTCAATACTGCTATACACCCACAATATTTAGACAACCAATCCCACGTTACCCCACACCAATGGTGCAGGCGTATCGATACAAATGTAGTATTGTTGTAGTTAAACCCGAGATTTTCCGCACTTAGCCTCATAGTTGAGCCATAGTACATAGCAAGCGCTGAGGTAAGTTAAAAATTCAGACACTGGAGTTTCCTTACGATGTTTTCCTTCACGGTAAGCGAGTGGTATTGCTACTTAGAACTTCGCAAATATATATGAATTAGGAAACATAGTCATTGATACATGCCCGGATTCGAGCCCACGATCTCCCGATTAAGAAGCCGCAATTGATATAATTTAAAGAAATTGATGTTAAAAAATGTATTTTAAAATTTTGGAGAGCTACGTTGTATTATTTTATATAGTTTGCATATACACTCTATCTATAGTCTAGGTTATGGCGTCACACATCCACATTTTGTTTGTTAACTGACTCGTTGCTATGTCGCAGGTCGGTTATTTCAGAAGTTCTTTCATTTCTATGTGCGTATTATGAACGCAACGATGCTCAGTCCGTTCATAACGACCTGACATAGACCTGCGTTCACATAGACCTGCGTTCACGTAGACCTGAAAGAACTCCACATCCACCACACACGGTATCAAATTCTTGCAGGTCTTGGAATGCCAGGAAGGAATTCCATAGCTATGATGAATGCAAGGGTCGTGGGAAGGAAGCGGCAGCAGCTCGACGATTGTGCACTCCTCCTATTCGCAGCGTAGTCAAAATGTGAAGAAGTTATGCTAAAAATGACGGAAATCTCAAAAATGCGTGACGTAATTTTAAATTTAAAAATGATAGAATTACGGAAAGATAAAGCAAATTGTGTAAAAAGGGTTGCACCGTTACACCCTGATGAATTATTCCGATTCTAAATACTGAAAAGGTTATCTTCTCTCTAAAAACCTATTTACTTCTCTATAAACTTCTCTCTAAAATATTCACCCATGCCGGGATTCGAACCCGCAACCTCTGGCTATCCGTGCCAGCGCTCTACCAATTGAGCCAATTGAAATTTTTTGCCTCTAAATAGGTTTTTAAATTTGTCCTTAGCACGGGTTAGTGCATTAAAAATAAAAATAGTATTATCTTCTCTCTTCCAAGAGATCGCTTTTAGTGATGAAGCCGCCGTTTGTACTTTTGAGTTAAATCTGGGTTACGAAATATCTGTCATCCTTATCAACATCAACCCAATTATGTCCCCATCGAGGGGCCCGGGTCTCTTCCCTGAAGAAGGCCATACGCCCAAATCCGGATTGGTGGATGCTTACAAGACTGATGGCTGGTCTTACTATCAGAAGTTTTCAAGCCGCCCCTAAGATCTCTGGCACCATTTGCTAATGTGCCTGAAAAGCACGGAATCGCTCGGAAAAATGCCACTAGCGGTAGTCATACACCCAATGGTGTATGACTTACGCTCACTGGTCACCCATCCATGCACTGAACGCGCCTTATGTTGCTTAACCTTCGTGATCGTTTTAGATCACTCAGGCAGCCTGGGCTACGAGCTGTATCTGTGTATTTTTTTTTTATGTACAAGAAAGTATTCTCCATCTAATTTCATTTGGCTATAGTCGGATTTTGACAAGCGAGGTCTCAATCGACTGGACAATCGGCTATCGATTCGTTGGATACATTTACGACACGTTGTATGCACATTATAACACCTAACTACTTTCATAGTGTTGTTGCAAACGGCAGTTTAATTTGTGGTGCATCGAAGGTTAGTTTCTAGAACGGTGATAGTTTAATTATTCAATGTTTCCCAGTTCGATATTTTCTTTTTTAGGTTTAGATCCAAGTCAAGAGCATTCTTGACGTCAACCCACCAGTGCTATACCACGGTAAAAATAATTACTAACTCCCCGCAAGACTAAGGCTTCCACACACCCAACCTTCCCCGGAATATCCCTGTCGCAATGAGTACAATTTTATTTATAATTGCACAACATTATAAACTTTCGAAATATGCCCTTGTAAGTGTAAGTTTTAGAGTTTCAAGGCAAGAAGGATCCTCAGTAATTGTGTGCGCCATGACGTCTCGGGAGGCGGCGAAGCTTATAGACGCTTAGTGCCTGCTTAAAAGCTGTTTGGCAAAAATGTAATGTTTATCACGCTAATTTAAAAAAAGGGTCTTCAAAGTAAATTCGGGATGTTTATTGTGTACTCTTGATACTTAATAAGAAGACGAAATAATGGGGAGTTTCTTTGAAGTGATGAAAACGCAGAAAACGCAATCGCAGCGACCATTGCTTTCAAATCGCTAATAATTAGGAGGACGCAATACATATTGCAGTTGTAGAAAAATACATATTGCGGTCGTAAAAAACTGTATTTAGCATAAAACTATTTTTTTAATCAGTTCGCGAAGTAAAATAAGACCTCATAATTATTAGCGACTATAGCTGACCCAGCGTACTTCTTACCGCCCAAAAGTGGATTTTTTATTCTTTTTTTATTACTCTCACCGTAAGAGCCATCCTCGTACTTCAAGGAATATTTTTAAAATAAAAGAATTAGCGTAATTGGTTCATCTGCTCTCGAGATTTGTGCTTACCAACACATTCAGCGATTCATTTTTATATTATAGAGAAGACTAGCTGACCCAGCTAACTTCCTACCGCCTTACAGTCGATTCTTAAATTTTTCTCTCTATAAGAACCATCCTCATACTTCAAGGAATATTCATAAATAAGAATCAGCGAAATCGGTTCAGCTGCTCTCGAGATTTGCGCTTACCAACACATGCAGCGATTCATTTTTATATTATAGATTTGAAAGCGATGCTCGCTGCGATTGCGTTTTCTGCGTCGTAGAAGTAACAAAGCCAGCAGTGGTGTTTACGCGTCAGCTATGTTTATTTAGTTACTGAGTAATAACATAATAACTTCCACGCAACACAATAACCTGTCCTGGTCCCAAATTAGGATACCCTGTGCTGCTATAACCAGACAAGGACGTCGAATCGCTTGTAGTCCCGGCTGCATGAGCGATAAACGATCACAAAGGTTAAGCAACACAGGGCGCGTTGAGTGGCTGGACGGGCAAACCGTCTATGCCTAACGCCAGTGGCATTTTTCCGAGCGGTTCCGTGCTTCGCAAGGCACGGTAAGCAGTTGATGCCGACTGTCGTCGATAGATGTCAGTCGTTAAGCCAAGTCAGAGGCCTTAGGGCCGCTTGAAAACTTCTGACAGTAAGACCAGCTACTAGTCTTGCAAGCCTCCATCAATCCAAACTTGGCCCCTGTGGTGGAGTAACCTATACCTACCTCAGGGAAGAGACCCGTGTTTCCCGGTGGGGACATAATGGATTGATGATGATTATGGCGGACGTCAGAAACATGTAAATACACCAAGAGAGGCCATTTGTACAGATCCAGTACGGCGTCTTCCAGTGGGAATCAAACCCACGACCTCTGTTTCGGTAGTCAAGCGTGTTAACCGCTAGACCATAGAGGCAGTCAAATGTCGTCTAGTGTCTGAAACGCTGACCGAACGCGGCAAGCGCGTCGTGCAATCGCTGCGCATCGGCAGCGCGCTCACTGCGGAATGGCCACGCTTTAAATGGCTCGCTAATCTCTAGTGTGATAGAGCGAAGAAACAGTTATTGAACCGTGATCTCAAATTAACATGTGGTAAAGTGTAGTTACTTATCTATTAAACGGGTCCAATCGCGATTGTTTTTTGGTAGGTACGAGAAAAACGTAATTCCTTATTTAGACCACGGCAACTGTAACGCTCCCGAAACGTCGGGAAATAAGGTAATTTTACGTTTTACCTAATAAATAATCGCGATCGAACCCGTTTAATAGATAATTACGAATGAGTATCGCGAATCGTTAAGAAATAATACGTGATAATGTGACAGACCACATGAAATTGTACCTTGTGGACGGTTTTAGTTCCCGAGATATTTAATGTTTCGTAAAACGGGTCAAAACACAAGATCGGTTTAAGCTATGCTGGCATAGTTTCCCTATTTTTTTTATATCAGTTATTGACCCAAAAAAATTGCGTTGAAAGTTTAGTAGAAAAGGTGCCTTACGGCCGCTTGCTGTGAAATCTCGTTGTCGCGGGTTGTTCCCTTTTGTTTTTGAGTTCGCCGCCCGCTGTCATTTCCCTAGACCAGTGGTTCCTAACGTTTTATTCATGAGGAACCATTTTACCAAATTTCTGCCTTATCAGGGACCACCCAGTTGGTTTGTTGGTAATATAAGGATCTAATTTTGATCTATGTTTAAATCGACAACATCCCTTCTATGTCCTCTCTGCTGGGGCACGAGTCTCTTCCTGCATTGCGGGAAGGTTTGGCCATACTCCACCACAGGGGCCAAGTCCGGGTTGGTGGAGGATTGTAAGACAGTGGCGGGCCTTACTGTCGGAAGTTACCAAGCCCCCCAAAGGCCTCCGATATGGCTTAACAACTGCCATTACATGACAGCCAAGGCTTAATGTGTCTTGCAAAGAACGGAAGCGCTCGGAAAAATGTCACTAGCGGTAGTCACGGGGTGGTCACCTATCATGCACCTGATCGCGCCTGTTGTTGCTTAACTCAAGCGATTGATTCCAATCACTCGGTTCGACTAGGCCACGAGCGCATCTATAAATAAACATGCCTAATTGTACAACTAACACTCATTTAATTACACTGGCCTGCAAAACTAAGTATCTGCAATAACTTTTTTATATAATACCATTTGGAATGACTCAGGAACCACCAATGGTTCACCGACAACCGGTTAAGAACACGGACAGTGGCACAGTTGACACTCGAGTAATCTACTCCTACCGACGTAGCTACGTCGGTAAAAAAATAAAGATGACCTGTTGTCATCAGTTGATACCAAGCTTAAGGCAAAATAAACTCTTTCACTCCCGCTCAATCAGTAACTTCCTTTGCAATTGACAGCACATCAAATTTTACATACGTGCGCTCTAATCAGTTACATTAATCACGAACTATGCAAGAAAGATTCAAAGGTGGACCTGCTGTCGACTGTAGTGCAGTGCAGTGTAGTGTAGTATAGTGTAGTGTAGCGTAGTGTAGTTATCCTAGAGTAGTATGGACTTACCATTGAGAGCGTGCACCCGCACCGAGAGTTGTGTGCGCAGGATGATGGCATTCTTGCGACTGGAACAGAGAAGAACGTTTATTACTTACTAAATTATTGAACAATCTTTACTAATATATAAAAATAAAAACTTTACACATTTATTCGAAAGTAATTATTCTATTTCAAACATTCTTTCCTCAGTATTTAAGGCAGACAAAGGCTACCAACCATGCCAACGTAGTCGCGGGCACTGCTATATTCAATAATTTTAATTGATTTTCCCATGTTATGCCTGTTCTGCCTGATATTTTCTGTGTGAACTTTGTTAAAACATTATTTATTTGGTTACTAAAGCGCAGGATATCCTAGTTTGGAACCAGGGGCCTAATAAAGCAAACCAAATCCAGTCGGGATCCAGAGGTTGGAAAAAGAAGCCTCATCTAATTAAATTATTTCAATGTTGCTCATTTCATATCGCGACAAAGTATATTAATAATGTCGCTGCGGAGGCGAATAAAACGCGCACTGCTACTATCAAAAAGCCAACGTTTATTAATTCGACAAGCATGGTATATATCCTAACACAGAAACATAACCCTACTGCGATGTAGAGTGACAATAGCGCCATCTAGTGGACAACATGTAAACTAAACTAAAGTTTTCAAACATCCCGCCCACCAAAGAACCTTGTTCTTTAACAAAGGATCCAACAAACAGATGAAATTAGTTAAAATCCTCTCACGTACATAATCTTCACTAAAATAAGGAAACTTACATCTTTGTATGGCAACTATTAGCTAATACAACATAATATTAATATAATCTTAAAAGGTAAAGTAACATATAACAGAACTTACTTATCAGTATCTGACTTAGGCAAAAAACATAACTTATTACAGGGTCTCTTACTCAATCCAGTTTTTGTTTTAATAGTAACAACTCTTGTGACATTATCTTTACCAGGGTGTTTTTCTACAATTCTTCCTAGCAGCCATTTGGCTGGTGGTAAATTATGCTCTCTAATAATAACAATATCGTCAATTTCAGGTTCAGATTTTTTAACATTCCATTTATATCTCTGATTGAGGGTCACTAGATATTCTTCCGACCATTTTCTCCAAAAATCATTAACCATCTTTTGAGTATACTTCCACCTCTGTAAACCCGTTATTTGTGTATTATCATAATTTTCGTCAGGAAGAATAATTAGTGGCTCTCCTACAAGAAAATGACCTGGCGTCAAAGGCATAGGATCATCGGAACAGCTGCTCAAGTGTGACAGAGGGCGTGAATTCAAACACGCTTCTATTTGAGCTAAAACGGTAGCTAACTCCTCAAACGTTAAAGTAGAGTCCCCTATCACCCTCTTTAAGTGAGCCTTTGTAGAGCGCACACCTGCTTCCCATAATCCACCGAAATTAGGAGCATGTGGAGGAATGAAGCTCCACGTCGTTCCGTCATTAGCTAACAATCTGGCAATTTCATTTGGCAGTTGTGACTTTGAACGATCAAACATTTCTCGTAATTCTCTGCTGGCACCAACAAAATTGGTTCCGTTATCGCTGTATAAGGTTTGACAATGGCCTCTTCTCGCAACAAATCTTCTGAATGCAGCTATAAATCCTTGAGCGGTCAGGTCTGATACCGCTTCAAGATGAATCGCTTTGGAAACCATACATATCAGAACACATATGTACCCTTTGTACGATTTTGAGCCCCTTCCAGGAGAAAATCTAATGTTTATATGGCCCGTAAAGTCGACTCCGGAGATCTTGAAAGGTCTAATGGGTTTCAATCTCGCCTCTGGTATCTGACCCATAAATGGATTATTATTCTGCTTTGCATATCTCAGACACCTAACACATTTGCGATAACATCTTTTGGCCAAATCTCGTGCTCTGATTATCCAAAATTTTGATCTCAGTAAATTCAACATTAATTGAGGCCCTCCGTGAAGTGATTTGAGGTGTGCATCCTCGACTATCAGCTTAGTGATATGACTCTCACTAGGCAATATCATAGGATGCCTCCTATCGAATCCCGCTTCAGCTTCATGCGTACGTCCACCCACTCTTAAAATGCCATTATCATCAACAAAAGGACTAAGAGTGTTGAGTTTACTACTTGGGGAAACACTTTCACGTGCCTCGAGCTGTTTTATCTCTTCTCCAAAGTGTAAGATCTGGGTTTCTCTCACACAAAACTTTAAAACTTCTTCTCTCTCATTTGGCGTTACAAGTGTAGTTACGTTCTTTGGTCTTCTCTCCTTTTCTATTTTGTAATAGGCCATTCTTCTACAGTACGATAACACTATCAACATTTTCGTTAGGTTAGAAAATCGTAACCAAATGAACTGCTCCTTAGCTACAGTTGTTGTCAAAGTTTTTACTGGTCTCGTTTCTTCGCTTGTTACGAAATGTTTGCAGCTCTGACTAACATACTCCTTTCTGCGTAAAAACTCAGGACCATGCCACCACAATTTTTTTTGTATCAGCTCTGTGGCTGATGTACCACGAGAGGCGCAGTCAGCAGGATTTTGGTAAGTACTCACATGGTTCCATTGTTCTCTATCAAGCACTGTAAGTATCTCCGAGACTCTATTGCTGACAAAAGTGGTCCAACGACTTGGTTCTCCGGCTATCCACGCTAGTACAACTGTACTGTCTGACCAAGCGTGCAGGTTCTCCTTTGGCACTTCCATAATTTGTGACACTTCAAATATCAATTTTGAGGCAAGCTGAGCAGCGCACAACTCCATCCTTGGAATCGAAAGTTCCTTCTCTATCGGTGCTACTTTGGTTTTTGCGGTTATTAAATTACTTTGTATTTCTCCACTAATATTTTTTGATTTCAGATAGACGGCGGCGGCGTATCCTGCTTGTGAAGCGTCAGCAAATACGTGCAGCTCTACGTAATCTTCTCGTTTCATTTTTAACCATCTAGGTATCGACACTTTCTCTACATTGGTGAGGTCTTCTCGAAAGGTAGACCATCCACGCAACAACTCCTCGGGCAGATTATCATCCCAGTTTAGACCGGATTTCCACAGCTGCTGCATAAAAATCTTGGCATTAATAATGACGGGTGCAATCCAACCCATAGGATCATATAATCTTGCAATATCTGATAACACCTTCCTCTTAGTTATTATTTCAGTTTTCTCCGGCAGTGGCAAGTCATATTCGAACTCATCAGTATTTTTATTCCATGCAATTCCCAATACTTTGATCATATCATTTTGTTTGAATATTACTAATTTATCGATCTTAAGGCTCTCTTTTTTGATGTGGTTTAGCAGCTCTTCGCAATTCGTGCTCCATTTTTGTAACTCGAAACCTCCAGCTCTCATTAACTCATTCATCTGTTCGAATATCTCAATTGCTTCTTCAGGACTCTCACATCCGGTAAGTAAATCATCCATGTAGTAATCCCTTCTAGTAATTTCTGAAGCTTTCGGGTATTTCATCTCCTCGTCCTTGGCGAGTTGTTGTAAGGACTTTACAGCCAAATAAGGAGCGCATGCTGTACCGAAGGTAAGACGTAATATCCGATAATGTTGTACGGGCTCGAATTTGTTCTCTCTCCACAATATTCTTTGATAATCCCCATCTTGCAGATCCACCTTAACCTGCCGATACATTTGCTTAATATCAGCGACAATACAAATTCTGTGGCGTCTCCATCTCATTAAAGTGTGTCTCAAATCAGGCTGTAGTTTAGGCCCGACAAGAAGGTCATCATTTAAAGACACATTATTTATACCTTTGCTAGAAGCGTTAAACACAATTCTCACCTTCGTTGTTTCTTTATCTTCTCTTACGACAGCGTGGTGTGGAAGATACACCACATTTTCCTTTTCAACTTGCTCTTTCTCAGTTATCAGCTCCATATGCTCTTGCTCAAGATAATCGTCTATTACCATCTGGTACTCTTCATGTAATTTCGGGTTTTTATATAGCCTTTTTTCTAACTGTGTAAGCCTTTTCATTGCAATATCTCTCGTATTGCCTTCCAAACACTCGGGATTAGGACTCTTTAACGGTAGTCTTACGATGAAACGTCCACTCTCATCTCGCTGTGTCGTCTCTTCGTAAAACTTTTCACACTTTAACTCTTCTCTAGTCATTCCTTTTCCGATAGAATCAGGCTCTCTCTCAATCTCCCAAAATTGCCTCAGCAGTTGATCTTCTTTCACCTGTGTATGTAGACTAACGACGTGGCGCTCCACAGAACTCGAGCTGCCCTCGACTGGTCCAGACAAAATCCATCCAAATTGCGTATTCTGCGCAATGGGACCGTTTGGTGACGGATGTTTCAGTAGACCTTCCCTTATAATTGCGCCGTAGACATCAGCACCCAGTATAATATCAATTTTTCCAGGTGAACCGTACTTTGGATCCGCTAAGTTCAGATTTTGAATTAAAGGCCAATCCAAAATTACACTCTCGCTGGATGGGAGGAACGAAGTAAAGTTCTTCAACACTAAAGCGTTCATCGTTATGGAAAAGTTAGGGTTGTTAAGGGACTCTATTCTAAACGAAACCATACTTTTGGTTTTTGTTTGACCCTCACCTATTCCCGAAACTACGCCATTAACAAAAGATTTTTTAAGACCCAAGGATTGTGTAGTTGCCTCTGTCACAAACGACACTTCTGATCCTTGATCAATCAGTGCTCGCACTATTAATGAATGATCTTTACTCGATTTAATTCTAACCATAGCGGTGGCTAACAAAACACTACTCTCTTTGCTCTCAGCTGCGAAATGAGCAGCAACTTTCTTCTCAGGCTCTTGTGGTGTTACTCTCTCATAGTGTAGCATCAAATGGTGTCTTCTGCCACACCGACGACAGCACATAGACTGCCGACAACTTCTCACTGAATGGTTGGACGACAAACAATTGAAACACAATCCCTTCGATTGTACAAACTCACTTCTCGCTTCTGGAGATTGTCCTTCAAATTGTTTGCATTGATATATAGCATGTGCCCCGTCACACATCGCGCAGACTTTCTCATTATTATTGTATACTTTCTCATTATTTTTCACATCTTTTGTTTCCTCAGTCGTAGTAGAATGAAATGTTTTCTTGTTAGTCGATGACTTTGCATTAGAATTGTTGTGTAGTGGCTTATGTGGAGTCTTTACTCCATCTAACATCTCCAAAGTCCGAAATCTTGTCTCAAGAAATTTGCTCAATTGTTTCCAGGTAGGCAATTGCTCCGACTCAGTTTGACTCACTTGAAGTTCCCATAACTTTCTTGACTCAGAATCGAGTTTTGTAAGAACTAAGTGATTTATGATTGCATCCCAGGAACTTGTTTCTATCTTTAGATTTTCCAAAGAATTCAGACAGGCTGATGTTGTGTCTAGTAATTGTTTGATACCAGTAGCCGACTCTGTAGACAAATTTCTCTGACTAAACAAAACCTTCATAACTTCGTTGCAGTTAAATCTCTTATTTGTGTAACGTCGCGTCAGTTGCTTCCAAGCTTCTTCATAATTTGTGTCTGTTGTGGCAATATTCTTTAGTAATTGTTCGGCTTCTCCATATAGACTACATTTTAAGTAGTGTAATTTTTGAACTGCACTCAACGATTTATTCATGTGAATAAGTGACAAGAACATGTCATGAAAGCTTTCCCACTCATCATATTTGCCAGAGAATCTCGGCAAATTTATCTGCGGCAGTCTGACTTCCGCTACTGTAGGAGAAGACACGCCAGCTACCGGAGGTTCCTTCTTAAGGAATTTTCTCAAGTCTTCCTTCAATCGTGTCTTGTACTCGATATAAACGTCTTCGAATTGTATGTATAGATCATCTTTAAAGTAGGGTAACTCTGACTTTTTCACCGCGGTGTCCAGACAGCTAATGATTTTAAAGTGCATCTCTTCGAAGTTATCTCGACATTTCTCTAAGCTTTCTGTTCGCGACTCAATATATGACACCGTGATTCTATCCTTAGGAGACTTTTTATAATTTGTAAAAGCCTTATGTAGACGCTCTAATAAATCCTCTTGGCTAAGTACAAAGGTATTCATTTTGAAAGCTATGTCTTAGAAGCACTGCAACAAAGTTCAAGTTGATTGTCCAGAGACTATGTTAAAATATTCACTTGATGAATCCACAAAATATTCAAAGTCTCGACTTCCGAAAATTTCCCAAGTGTAGAATTCACAAAGTCTCAATCACTTGACAGAAATTTTACAACTTCTTAAAGGCGCTTCTCAAATTTTTCTAAGTCTCAAACCACTGCTTGAAATTTTACAAGTTCTAAATAACTCTCAATTTTTCTAAGTCCAAATTCACAGATTTTACTAAGTTCCACATCACTACTCGAAATTTTACAAGTTTTTAACAGCTCTTAATTTTTCTATTTCCCAAATTTAGTTCACTAATTTTGCTAAGTTCCAAATCACACAAGTCTTTTAAACACTGTACTGGAATCACGAATAAATGAGGCACTTTCGTAGCGTTGTTCGATACGATACAAATGTATGGAAACTGAACAGCGCCAACGTGTTCACTTTTGGAACTAACAATTTGGTATCACGAATCGCCTATCGATTGTAGTATCGAATGCGTATAGATTCGAAACTAGTTAGCCCTACCATTTTGACATTTTTGCGATCACGAACAAAATTTGACGTATAGATTCGAGTGAAGTTCGAACGTTAGCGGTAGATTATTTCGAAACTTTAATCACCCTAAATATTAAAGTGACTTCGGTGACGAAAGTGATTTGCAAAGATTTATATTAATTTAAAATGCTCCGTGCGCCAAGGATTGCCCGTAGGCCTGCCCATTACTATTTTGCATGGCGTATGGTTGAAGAAGAACGCAGAAATCAAAGAGATTCGAGGTTTGTATATTTCTAGGGTAGTAAATACAAACTATTTTGTTTATGAAATGTCGTAGGCTTATTTATTGGAGCTTATAATCCAATTCCAGAGAAGTATCGAGCAGAGTCCAATTGCGGAGGACATTCGACCATACTGCTTTGACAGAAGCGGAATTTAGGTGTAGGTATCGCCTATCTACTCAGGCTTTCCAATTCCTCTGTGAGGAGTTGGAGGCAAAAACCACACTAAGAGCTTCACAAAGAATAAGCCTGAAACATAAGGTATGGAGACAAGTAATTTAATTTGAATTTCTGTTAAGTTATCCTATGATCATTTTAACATAAGGTATTATTTTCAGGTATTGTGTGCATTATCATTTTATGCCACAGGATCATACCAGAGGGCTGTTGGTATGGGAAAATATGTTGGGCAATCAACCATCAGCAAATATGTAACTGAGGTTACAAATGCGCTGACATGCCCAGACATAGTCAACCAGCATATCCACTTTCCCACCACGATTCAAGAGAGGATCCAAACTAAACAAAGGTATACTTACTTACTAAACTAATCTTCTAAACAATTTGTGAAGTTAATTACCTCCATGAAAAGTTAAATAATATATTTACAGATTCTACACTAAGTTTGGAATACCGGGAGTCCTTGGTTGTGTCGATGGGTCCCACTTCCACATTTTCCAACCCAACAAGGCTGTGGAACATTTATTTTTTTGCAGAAAAAATTTCCATTCTTTGAATGTTCAAGTTGTAAGTTGTTTTTGGATAGGTACTATAAGGAAATTGAAGGAGTGTTATATAATTTTGACAATTGATGAAGTATACTTTTTTTACAGATCTGTGATAGTGATTGCAAAATTATAAATATTAATCCCAAATATGGTGGTGCGACCCATGATGCCTTTATCTGGGAAAACAGTCAAGTAAGAGACTTTATGGAAAACTTAAATAGGACTGGAGAGCAAGGATGGCTTTTGGGTAGGTACTTACCTAATTAATTCAACATTAGATTCTCAAATCCAATTTATTATTGCAATCATTAAATAAACATAGGTACATATATGTATAACAATGAGTATGAAACTATTTTTATTTCCAGGTGATTCAGGTTATCCTCAAAGGCCTTGGCTTATGACGCCAATAAATGATGCTGCAGACGAAAGCCCTGAGGCCAAATACAACAGCATCCATGGGAAAGCGAGGGTTCTCATTGAAAACACATTTGGAAGACTCAAAAATCGATGGCGATGCCTCAACAAGGATCGCACACTACACTATGCTCCAGAAAAGTGTGCTAAAATAATAACCGCCTGTGCAGTTTTGCATAACATCGCCATCGATTATCAGGTCCCACTACCCGAGGAGGTTGAAACTGGTCCGCAGCAAGTCCAAGTTGTGGAAAGTGCAGCAGTGTGTGGGTCTAGACCGAGGGAGTCTTCTTCAGAAGACTTGGTTCTGGGAAGGGCGACACGACGTGCACTAGTGGAAAGACTTAACCATTTACATCGGTAAATGTAAACATCGTGAGAGGAAACCTGCCCATCTATAGGTATCATCGGTAAATCTTTTTCAGCCTTCTCTATCATTAAATGTAAACATTGTGATAGGAAACCTACCCATCTAGGTATTTAATAATTGTTTTGTATACTTATACATAATGTGTTATATTATATTGAATCTATATTTTAATACTTCATGTACTTACACTGTTGAATTGTATGTAGTTGTGCCTACATAGTTGTACAATAAAGTAATATTGTATTGAATCTAGATTTCAGATGTAGGTGAAATTGTAAGTATGTTCTACATTCTACAATATACTGCCTACAATGTAGTTATTACATAATATCTATTATTTAAATATTAATAACTAGAAACCTATGCAACCCGTCACAAGCTGTCCTGCGGGGTAATTAAATGTTATATCATATTTATAAAATGTTTGTACAGTGTACAATGGTAAACATTAGTTATAATTGTAAGTTTACTGTAGTACCTGTAGTAAAAAAATAAGTTATAAAATGTTTGTACATACAATGGTTAACATTAAATTGGTTCTAAGGTTGCTCTTTTCAAATAAAATAAATTCAGAGTAGTAAAAAAACAAATTTTATTTAAAATAAAACATTCTTTCATCTCAAACATACACAGACATACTTCTTTCATGATCTCTCATTCAAAAACCTTTCAATTAAGTTCATTCCATCCCTCATGAACTGGAGCCATTGAGCCTGCAGCTGGAGTTCCCTATCCCTCTGCTGCAGCTCAATGTCTCTCTGACGTATCCTCTCTTTTTCTAACTCATACATACGATCATCACGTTCTTTCTCACGCTCCCTGGCCTCCCTTTCACAATTTAAAAAAATCCTACTAGTCTCCTCCCCTCCCCTTCCTTCCTTCTTTTTTTTCTTAAGAGGTGGCTGCCATGTCTGCTCCGACTCTTCACGGACTGGTGGTGGTGGCTCCTCAATCTCCACAATAAATGGTACTGATGCCTGGCTGGATCCAGGCATATTCCATTCTCCTGAGTCTGCAATGTAAAAGAGTCATAGTGATAATCATCATCATCATCCGACATAGGCCTCTCCCAAGGAATGCCACATGGAGTGATACCATGTGGCATACCTTGAGATTGTATGTATATGGAATATATCTATATATAAAAATCTTTTGCTCATCTATCTAGGCGAGTCGCTTGAGAATGGTCGACCCATTCTCAAGCGACAGATTAAGCTCTTTAATTTTTTCTCGTTTGGATACGTCATCATCATAAATAAGATGTGTGTAGCAGGAGTGGTCATTAGTTAATGATAAAATAAACTAAAATCAAAAAATTAAATAAAAAATATATTTTTTACCGGGTATTGTCGGTGTAGAGGGGACAGATGGTTCGATGGGTGGATGGTCGGTCTGCTCAGTTTCTACCTGAACCTGTAAAGATATATTTAACTAAAATACATTTCACGCTGATAAAGACATTGTGTTTTATTGAATGTAGGTATACAATAAAACACTTAAAGTTGATAAGCATAAGATATATCTCCTTACCTACATACTTGTTTCAATAAATAAATAAAAATACATTGATACATATACATACCATTAAAAGAACAAGATTCACAATCACTAGGACAAGTTTAACAAAAAATATGCAATTATTGAGTTGGCCGTATATGTGATCTAGTAAAATTTATATTGAATGGTTTACAGCACTGATTGTGTATCTAGTTCTTCTAATAAAAACATACAACAGAGTCAGTACAAAATGTTAAGTAACCTGTGCAAAACCAACTTCCTCCACATTATCCAGACCAGTAGCTGCCTGGATACCCACTACCGCCACCACCCGCTGCTCTACATCCGTCAAGTAGGAGGTCAGCGGAGGGCCACCACCAGTCCCATTAATAGACCTATTAATTTTGGCCACTTTTTTCTTGGCATTGTTCTTCATGTCACTCCAGACCTTATAAGTATAAAAAGTAGTGCAAAAAAATCATGCAAAGGATTAAAATAAATAAAGAGCAAGTAAAATATGGGCGAACAAAAACAGTGCTGATAATATTCTTGTATTGAAATTAAATGAATTGTATTTGCAAGAAACCAGAAATAAGTTTGAGTTTGATAATATGATATGCTATAAAGAGGTTTTAACTGCTCACTTTTCTCCATTTCTCCTCAGTCTTCTCCGCGCCTAGGGAATCACTATTGAGGAGGTTAGTGAGCTCCTGCCACTTCTTAAGGACTGACTGCCTGCCATGTGGGCCACCCAGAGGCTTAGATAAATCACCATGCCTTAAAAAGTTTGATTAGTTTGGGTTAGTTCAATAAAACATTCCACTATTGAGCACATCGTAATATTATAGGTAAGTACTTACTGTTCCATGAACTCTACAATCATGTCAAATTGAGACGAGCTCGTGAACACTTTCTTAGTATTCATATTTAAGAATAAGAATTCTTCAGTCGAAATCGAAAACTCGAAATCAAAACTAACTAAAACTTTTATTATCAAAAGCGCGAAATTTTGAGGTTATGAAATTCGTTCAAAAATTTAATCACCACGATATAAAATGTTGAAAATTTGCTTTAACAAGTAATATTTTTTTTTAATTTAACATTGAATATTTAATTGTATAAATAATATTGTAGAATAGTGGTTATATGTTTCTTAAAACCAAAGGAAATACAAAATTTAAGATATAATAAAATCAGGAAGACAGGTTTCTAAACGTAGTTGCGAATTACCTAGCGTTCTACGCATCGATCGATCGATAGAGTTCCACAGACATTCGTGCTACCAAAATTGATTCACTGTAGATTCGAATGCGGTATCGTATAGATGAAACGATACGCAACGTTTACGGAGCTGTGAAATATTCGGGATAGGGGTACTGATTATTTTCTCACATTTACTCACGAATTTTACAAGTCCAACTCTGTTTCTCCCGGGTTTCGGCACCAGATGTCGCTGCGGAGGCGAATAAAACGCGCACTGCTACTATCAAAAAGCCAACGTTTATTAATTCGACAAGCATGGTATATATCCTAACACAGAAACATAACCCTACTGCGATGTAGAGTGACAATAGCGCCATCTAGTGGACAACATGTAAACTAAACTAAAGTTTTCAAACAATAAATAATGAAATTTACCAATAAATCTAGAATTTTCCTAAACATATTAATATAAAAACCTATTTAGAGGCTAAAAATTTCACCCATGCCGGGATTCGAACCCGCAACCTCTGGCTATCCGTGCCAGTGCTCTTCCAATTGAGCCAATCGGCGATTCACCGGCATCAGTGAAATTTCGAACCTCTTTACACTATTCTCTGTATTACGTACAGGCAGCGACATCTGGCTTAAGCAAATTGCATCACTTACAGCCCCGACTACCTACTTTGCAGTTAGGTTTTTTACATCGGAACGATATTAATATAACCAACCGAACCTATGAAATAAAATCTTGAACAAAATACCTAAATATTCCAATATTTAAATTTGTAATTGTAACCTTAATTTATTATACTGCACATGTCTTGGTGTTTGATTTGAGCGTTTAAATGTCATTTAAATGTTCTCAACGGTTGAAATTTCAATCCGCGATGGGCACACGCGTTAGTTAAGCCCATGCTGTCTCTTTCTAAGAGAAGACCTGTGACTTGCAGTGAGAAAGTTAGGCTATATAAAAAATATCCGTGACACTTTTTTGTGTATCTAATAAATAAAATAAGAAATGTTTATGGTATTTAACAGTTTAACGATTGGAATCGTTTAAGATGTAGTGCGTGTATATAGAAGCAGGACAATTGTCCAAAAAATATTAATACTATTATTATTACCATAGTTTTCTAGGTGACCCTTCAAACTTTGTTTTGCCATATCCTCCGAGTTATACTCAGACTTATCAAATATACACAAAAAAGTCTAAAAAAAGAAAAAAAAGGATTTAATAAAAACTCTGTCATATGATTTATATAATATTTGCGCCGCCATTTTGAATTTCGAACGACCAAAACTTTTTTTCAATCGGATCACTATAACACCATTCTATCAAAATTTCATCCAAATCGGCCGGTATACAACAGAGTTAGCACCTACGTGTAGTGGAACGCGTTCGAAATTCAAAAATTGGCTCCATAGGATGGCTGTATATCGTACATTTCCTATAACTTTCTCATACATCATTTTCGTCCATTTCGTGCTATTTCCGAGAAAACGTATGGATGTTAGATTAGTGAGTATACCGGATTGTAGCTCTAATAAATATATATATATATATATATTAGATTTTTCCAAACAACATTATTGCTGGCTTATCTTTCTTACAGAGATCTGTTGCTTATAAATTATATATACGAATATATGCAGATCATTTAGCATTAGCTACCCTTTTCTTTTAGATCCCTCCGTTGTTCGTTAGTCAGACCAGAGATACTCACTTAACCTCATTGTTGGGCCATTGCACGGAGCAAGGGCTGAGGTTTATACAGAGGTATACTCTAGGGTTTCCTCACCTAGAAGGGTGAATGATAATTTGGTGCCCAGCAATTATAACTTGGTACCCTGCAATCAAGTGGTGCCCGTTACTTGTTAAGTTTTAACATCATTTGACAAATTATTCGAATGATGTTAAAAAGGCGCTATTCCTATTCATCTAGATTTATTTTGCGGTAGCTCTATGAAAGTTTAAATATAGTTAAAACGCTTTGTCAATTGTAATTGAATTAAATTTAAATATACTTAGAAATAAAAAGAGAGAAATTTATACATACTGCCTTATTTACAAAAACACGATCCCTTAAAACACTCTAAAATATGTTGTCTAAAAATAGTCTGTGGTAGAGAATAAATAATTGTCTCTGAAGAGTGTTGCAGAAATAGTGTTATAATCTTATAATCAAGACTGATGACTTTTTAATATATTTTGTTTTCAACTGAAAAAAATATGTGATTTAATTTAATATAATTTATGTATAATTTTTTAATGAATATAATTAAACCGTGTTACACAAAAACATTCCAACCCTCAAGACCCTGTTCAGACGTAATATCAAAATACAAGAAGCGTTTTTCTCGCTACGCAATGTGGGTGGGAGTGTTTCTGCTATACATGGCCCAATGAGTTACGAGTTTGCGATTGGCTGGTAATAACTGGTCATTTTATTATTTGTTAATTTGACAACATTTTAGAAATATAGAATTTTAAAGTCCGTTCCCCCTTCCCCCCTGCCCCTCATCCGGAAAGGACCAAAATAAGACAAGATAAAAAATATTCTCTGTACATCTGAAAAAAAAATGCGTACAGTCAAGTCGATATGTACTTTGTGACGCCCAACTCGCACTTATTTATAAAATAGTATCGAACTACAAAAGAAATGGTAGCTTCGACAAATCGACATAAATCAATAGGCTCCGTGGAATCCACTTTGGAATCCGCTGGTCTACAGCGCACAATGCTAAAGACCCGTACATACACAACCAGTTAAAAGGAATTTGACGTGGAATAAATCTAATCGTGCTTTAACTTATGGAATCAAATCAATTTGATTTCAACGTAAAAAAAATACATTCTGTTTGCTGAATGTCAATGTATACAATCACACAGGAAAAATGTACAATGTATCTTTACATTTTACAAATTATAAGCTTAATTTTTTTTGTATGATTTTTTGATGTGATTTGCTCAGTGACAATGCATTTTAATGACACGTATTGTTTTTTTTTGCTGATCGCAATTTGGTGAAATTCACCGTAACATTTAGTGAAATAAGATTTTTTGGTATTTAGGTATTCATATTTTAGATTTAATCTTAGTAGTCGTTTCAATACCAACCCTTCTTAATTCTGCAACAACTGCCCTACCTCTCCCCTAGAAATTAACGAGGCAAACTCACTCTCCGTCTCCGAGAATCTCCCGAACGAAGTCCACTTCGTTATCTGCGTTGGCCTTCATTTCCTCATCGTCGCCTAGCTGGCCGAGAATGTACTCTATGCTTTTAGAGTCAGCTATCTTTCCGCAGCTCGGGTCCACTTCAATAGAGTCGATGTCGTCAAGGGAGTCGCTCCTTTGGTCCTCAGAGACGCTGGGGGTCCCACTGCTGTTCTGACCGTTGCCGGTCGCGTTTGTCGAGAGGCTACTGAACTCGAGCTCCGTGAGCGAGTCGACTCTCCCTATATGAGCTCGAAAGTATATCTCGGGGCTACTGAATGTGTCACTCTCCGATGCTTCAGCCGCCGGATTCGCCCTGCGGCAATGCCCCACTTTGCGCCTGCTCAAATTCTCCAACTCCGTGCGAATGCTCGGGAAATCACCTTCGCCGAAGGTGGCGGTGCCGGAATCAAAGGAGTACTGGCGCGGGAGAGGCAGCACGCCGTTCTCCGGGCGGCAGCTTCCCCCCTCGGCGGCGGCGTGGGCACCGTCGCGCATTTTCACTTGTGTATTGTAGGATTTTTCTTTCGCCGACGCTCCGATACAGGGTGCTCTCTCACGTGATGCTCATCTGTCTATTTATTATTGTTTACAAGTCGCACGCGAATATAGACGTTCGTAAATACAACGCAAATGTCTTGGTTGTGTCGTTGAGTGACTTTTCACATTATCGCCCGGCTGATAGTGAAAAAAAATAATATTGAACGAAAAGCATCTACGAACAAATCTAGAGTTTCCGACACATGTTCGACGATAATTTTTTTCTTAAGAAGTGCTAACAAAACTATTTTTAACTTAAAGCAAATTAATGTAAGCCAACTTTTCGCGAAACAAAAGCGAAACTACAAAATCCAGCCGAGTAGAAAGAATCCTTGAGATTTAATCGCTCAATGTCTTTCGAATTGAGTTAAGTAACACGTTAACTAACACCGGCGGCGCATCGGTAAACATTCTACCACCTTGGGCCTACTGGGCATCCGGCACGGTAGCGCAACAAAACAATAGTAAAAGTAAATTAACAAAAAATATGCGCATCACAAAATAAGCCAACTCGCGGAGCCGATGTAGAGGCGAAAATTTCAATTTAAATTCACCCCAATTGTTCCCAGACTAGTTAAAGGTCAATTGGTACTAGAGGAATAATTAGCACATGCTTAGGTGTGTTGGTAGATGCGGCGCGGGCAAGACTGGCGGATGGCTCGGTGCAGCGGGCTGCCAGCCGCCGCCCGCCGCCCGCCGCCCGCCCGCCGCCCGCCGCCCTGCTGTACCTGCCCTGCCGGGCGGCACACAAACCTGGATTCCTCCGGAAATTTCCGGTACCAAACTGGGGATATTTATTACTATTTTAATTCTTTGCCGCGCTGATTTCTTCTTTGTGTGCCGTCTGTGATCGGAGGTTGGCAACCGCCTCGGCTGTCCTTTTTTTCCAGGCAAAGGAGGTTGACTAATTGCAAACTTCAACGCTCAATGCACTTTCCGTCATAAAGTTGCCTGGAAGAAATTGCTTTTAGCAATAAGACCGCCAATTGTAATTTGTATCTTCACATGTTTTATAATATGTGCTCTGGTGTACAATAAAGAATATTTTTATTTTATCTTATCTTATCATTAAGGCGTTCTAAACGCAAGGAGCATTCTTGCTCTTCCGGCAAACTTTTCATATTAAAGAGTCTGGCGAAGGGTGGGAGGATTAAAAAAATAGAGAAATACAATGGTAAACTAATACAGATATACTTTATAGGGCACTAAATGGATATAACAAATCTGTAACATTTCTCAAGATACATTAGAGTCACCTCAGACGCATTTAAAAAAATTATTTAGCACACTGCTTACAAGATCAAGGTTTATTTAGGTTAATAAAGTCATTAGTTCATGCCGGGATTCCAACCCACTACCTCTCGATTGCAACAATACGGCCCGAAGGCAGCGGCTTACATTTTACATTGAAATTCAGCAAACAGAATGTAAATTCTTTACGTTGAAATAAATTGATTTGAATTTGAATTTGAATGGCTAGTAAGTTTTCTACCACCACCTGTTAAATTTCATGTCAAATATTGTAGTTATTTTAACATTTTTACAGCTCGAGTATGCTGTCAGGCAGACCGCAAAAGTTACAGGTTACAGGCACCCTATGATACCGAAACTCGATACCACCAATTAATTCTCATTGGCTGCTGAATATTACTCGTAGTTTCCGCCCGCGCCGTTTCATATGAGACTGTTGCATTTTTGAAGCTGTGAAAAATAATTGTTTTAAAGGAATCCTCTAGTAGTTTATAGACGGTCGCACTGTAGGTAGATAAAGTCTTTGCGAAGCTCTCAAATTAGGGATTATAACCTATGTTATTTTACAATAACATTAGTTATTAGATTTATGTTTAAAAGACTAAGTATGCTCCATTGCCCGTCCAAAATGATCTAGGTCGTGAAGTGGATACGTAGTTTATTTGAATAAAACCATTCTGATTTTTGACCGATTTTTCCTAAATCTATCGACAAAACCGTAAAACATAATTATATATAATATAAAGAATGAAGTAATAGTAGATTATGCATTAAGGGAATAAAACCATGTATTACGTCATGGGCGGTATATTGAACCCTGAGCGGAGCGAAGGACTCCGAGTTAACTCCCGAGCGCAGCGAGGGAGTTAAATTTTAACTCCTGAGCGAAGCGAGGGAGTTATGTAGAGTCCTGAGTGAAGCCAGGGGTTCATACCGCCCGAGACTAAGACATGTTTTATTCCAGAGGTGAATACTCTACTTTTCACACCATCTGGGAGACAATAAAAAGACAGGGCTGCATAAGTTGAAAAATATTTATTAATATAAAGTCCACACTCTTTTACGGCTTAGCAACTTAAATTGAATATAACTTTTAAATTCGTATTTGCAATTCGCGCCTTTTTTTCTTTTTTTTATTGGTGTTTCGCGCGGTCACACGACACAGTAGTTCAGAAAAAAAAGAAAAAAGGGGTGAGTTTCGAACAACAATTCGAATTTCGAATTGCAATGCGGGGCTTCTTCATAGTTTTCATGCGAATTTTGACATTCTAAATTCAAATCACTTTATTCCCTAGGGAAATTCTTCATTATTATTGCCCTCGAGAGACAAGGCTATGCTTTACGATGATATTTGACGGTACGTAATAAGGCATTGTCGAGCAGGAGGTGTGAAAACGTACATTAATGCCTTTTAGTTTTCCAGCGGTGCTCTCGAATTTCTCCATTTTATTTTATTGAAAGAAAACAAACAATTGCACAATATAGTTACAAGTCAAAAAAATCCTACGGGCATATGTATGCAATTGTACAACCAGACATCAATACAAAGACAATTACATGAAAAATAAAAACTGGCTTTATTCCACTAACACCAGTCAAGGACGAAGTTACTCAAGTACATCCGACGTCACAGCGACCCGCACACAAGCGCAATCTCTTCTGTTACGTGCGACTTTTCAGCAGAAATAAAAGGAAAATTAAATATTGTACAAAACAATCCGTCAAGCGATGCTAAAATTAATAGTCTGTTGTTGCGTCAAATCGATACTTAATATGGCTATGTCCTGGTGTTCATTAGGATTGTACCTAGTAGCTACTATTTACTCACACTGCAATACGCCGAACAGCAGCCGTGGGCGCTTCAGACAGTGAGATTGTATTTCCCGACCGCACATTGCACAGCGAGTTTGTATTTCCCGACGACATGGATAGGTAATAATAGATTGTAGCAGAAGCCTTTATCGCTTACTGACTGACTGAGACCGTCGACATAATCACGTCACGTCACGTCACGTCACGTCACGGCACGTCACGTCACGTCACGTCACGTCACGTCACATCACATCACATCACACCATGACACTAATATTATAAAGCCGAAAGTTTGTGAGTGTGTATATTTGTTACGTCTTCACGTCTAAACGGCTAGAGCGATTTTAATAAAATTGGTATGGAGTTAGCTCTGGATTAACACATAGGCAACGTTTTGTTTTTGCGGTAAAATATCTTGTTATCATAGGAAAATCAATTAATTCCCTTAATAAACCGCGGCTGCGGAATGGTTACTCGCGGTTTATTAATGTAGTTAATAATAATTTGTAGCATCACAGGACCAAGTTTTTTTATTATTATTTGGAAGTCCACGCAGTTACTAAACTTTTCCGGCAACATTACAACAAAAATGTAAACGTTATCCAGCTGTCGATCGGGGTTAAAAGGCAAGTGATGAGTGAGAGAAATATCAAACATGACAATAATTTCAGTAAAGTTTTGTTCGTGATAAATGCTCGTGTGTATTGATCTGTCTTTATGAAACCTTAAGGTTATAATTAAGTCTTGCTTACTTAAATTAATTATACCTATCCATATGTATTATTAAGATAATAAGATTATGCTTATCGTTATAACTTTTGGCAATAAACTTTTTTTATTCTTTTATTTATTCTTAAAAAAAACTGTCACTCGTTTTACAATTTTTTATTATAAGATCGACTGTGATCACTAATATCGTACCCGGCAATATTACAAGTACGAGTATGCCCGGGAACGATACACCAAAACTAACAATACGGCACGGTGTCGATTCACCTAACACGCTCTTATTACATTACATGCCCGGGCATATTGGCCTTATTGCCGGGAACTGTACATAAAAATTAACAAAATGTGAGAAGACTCTAATCCATCTAACTGTTCAGGCATACGGTTTTCATGACGTTGCATAACGCTGCCGGACATAAAACATTGCCGGGCATAGTAACTTTGGACCGGGCATACTGGCACTATTGCCGGGCAACGGTTCATCTAAACTATAATAGATAGGTAGAGGCCGCTCAGCAATCACGGCACTGCAATTATTTGCCATGCCTGTTTGGGGCACCTGCCAGTTCGTATTTGAAGCGTAACAGGCTAAATACGTAATTAAATATTTCGGATAGGATTAAATCAAAATGTATTTGTGAGAGACAGAAACATGTGTTATTTTATTACACGCGCGTATAAGGTATAATCATCATGATAAGCCCACCGATGCCCACTGCTGGGTATAGGTCTTTTTGCCAAAAAATTTCATATCTCACGGTCCTCTGCCATCCGCAACCACGGACCCGCCGCCGTCGATTTTATATTAGCCGACCACCAAAAAAGGTATACTTTGCACGAAAGGTATTGTAAGCGCTTGGAAATTCCTCAAAATTTAGGTTTCCCAACGATGTTTTACAGTTGGAAAATGATATTAATACTACTGATTTTTCTAGCCAGGTAATCAAGTGAGTATTATTTAGTTGACGTATGGCATTTAAGTTTGGACCTATTTTGGTATGGAATTAGGACTTTTATGTTTTAATCATGGTTTATTTATTATTTTAGTGTAAATGCTATGGCATTAAGTCCGCCGCTGTGTATCTAGTCTGAGTCTAGTCTCGGTGGGGACATGATGGGTCGATAATGATAGTATTTTTTAAATTACTACTTTAACCAATACAGTTGTCCAATTAATTTATCGTCAAGAACAGTCTGTTAATTAACGTACTTTAAGTAGCATTTAGTTGGCCAAAGTGCATAAGAAACAAAACAACCACCTGTTACTCGTAACTATAAAATGTTTCAACATGATTTCTTAAAGCACTTCATAGAGTAATTTTATTTAAGCTGTGGTCATGTTTTTTTAATTGTAAAATCACCACCACAGACTCAACGTTTGTTTTAATAATATTTTTTATAAATTTAGCCGTAACTGTACATAAAACCGGGGGCAGGGTAAGTGAAGATTAACCGACAAAGAAACTAGATATTAAAGAAATATAAACGCGAGTAAATCCTAATGAAATGTGTGATTTTAAACAATTGATGTAGGAAGCTCCTAACTGAGCCCCTCAATACTACGTTATAATTAGGAAAGACGTATTCCGATTTTTTGGCCGACTCCGTTAACCCAGTTAAAGAATTAGGCTAGCGTTTAAATGAAGACGTATGCGTACCCGATTTTAGCTATGAATAGCTTGAAATCGATACCAAGTACAAATACAAATATTTTATATTTTATTTCTCCAGTACACAATACACTTAAAATTAGTACTCTTATCATAAGTATGTTACATTATGTAATAGGAGTTCAAAATAGGTTAACTCCGTGCTATGGATCTCCAGGCTTCCACTTCTCCAAAACCAACGACACTGTCTGTAATGTATACAGTATTAACGTGCTATGTGACAATATTAACTTAAGTGTAAGTACAAGCATAGTATAACCAATTCAAAACAAGCTAATAATATAACCAACACAATATAAGTAAATAATAATTGTACAAAATGTACCGCTTAGCTCACGCGCTTATTGATGCTGATACTAATAAAAAAAAGATTAATCGTTTCATACATACATACAGACACATACATACATACATACATACATACATACATACATACATACATACATACATACATACATACATACATACATACATACATACATACATACATACATACATACATACATACATACATACATACATACATACATACATACATACATAC